>CM037020.1:12848377-12942940 GCA_020875875.1 Dioscorea alata | reverse complement strand
AGAGCACGAAATACAAGAACAAGTGGTCCAAAAATCCAACAGCCTATGAGCTCCCCACCAAAGAAAATGTTCCCATTTAACTCCAGTTCAACTAGCACCACAGATACAAACCTAGAGGCCTTACGAGAAGTGGACGCACTTGTAGAATCACTGAGTGGCATGAAAAATAGAACACATGAAAACAATTCTCTTACAATAGTGCCATACGAGGGTCCACCGAAAGAGACGACCAAGGAAGTGAAGACCCCAGCTGGTTCCCTCCCGCAAAAAAAGAACTATGGCTTCGGGAGGCTGAACCAGTTAGAGCGGGCAGCCATTACGAATTACTTGAACACCCGAGTGGATAGGTAATTGATGATTACTGTGTATGATTCTTGCTTGCATGTGTATTATAATTATTATTTGTGTAAACAAATGCGTACATGTGTAAATTATCTTATACATGTGTAAAATAGTGTTTTAGTGTGTAATATGCTGCCTATATATATAATATATATATTGTACCTGTGTACTCTATTTTACATGTGTGTAATATATGATTAACGTTAAAATTTTTTCCTTATTTTTTCAGTTTAGTAGTCTGGAGGAATGACTGCGGGTTTACAACTCGTGAAAGCATTTGCGTCCTCCAAGAAGGCAAAGATCAACTCCCCAACGATGTCGTTGATGTCCTAGTCCTCATCTTATGTGAATAGTTACTCTCAAATCCCCTCGAATTTCAAAAATGAGCCATCGTCACGCATCCTTTGGTGTTCGCCATGCAGAAGTCGGAAACCGCAGTGGACTAGGTGGTATACATGATGGAGGATATCATGTTTGGACACAAAAATGCTGACATTATCCTAATGCTAATCATTTTCAACGTCCACTATTATTTACTAATGCTTGACTTGGAGAATTCAAAATACATGCACTACTTTCCACTTCAGTCGTCTGTGTATGACTCAAATACCGTTGACATGGTAAGTCCTTCTCAAACGCTTGGCTTTCCTCATTTGATATACTCCTTAATGATGATGGGATATGATGCTTCAATGGGATTTGTTTAAACTGTGTCTGGAGATTAATTTGTACTATAACAAATTCAAAGATCTACCGCTAGAGCATATACGTGACTATCCCCAACAACCCCCGGAAGCAACTACTGTCCAACATTTTGCGGTCGCTACATGGAGCAAATTTTAAATGGAGAACGACTGGACATACCGTGGGGAACATCCCGTATTTGAGATTACATTACGTGTCACGGATATTGATGGATGGAATGCGGCAAAAAATTATAAAGGCTCATGACATCGGCAATATTTCTGACAAATCAAAGGACGACGATGGGGAGAAGGACGACTGCCAGGCTGGGGACCAATACACTGAATCTACCATGGAAACTGCGGACACAGAACCTGCCCTGGAGACTGCTGACGTAGAACCTACCATGGAGATTGTCGAAGCACAACCTCCCATTGAGACTACCGACGCCGCTGAACCTAATAAGGAATCAAAAGCAAGAAAGATCAAAGATGCAGACAAAGGCAAAGATGCCAAGTGTTGAAATCATTTTCATGCTATGTAACTATATATGCAAATGTTTGCACTTCAAACATTTATGTATCAGTGGGTAAAATCTTTACTTTTACATGTAAATATATCCGCAAATAGAAATCCAACTTATAGGATTTTACACATTACTAGCAATTTTCTACACAATAACACATTTTAGTACATAGGAAGGGATTGTTTTAAACATAAGAATCATTTTTTTAATAACATTAAAACTTACACAAGAACACAGTTTACTACACAAGAATCGATATACCACACAATTGCATGTAAAATTTCTGAAAATGGTAAAATAACTACGTAAAGAAGTTTTCATAGCCAATCCGCAATGATTGCATTACATGATTGTCGATTATGTGCACTTTGGTGACACCTGCCACAATATATATCACGCACATCAAAGTCCTGTGACTCGATCCTCTTCCTTTGTGAACGGCTGGGTTGTTTCTTTGCTATCAATGGCCCTATTCAGAGTGGACGGGTGTCATCAGATGGCTTGTCACTGTTAGTGATCAGGTATATTGGTTAGGCATATGCACGGCGATATGATTTGACAGTAAAATATTCGTCAATATAGCAGTGTACATTTGTGTCTGTTTGCATAATCGCCGCAGTTGCATGCTTGCACGGTAGTCCATGTACTTCTATCTTTGATCCAGGCGTTGAAAGACTCCTCTACATTTGCATACATCTCGCACCACTGCATACCCTTGAACAAATAGTTACACCAATGATCAATGTCGGACTTGTGTAACAACCAACCATGTACATCAGCCGAAATAGCTATTTTAGTGCGAGAGCACTTTAAGTTGGCATGATTTGACACCTAGACAAGGTGACGTGGCAACCATAATGACGTGGCATAGATGATGACGTGGAGAGCATGGTGACATTGCAAGGTGGCTTGGCTAGGAGGCAAATATCTTGAAGATCTTTAATAAGTGTCTAAATGTATGTATTCTAGTATACTTATTCATTGCACTTTGCATGTATTTTGTCACGTTTGGTGCCCTTTTTTATGCTTAATCGAGTCATATTTGCTTTGTAGGGCAGGTAGAAGCCATGGAGATAGCGAAAACATATTCTGGGTAGAAAAGAGAAGAAAAACCAAGTCGTAGTACTGTAACAGATTTACTGCAGCCGAAGTAATGTAGCATAGACACTGTAGCAGTTACTGTAGCACCATGGGGTCTTTGGGCAAGAAACTCCTGAGACTTTTGCCTAAGCCTCACGGCCCTATTTGATACCCCGTGAGAAATTTCCAGAAGCTTTAGCCTAATTCTCACTGCCCCGTCTGCGACCCAGTGAAGAATTTCCAGAAATTTTTGCCTAGGCTTCACTCCCCCATTAACTACCCAGTTAACCCTTTACTCCCCCGTTAACTACCCTATGAGGCTCAGGATTTGGGGTTTTTTTTGACCTAATCTACATCCATACGGCCCTCCATACGGCCCATATGCTTCGGAGATATAAATGGGGAGTTCTAGGGCTTTTGAAGGAGACCTTTGGCCGACATATTGAAGGGGAGAACGAAAACACCTTTTGGAAGACGACGATTTGTCGCCAAAGAAGGATGCAAGAGCATCATCAACAAGGGGAGAGCTTCACCATCAAGGGAGCAAGGTTCCAAGCCTGGGGTAAGCGTCATTTGGTAATCTCTTGGGCGAGGGAAAGCTTCATTCGGCTGGACCTCCACCTTCTCCTTCATCATTTCATCTAGGGAGTGTCATTTATGAGCTTTTTGAGTGATTTACTTTACCTTGTTGTTATTATTTGTATGATGGCACACTAGACCCCCAAGGCCACCGGATGTCGGTGAACCATGGGGGTTCATCTTATATCTTGGATGATTTGCACTTAATATTATGTTTTGGGTTGATTTGTGATTTGATTCATTGAGCTTCATGTCTAGAACTACTCAAAGGAGAAATCCGTAGTTCTTTCTTGAGTTGTACACGTAGATGTGATCTACTCACGTGTATTAGATCTTTAATGAACTAAAAGGGGTTTCTTGCATTGATATACTGAGAAATTGGGTATCAATAGCCCTCCGAATTGTAAGGGTACACTAGGGTTTAGGGTACCCTTATGTTGGGATCTCCTTATACTTAATGCAATTGTAGGAATACTGGTTAGGGAGAAATTCCACTCGGCATTCGTATGAGATTAGGGTTTAATTGCCGAGAAATTGGGATTGATCTAATCTTGAGATCCTTCGGTCTAAATCACCCAAACTACTCTTTTACTGTTCATCCTTGTATCATGATGACCCCTCAAGGTGATCCACATCCATAGGCCTTCACACATCACTGTAGCACTTGCAACCATTTTATGCAATCTTAAATTTGTTTATTCATATCGTTCTTGTTTCATTGCTTTAATTAGAGTACCACAATCATGCTTGAGATGTTAGGTTAGATAATAGGCGATGAAGGAGTAATAGTAGACACTTAGCCCAGTGGAATACGATCCTTGTGCTTTTGCACTAGGTATTACTTGTCGACACCATACACTTGCTGGATTCCTCATCAATCTTGATTAAGCTATTTTTGGTAAGAGCTACAACTTGAAGGCAAGATCTCATCAAGACCATATTTAGGAGGTCTAATCAAAGACTAAATATGGATGGAGCTTAAATGAAGAAATATCTATCAATGGAAAGATTTGAAGGATATTAAAGATATGATTTGAAGAACCTTAATAGATTTGGTTGAAGACTATTAAGGGTATGATTGAAGACATGCCTATTTTTGGCATGATTGGACTGATTGATTGAAGATCTATCATGGAAGATTTGAAGACCAAACTTGGATGAATTGATGATCAAGTTTGGTAAGTTTTGTGAAGACGCACAAAGGCATGCGCCCCTTGCGACGTGACTGCGTGATGAGGAGCTGAGGAGGTAGGCTAGTTTCCAGTAGTCGGGATCGAGAGATCTGGCAGCATTGACTCAGACTAAGCATGACCGGGAGGTTGATGGGTCTTGAGGTCGCTTCGTAACGTAACCAGAACTCAGTCAAGTCACCAATCAGGGCTATGTTATAAATCGTGTTACAATAGGAGTTGCAACAACTATTTTAGGAAGGTTCTAAAGTTAGTAGCCGTGGAGATTCTAAAAGAGGTATGGACTATATTTGGGACATTGAATCATCTATATATACTACCTTGGTCTGAGATTGGGTACGACTCTTGAAAGCTGAAGTAGGGAGCCACTAGATAATCTAGAGAAGGTAATATTATTTATTTGTGAGTGTGAGTGTGCAAGTGTTTGTACTCATCTTTTATCACCTCTTTTAGTGGATTATTTATCTCCGAGCTGGGCCCCCCAGACGTAGGTGAGTGGACACAGAACTATGTTACCAACTTCTTGTGTCTTTTCTTGTTTGGTTTGTGTGTGTTTTTCTTTGAGTGTCTGAGTGATCGTCTAACCCATAAACCCACACCGGTGGAACTAACAAGTGGTATCAGAGCTTAGGTCTCTGTGTTCACTTTGGTTTCAAGGTCGGCGAGGTCCTAGTAAGTTTCATTGATGGCCGGAAGGAAAGGAGCATCCGTCACACAACCTCCATTGCTCAATGGATCCACCTACCCTTATTAGAAGGCAAGAATTAAGGCGTTCATAAAATCCATTGATGAGAGTACATAGATAGCGGTGGAAGAAGGTTGCTCTCCTCTGACTCTAGTTGATGAAGACAAGAATGAGATCATTAAGAATAAGAGTAGCTGGAGTACAGAAGATATGTGGAAAGCAAATGCAAACGGGAAGGCTCTCAATGCAATCTTTGAAGGAGTGGATGAGAACTAGTTAAAATATGTTGCTACATATGAGAGAGCTAAAGAAGCTTGGGAAATTCTTCAAACCATCCAAGAAGGGACGAACTTGTAAGAACTTCTAAACTTCAAATATTAACAACTATGTTTGAGAATCTCACGATGGGAGAAGATGAGACGATAGCCATATTCAATGACAAATTGATGGACATTGCAAACCAAGATTACCAACTCGGCAAGAGTACTCTCACAAAAAGTTAGTGTAAAAAACTCTCAGATCTCTTCCAAGAAGATTTGATGGAAAAGTTTTCGCGATAGAAGAGGCTAAAGATATTACAACTATGAGGCTTGATGAGTTGATGGGGTCCTTACAGGCCTACGAGATGAATCTGAATCCTGAAAAGAAAGTGGAAGATTTAGCTCTAAAGGCAGAAGCAAACAGACAAAAGGAGGTACAATAAGTTGTTGTAACAGAAGATGAAGATGAAAAAGATAATGAATTTGTGTTTCTATCAAGGAAGCTGCACAACATGATGAGAAAATATAAGACGCAAGGTAGGAAATTCCCAAGGAAAGATCTCCTTAGTGATGAAAAGGAAGAAGTTGAAGATTATCAAAAGAAAATCAAGTGTAGAGAATGTGGTGGCCTTGGTCATTATCAAGCCGAGTGTGCTAACACTCTGAAGAAGAAAGGGAAGTCACTTAATGCGAGTTGGAGTGATGACTCAGATGGCAGGTTCAAGGAAGAAGATGAAGACAGTCTAAGCAATCATCATACCTCCCTTCCAGCAGTAATAAATGAAGCAGCATACTTCAACAAGTCCAAGCCTGCCATAGAATATGTTACAACATCAGCCACAACATCTGACAAGACTAACAGTGAAAATGATGAGATAACAGAAAAAGATCTTCTCATTAACTATAAACTTATGCTGACTTAGTTTAATGAGATGATGTTGCAAAACAAATGCTTGGAGGAAGAGCTGGATGAATGTCAAGGAAAGTTAAGCCATACTGAAAAGATTCTAGATTCTATGAATAAAGACAAAGCTAAGCTAGATGAAATTCTTTCAGTTGGAAGATCAAGAAAGATGAAGAAAGGTCTTGGATATGTTAGTGAAACTTCTAGTGCCAAGACTGAGGGATGTGGAGTTACTTTTGTCAAGTCTACCACTAAACAAAAAGAAAAATCAAGTCAAAGCCAAGAAAGACCGCATAAAAGAAATGCCTATATGCTTTCATTGTGGAGAAACCGGGCATATAAGACTCAAGTGCAATAAATTGAAAGAAGACTTGAAGATTGGAAGAGTGATTGGACATGAGCAGGCAAGTATCAGAAGAAAAGTCATAGGAAAAATAATTGTTATCAAGAAGCTATGGATTCAGAAAGAATAAGTGCCAAGAAATGATGCAGAGTGTTCCAATACAAATTAGAAGATGATAGAAGAAAGGAGAAAACAGAAGGTTACAACATCAGTATGCAACATGCAATGCATTAACCGAGGACCTAGCAGGTCAACAAGTCAAAAAACCTAATGAGAATAAACTTCCTGAAAAAAAGGGAAATGAAAAGAAAATAATAAAAAAATGGAGGGAATTTTTTTTTTTTTTTGAGTTAGTTTGAAAAACATGAAGAAATGGCTTGGTAGTTATCATTTATTTAAAGGGGCTCTTGTTTCAAAAAACCCTAAAATCCCAAATTGTATCCCAATTTTATGCTGAGAATTCTCTAACGAAGAAGAAGAAGGAAGTACAATCGAAGAATCAAGATGAGAACCAAGAGAATGGCTCGCCGTGCTCGTGTTACTCCACAAGAGGTTGCTGCCCGTATAGAAGAGGAGAAAGCAAAGGAAGTTAGTCCTGATGGAAGCCCTAGGAGAGACAAATCAGAGGATCTCTCGAGATCTATAGTCCTGTACACTTCCCCTCTAGATGCTGAGACCGCTAAACAGGCCAGGCCATCCTTTACTGACACTCCCTCAGAACAAAAAGATCGAGATGAGCTTCTTAGATGGGAACGAGATTCTTTCCCAGGGGGCGTATATCCACAGACCTGAAGAAGATGATAGTTCTTCTACAGAATTAGAGGAGGAGTTTTCAGAAGGGCAACTGACCACCGAAGAAGAAGTTCAGATAGAAGCTACTACAGTTAGTGATGAAGAAATGATTGGCGAGAAGAGCGCGACTACGTTAACAAGACCCTTCGACTGATCCGAGATAAATGTAATAACTTCCTAGTAATCATCTTCGCCATACAACGCCTCCCCAAGAGTAGAAAGAAACCAAGCCCAATTATCCTTTGTTTCATTGTCAACCACAGCGAATGCTACATGGAAGATACCCTCATTGTCATCTTTGCCAATTGCACCTAACAGAATCCCGCCATACTTGCCAAGCAAATGAGTTCTTTAAAAAAAAAGTAATGGCCTGCAAGTAGCTTGAACCCCACCAAGCATGCTAAAAAAGAGAAGAAAGCGCGTTTAAATTGCTCACTGTTATTCTCAATGATTACAAAACTACCGGGATTAATCTCCACAACTTTGTTCACATACTAAAGAAGCAAATCATAGCTACTAACCTCCTTACCATGGATGGCAGCCCGTGCAACCTCCTTTCCCATCCAAGCACGCTTATATGGTAGGCGAACACCATAGTCTTGTAATATATCTTTTTGAATGTTGACAGCTCTATATAATGGTTGCTCCTTGAGTTTATGCATTCCATGTTTAGAGTGTTAGTGTTAGCCCTAGCCCCAATGCGTTGATCAAAACCTTTATTAGTTATATGTTTATTTTTTAATAAAACCTGGCTTGTTTTATCTTACTGCATTTCTGTACATATATGCTTGGATAGAACTATCCCTGAGAGTTTGTTCCGCACAAGTTGCCGAATACGTGATTCGGGCAGTAAAACCTTGGTGTGTAAAGGAACAACTTTCTAAACATCCCTAGTCAATTACTGTCATGGGAATGTTAGTAAACTAAGACTAGTATGCCTATTGTGTGATGATCATGTTTTACTGATTATAGGACATGTGATGTCAATCAATAGACATAGACACGTGTTAGTGAACAGCGTGTCTGGATCGATCCGCTCACGAGATCACTACATGGTTGCAAAGTCATAAGTGGTTCTCGTGTAACACTTATACCGAATCCTTAGACTCAAGGTCGCTACTGAGCTTGGATGAATGTTGGTGTACTTTGACATACGCCTAACGTCATTCGTAACAGAGGGACAAGTGTGGGTATGATTGGGTGCATCGAGATTCATAGCGAGTAACATTTGCGATGCGAGGGGATTGCCACTCTCTGAGGAGAGAGAATATCACCGGCCACTTGATCGGTGAAACTGAGTAGTGCGTGGCCACGCCCAAGTGAAATGGTAAGGGTTATCATTTATTTAACCTAGTCAGTTCACTGAGGATCAAGAAATCGATCGATAAATAAATAAGGGTGACTAAGCTCCATGCCTAATGTTGATCGAGATATTCAATTGGTAAAGGAATCAGATAAAGTTACAAGGTTAGTTGATTACCAAGTTGACCTCCGTTTTAATTCCGGTAGTCACATTACCATGCTAGACGGCATTTGTGACTTATGGGCCTTAACGAGGTTAAATCCCATTGCCGATTTTAAAATGGGCCTACAGGATCGCACACGTAAAAGACGTGAAATCAGGACTCAATCTAATGAGTCGAATAGCTAAATGGAGTTTAGATAAATCAAGAGTTGATTTGGTCTAACCGCGAATGTGTAAGGATTGAGTTATGACCGCGAATGTGTAAGGATTGAGTTATGAGATAACTTAAAAATTGAGGGACTTAATTAGAAATTAAGTGTTAGCTTATTGGATCTAATATGATTAATATCCAATAAGAGGGAAGATCCAATATGTGGAATCAATGGCTGATATTGCATTTGGATTGGATTTTGGGTTTTATAAATACATGTGTATTAGAGAAAACCCTAGCCCTAATCTTTCCTCTCCTTCTCTCACTCAAGGAGGCCGCCGGTCCGCCCTAGCCAAGAGGAAGCCGCCGCCGCCGGTCCACCCAAGCCGAGGCCGCCGTCGGGTCCAATTGTTGATCGCCGTCATTCTTCGCAAAGGTGCTGTCCGCCTTTTCCCCCCATTTTGGAGAAAGTTTTCTCCATCCGGATTGCCATTACTCGGCTCCGGCAAAGGTATAGGTCTACACTCCTTTGATCTTTCTTGTTTATTCCTGTATGCTAGTTCATAGGCCGGCTTTTTCATTGATATTTCTTTATCAATAGAGATCGCCGGAGTGAGAGCCTTTTGAGATTAGTTCATAATGGTTGTGGAATTTTTCTCAAAAGATTCTCACATGTGAAACATTCACCGAGTGTCGGTTTTGGATTTACAATTCCTTACACATGTTTACGATTAGATTTTTGAGACCTGATTTTAATTGCTATTAGTATTTCTCGATAAGAGTTATCATTTGATACTAGCAATCCATACCGGATTATTTTCGGCTTGTGTGTGTGTGAGAGTAGAGGGGAATCACGTATATGCCGTCCCTTTTTCGACTTCACGCTTGGAATTGTATTTATTTATTTATTTTAAATTTTTATATCTTTATTCGCTTCCATTGCATGCTAGGGTCCATGCTAGTTTTGATTGTTATCCGCTGTGCATATTTTGCTTCTAGCATGCTCATAGACCCTTGTTGATCCCAACAGAGAGACCCATTTATTGTACCAATACCTCAACCATAATTATGCGTTGACTGCATTGTCTTCACCTGGAAGGTGTCAATGTTTCCCTCTTTCGATGCATGCACACGCCACTGGCAATTTGGAGCAGTGCACTTGATGGTCACCCGAAGTTTATCATTTTTTATGAACGTAAAATCAAAATTGTCTTATGGCATTGCTGCGTAGGCAATCTTTGAACTGCTCTACATCGTCAAAGCGTTGGCCCACTTTTAAGGTTGACCCATCAAGTGTTTGTGAAGATTGAACAATACTGAGAGCCCCAGCCAGAGGATGTCGGGATAGATATGTCCCGACATTACCGTTCATACTTTACTGAGAAGGTGTCCCTACATGACAATGCATAACACAGACAATATCAATACAATGGTTTCTTACTCAAAAACATTGAGACCTACACAAGAACTTTTAATATTACATAGTAAAATATAATATTACACAAAAACGCATAATATTACACGAAATGAATGTTTACTACACAAAGAACTAATGTAATACACAGAGAACTATTGTAATACATAGGAAGCCATTTTAATAAACATGTATGAGACTAATTACATAGTAACACACAAATCAAACGTAACCGACAATAGTTATCATTGTCATTACGATGGAATCAATGAGGCCGAGTTGCCATCCGCTGACCCACTCATGTCAATGATGGTGATGTCGACGACAGTCTTGTTGAAAGTATGATGTATATGACACATGCTTTGAAACTCATCATCTGACTCAATTGGGAAAAGCTTCTTATATGAGTCAGGTGTCACAAACTACACCCTGACCCTAGAACCGTCTAGTGTCCACCGCTCACTTATGTCATGCATTATTGTTTCCCATGAACTCAATATGGTGAATTGAAGCATACGTCCTCCTTTGTGTCGCGCCACGGCACAAAAGGTTTCCATTGATTTTGAATACCCACAGGGAATTTGAAAAAGCTACAAAGGTTATCAGTATAAAAGATGAAGAACCTCAAAAAGCCTTCCCGACGGCTTCTACAAGATGGAGAATAAAAAATTAGACAATGACAAACCTAACAAAGCTATTTTCCGGGCCTCAAGAAGGTGTACAAAAACAAAGAGGACAAAGAAGAATGGAAGGAGGACAAATAAATGGGAGGTATCAGCACCAAGATGAAGAAGAAGAACAATAACAAGAAGACTTAGATAAACAAAATGGAAATGGTTATGACATTTGAACAATCTTTGGGATTTGTTTTTTACTTTTCTCCAAAAAGTTGATGTGACATGGAGGAAAAAATCCATCCAAAGTTTGCTTTTGAGACAAGGGCAACCTTGTAAATTCACAGCCACCTAATTGACTGCTTGGACGACATGGACTAAAAAAGAATGCAAACAATAAAAGAGGGACTTTTGTGAAAATGAAAAGTCAGAGGGACTGCAATAGAAGTTTGAAACTTCTCAGGGATTTATAAATAATTTTCCCTTATTATTATTATTATTATTATTATTATTATTATTCTTTTAATAAATAGGGGCTTTGTCTGGGTTTTGGGACTTTCTGGAAATCAACGGCAATATGCCAAAGGTTGAGTAAAACAAAAATGTGTTAGATCACTACATGTATAATAAAAATAATTTAACTATTTAAAGATTATTATAAATTTAAAATATTAATGAGATATCATAAAATCTTTCAATTTGACAAATAGTTATTTCAAAATTCTAATATATATATATATATTGCCATATCAAGAGAATACTACTATATATATTGTTTCAATTCTGTTGATCATCTCCTTGCCAAACTTGGTCATAGTATCATAGTATCATCAAAGGTTCCAAAGAGCAACACCAACCATTCTTTCACCCTCTCTATCTCTATAGCCCATCTTCCCAACATTTAAGATCAATTGGTTTATATTCTGTGTGTTGTATTGATCCAAGTTGTGCAACACACTTTGAAAAAACATGCTATCAGATGAATAACTTTGCATGAGGCATCGATCACATAGATCAATTAATCATAAACCTTGGGAGTAATACTTTTTATCATAGGTATGCTCTCAATCTTGATATTTAATTCTTCCAGAAGATCATTAGGGTTGTTGTCAAGCTCCTTCTTCCAAGAAACATATAGATGCTAATGTCTAATTTCCTCTTAAAACGGTTTTCTTTGTAATTTGACTAAAAGTTTTAATTATTTAATTATAAACAAATATTTGTTATTTTAGCTTATGAATAAATAAGTTTGGTAAGTTATTTATGAAATTTTAATTTTTTACCTTAAGTTTTTTTTTTTATTAATTATTAACAATATATTTTAAAATTTTATAAAATATTAATTGTCTATTGATTAAATAGTTTTGTTGAATTATTATTATTATTATTATTATTATTATTATTGGCCAAAGTATATCCGATTGAGAATCAAATATATAATCATAAAAAAATCAATAAATTGATCTAAAATAAAATTTTAATTAAATATGAAAACCAACATTGGTAAATGCAAGGATTTAAAAACTAGACCGGTCGGCGAACCGATTGGCTAACCGGTTCACGGTTCAACCGGTCCAACAGGTTCAACAGGCCGGTTCAATAATTTTCTTTTTTTTTATTTTTTTTAAATGAATAAAATTCATAAAATATTACAATTATAAGAAAATCCAAAAAAATAAAAAAAATGGGGAAAAATAGAAATTTAATAAATATAACTTAAAATGAACCACAAAAAGGCTACAATCAACATATACACTCAAAATCAAAGCGGGGATTAAATCATTAAACTAAGAAGTGAGAACCACTAGATCTATCCAATTCAATAAACATTAATTAAAAAAGACTAGAATCGACAGATATAAGCAATGTAATGAAAATCAAAACAGGATTAAAATAAGAATCACTAGATCTCGATCTTTGTTCTGAAACCTATAGCTCTCTAAGAAGAACCTAAATAAGATTCAGACAAGTAGAAGAGATTAGAGAAGAAAAAAAAACTAAGAATTTTATCAAAGTTTAGGGGATCGGATCACTCAAGCTCACCGACCGTGCCGGGTTAAGGCCGTTCTTCTTCTTCTCCATGGAGTCTTCAGAGAGACTTTTGAGAATTGTGATCGTGGTCCCATGACCCACTGACCCGTCTGTGAGAGAGAGACAGTTTGAGACTTTGAGTCTTTGAGCCAGTGAGCCTGAGGACTGAGAGTGAGAGTGTGAATTTTTTATTTTTTTAACCCCGGTCCGGTCTAACCAGTTCCCAGTCTAACTCCGGTTCATAACTAGTTCGATTAAGACCCAATTCAATTTATATGTCTGAACCGGACTCGCGATCGATTCTTGGTTGAACAGGTTGAACCAGGCGGTCCGGTCCGGTTTTTAAATCCATGGGTAAATGTGAAAAAGTAAACTTATTTTAAATTATTTTTTAAATTTATTTTATGAATAACAGGATTTGACCATCTTCAGCCAACTTAGTCAGAGAAATTTTTAAAGATTATTATAAATTCAAAATGTTAACGAGATAACATGGAATCTTTTAATTTGAAAAACGGTTACTTAGAAAATCTAAGATAATTTATTTATTTTTAATCTATATAATAATACTATATATTATTTTATTGCTAGAATTTGATGAGTGGATTCTGTTAATATTTTCTTAAATTTATTTTATAAATAATAGGTTTTGACCAAATTCTTGATTCCTATATCCAACTGGGTGTGAATATATATAGAAATATTGTTAGAAATAATTCAAATATTTAAATGTTATTATAAATTTAAAATAATGAGATATTATTATTATTATTATTATTATTATTATTATTATTAAAAATAGATAAACCAATACATATTATGGATTTTTAATTTTAAATGGATAAATTCATAGATTTAATGGATAATGAGATTTTATGGGATCTACAAATTCAAAATATTGTTATTTTAACATTACGAGGATAATAATTTAGGTATATATATTATGTCATTAGTATTGATCATCTTCATTATCAAAATTCACCTTAGAAGAGAAAGTTCCAAGGTTAATAACATTCATGGTGCCGCTAAAATATGGGTTTTTTCAACATCATCCTTAATAGTCTCACTACATTATTAACTATTGTTGGTGGGACTGTCAAGGATGTTGCTGAAAAATTTGTATTGCACATCATCCCTTCCATTTAATCATTTTAAACTAGTTGTTTCTAGTCAATAAGTGTAGATGAGAAAATACTTCCAAAAATGCTATAATATATGATGATCTTGATTTTTCTAAACATATTTCCACATGAAGATCTTGATTTTTTGAAAAATATTTCTACATGAAGATCTTTGTTTTTCGGTGACAAAAATATTACCTTATAAATAACTCATAATCTTTTTTTTATTATTGAGTAGATATCCTATATTTGCAGCCATATGGGTGTCAAACATGTTTAAATTCTTATCTATTATAATTTTATTTATTTTTATTTAATAATTTTTAAATATTTTAATATAAAATTACAATGGATTTAGACAATGCATATCTCCCTTAAGTTGAATCTCCTTCATAAAATACTTTCATATTATATATTAGTTATTGGCTCTTAATTTTGGATGAGTTTATTTTATTTAGCAAATACTTCAAATATTTTCTTTATTAAATCTTTAAAATGTTTCTAGGAGAAAAAACAAACCTCTCCACTCTCTATGTTCTCCAAGCAAACCACACATTTTTGTGATATCACTTAAAAAAAAATCTTAACCAAGCCTCCTATAGATTAATGTCAAGCTATAAACATATGCAAATAACTAAAATGCCCTTTTGATAGGATGGAAAGTTCTCATTTTTCATAAAAGGTACTTTTGTAGAATCACATTTGTCAATTCAGTATATATTTTTTGTTTTTTTTTTTTTTTTGCAGATAGTGCTATATATATATTGTTTCTGATAATTTTCTTTAACAAACTTGATTGAGGTTTTAAAAGGGGTTGACTAATATTTTTTTTTTTTTTTGATATTTTTTTGAGTTTGGGGGACTGGAAAGGAAAATGTTTTAAGGTTTTGTTGGGTGTGGGTAGCCGTTATCTTTTTTTTTTTTATTATTATTTTGGTGATTCTTTGGTTATAATTTAAAAAATTTAATTCGGTTGTTGTATTAAAGTAAAAATATTTATTATTATTTTTGTTGATGATTAAATTTATAAAACAGAGTTATTCATCTCAAATTGTATCAGAAAGGGTTGGCTATAGAAATGGTTAACTTGTCTATTTTTTTAGTCAATACTTCTGTAAAACACAAATCTCAAGCAGCCGCAGTTTTTGAAATCCTTGATCAAATTTGAAATTGTGTGAAGAACTATAATTGATCCTCTAGAGCTAGTTAATGGACAAGAAAGACATGAACGAAATTCAGGTAAGCGCTATTTTTGACTTCATTCTCAAATCCTAATTTTAATGAAACATTATTTAACTCCATTTTATACGTCGAAAATATCTCAATTCTAATCAAACAACGGTATTAGGCTTGTAGCAAGTTTGTTGTATTCTATTTCTCTTTTGGGCCTAATTTGTATTTGTCAAACTCTAAAGTTTAATTTCGTAGATATTTTTTAAAATTTTACTTATTAAATAAATTATTTTTCTTCGAAAGTGCCATCTATTACTAGTCAAAGTGAAGAATTTTTCTAAAAATAAAAAGTATTTTTATTTCCATTACTTAATTATTAATTCTTATTATTTTTTTAATATCATTATCTTGTAAAAATAATTAATTTCACCACAATTAAATCAAATCGGTAAATTCTATCTATTACTTGTACTTCTTCAGCTCAAGATAAAAATTTGATTTTTTTTCTTTTTGTTTAAATTCACTATTATTACTAAACTTAGAGATCTCAATTTGTTATTCCGCTAAATTATTGAGTATAAATAAAAAAATAAAAAATAAAAAAATTCCAAAACTAAAATAAGCTAAATTATCGGTAGGTGCTGCATGAGATTTAGTCAAAATCGTCAGATGCTTCATTCAAGTTTTTCAAAACTAATGAATGTTTCGCCCTAATTTTCTATAAAATTTATTTTCCATGACCAATAGTTTTTTATTAATTAATCATGCATTAAATTATTTATGAAAATTTAATTTCTTACTTATAACTATTTTTGGTTATGAATTATTAATAATATAGTTCAAAAAATCTAAAAATATTTATCAATTAATAATTTAATGTTTTTTCCTGAATTATTAATTAATTATTATTTAAATATTTTTTGGTAAATCAAACTAAATTAATTGATCCAATATAAAAAAATTAAACAAAAAGGAAAACAACATTAGTGGAATTTGAGAAGAGCAAAGACATCAACAAATAAATTAATTGTAAATTATTTTTTTAATTTATTTTATAGATAATAGATTTTTACTATGTTCTTGACTCTTATATCCAACTCAGTGAGAAATATATGTGTACATATTATTAGAAATATTTCAAATATTTAAATATTAAGTAATAATGAGATTTTATGGAATTTTTGAATTTGAAAGTCTTATCCATGATATATTATCAGTGCATATATTGTTTTTTTACTTTTATAAAAGAATCTTATAAATTCACATATTTGTTGAGTAGATAATTAGATTTTTAAGATACTTAAATTCAAAAAATTGTTATTTTAAGATTGTAACATAGTTTTTTTGTCCTTTCTTAGATAGCACTTAAGCTATATATATTATTTTAGTGGTCATGATCATCCTCATTATCAAAATTCATATTGGTAGGAGAGAGATTCCAAAACCGACGACTATGGTGCCAATGATATATGAGTTTTTTCAACATCAACAATCTCATCACATTCTTAACTATAATTGGTGAGATTGTGAAGGACGCTGGCCGAAAAATTCATATTACATATCATCTCTTCCACTCAAATATCTAATTTAAGTGAAAAAATTAATTTATAACAACACATTTTTATAATTTTTTTACCCAAAAAACTACCATATAAAAACTTTGCTAAAATACAGCAAAAGGAAAAACTAATATAGGTATCTTTGGTTTTCTGAAAAACCTAATGAATGCTAATGTGCATCTAATTTTCACTAAAAACAATTTTCTAGGTGGTTTGACTAAATTTTTTTATTAATTAACAATAAACAAATACTTGTTTCAAATATTTTAGATAATTATTTATTAATAATATTAATTATCTATTGATTAAATATTTTTGTTGAATTACTAACTAACTATTTTTCTTTTACCCAAAGAGTATCCTATTGAGCATAACCAAATATATAATTTTTAAAAAATACTAAATTAAGTGATTTGAAATTCAAAATTAAACAAATATGAAAAGCAACATTGGTAAACTTAAAAATAGCCTAATTTTAAATTCCATTTTTAAATTTATTATATGAGTAATAGATTTTTTATAATGGTCAGCCAACTAAATCAAAATAAATTAAATAGTTAAAGATTATTATAAATTCAAAATATTAATGGATATCGGAATCTTTCAATTTGGAAAAAAAGTTATTTTAATTTCTAAGATATATAATTTTTGTTTTTTGTCTTATCAATAGAATAACACTATATATAATATTCCAATTCTCTTGATCATCTGCTTACCAAACTTGGTCATAGTATCATCAAAGGTTCTAAAGAGTGACACCAACCATACTTTTACCCTCTCCATCTTTATATAGCCCATTTTCCCAACATTTAGGATAAATTGGTCAATATTTTTTGTATGGTGACATACAAGCAAAGGAATAACTTTGCAATTGCTACAACAAATTTTATTATTACTGGTGCACACGTTGGCGTCACATAATATCAAATTCTCGTCACATATCATATTTGATGACATTCACCATGGCGTCACAACACTCGTCACTTTTGCACCGTAGCTAAAGATATATTATGACAGTATGCACATTATCGTCACCAAATGCTAAATTATACGTGACACCATAAATGAATGTCACATTATACTTATGTTTGGGTGACACTTATTTTTGTCATGCAATAAATTATAGTGTCACACAATATCATGAATCGTCATAAAATATTATGAAAATATTCAACTATGAATGGCGAAAATCATATCGTCACACGAGTAGGTGGCGTAGGGTTCGTCACCCTTTATTAAGAAAATAACGTCACTGGATGTCATCGTTTGTCACACAAGATGAGAGAAATCTTCATCTATTCATGACGGAAAGAAAGATTGACACACCCCTTGCGTGTGTGTACCACAAGTGCACAGGTTGTCGAAGTAATAATTGCCCCGATGAGTGGGTAGTCGAATCCACAGGAAACAGAAGTACTAGTAATGACTAATTCTCAGTTATCTAGTTCGAATCAATAATATGAAGCAATGGATGTAATGTGTAAAATAAGAAAATCGCAAGCAAGCAAGTAAAGGAAAAGGTAAAGGAGATCTCTATCAATGAAGATGAGATACCCGGGCAATGCTCCGCCTAGGCTCTATCATGAAGTGCAAGACTAACTAAATGCTTCTAAACCGAGTTCTATGAGTCAAGGCAATCCAAGAATAATCGGTCCCTGCCACCAGGCCACCGATACTAGTCACCTACAAGATCCCGGCAGAGAAATCGCTCAATCTCAACACCTCACACCCCATATGACCGCAATGAACTTTAGGGATACCTAAGAGTGAAATCGATTCCTAAAATTAGGTCTAACCCTACTTCTAGGTGAAAGATCCCTAACCCCCTACAAGGTCTCGGCGGAGAAATCTATCAATCTAACACCTCACATCCCATACGGTTGCATAAAACTTAGGGAAAACGGAGATAGGAATCACTCAATCGGAAAGGAAAGGGGACACTCCTCTATCTCAAAACTCACCCTCTCAACCCTCTTTAACCTTGTATTTTCTAATCGCCAATGGAGACCTCTCTCTCATTAAGGTAACTACTCAAGCAAAAACAATCAATCACAATGATGAACATGTCAAGCAAGCAATAATTAAACAAGGTTAAAACTCAAATTAACTCGGAATTAAAAGAAAGCATAAAGAAAGTCAATACATGAATCGAAACCTAGGGTTCACATGCCCAAGTATCTACTAGGGTTTAGCCCTCCATGGGACTTGTTCCAAAGCAAAAGATAATGAAATAAAGAGCAATGTAATCCAACAAAGTAAACCCCCTCGAATTCGTGATGATGGCCTTGATGAATCGTTCAACGCCTCGAAGGAACCTTCTCCGAAGCTTGGTCACCAATGGCTCCCCGATGCTATCTCGTCGAAGGATCTATCGAAATTGGTGAAGAACGACCCCAAAAATATCTCCAAAGACCTCATCCTTGAAACCCTAGCCGCTTTTGCCTTCAATCGTGCGCAAAAAGTCCCCAAAGAATCGGCAAAAAGGGCTATTTATAATTCTGAAACGCGCCAGTCACGTGCCTCCATGCGACCACATGAGATCCTACGTGGTCGCGTTGGCTGCAGAATTCCCACGCGATTGCATCGGACTTTCACGTGATCGCGTGAACAGCAGTTTCTGCTACAGCACTGCTACAGTAAAAATGCCCAATATTTTGCTACAGTACTCTTCATAAAACGCGGTCCAAACTTCCTTATCTTGAGGCCACATGGTCGGGCACATGTCCATGTGGTGAGTTATAAGACTTTTCCTCCATCGAACCATCATTTGGAAGCTTTAGCTATCTTCACAGAAGTAGGGACTTGAAGGTGTGACTGCCTTTGTGCCCTTCCATCACACAAATCGGCTTGAATTCTTCTGGAAGGTGGCACACACCCTCATGTATATGATCCCCTCTTGTGCCTTGATACTTGTGTTGTTCAAAAGCTCCCAACAATAAGTCTTTATAACCCATCTTTGCTTCCTTTTTCCTCTTTCAACACTTTCACAACCTAATTGCACAAAAGAACACCAAAATACACTTTATGAGACATAATCCATGGTAAAATGATGCTCAATGCATGTAAAACAAGTAGATAAAACATGTCTACTCAAGCACTTATCAAAGACCGTCATGCGTATAATATGAGGTAAATGTTCAGTTGTTCATGACACAAACATGAACGTCACATGAATAAGTGACATATTTGTTATGTCACTAGCTATAGGAAAATCGCATCACAGAATATTTGTAAATGTCAAATTAATCATGACATTAGCACAATCGTCACTTAAATGGCTGTTAACGCCAACCATTTTGTGACATTTGCAAAATTAAAAGGTGACAAATAAGCTGCATATTTGTGGTCACTAACCGATTAGCAATTTAGTGGCGTGAATAAATCGTCAAACTAGTTGGTGAAAGATTATCGTCACAAATCATAGTTAAATATGAATAAATTGTGACGATACTTAGTTGTCACAATTATTATGTGAATTTTTTCCCCTAGCCCATTTATCATTCATCATGAATATTTTAATATAATTTTTTATCAAATATTTTTTTGCAATCTATATTATTTTATATCATGATATAAAGGAAAGTAGAACAAAATTAAATCAATAGCATTTAATAAAATATCCCACAATCTCAAACATAAATCATCTAAATAACAAAGTTATCCAAAAATTAATAAAACATTCTCACATATTGATAAAGTTAACATCCTTTAACAAAAAAAAAAAAAGTCCAAGCAAATCGATAGGTGTTGCAACTTATTTGATAGCTTTCAATCCGATTCTTCTGATGACAATGATTCCATTGATGGAGAACACGTTTCACTTGAAACTGTAATACATTCAATAAAAACACTTAATTGAAAAAATAAAAAAAATACAATGATAAGTAAATTAAGAAATAATGACAGTGCATGGTAAAATAAACCTAAAGCATACTATTACCTACAAATTGTGGCATATGCACTTGTATTCCATAGCCAACCATAGCTTGAGTCATTATTTGCATGTGATTTCGAACCAGTTCAAAATTCAACTTATGTTGCTTAAGCTTACGTTTAGACTGTTGAAGGTTGTCCCGATTGTTCATTATTTTGAGTTTGTTGTATTACACTTTTTTTACTTCTAAATCTCAACACGGGCGTCATCCTACATGGAACAATTTTCAATATAAATTAAATATAATCAAATTGAAGAATATACCTTTAAAAAAATCATAATTGAAATTTAGATGAATTAATAGGTGTTTAGAGAATAAATATATTGAGTTTGAGGAGACAACAATTACAAATTCATTTGAAATTAAGAAACCAATGTTTAATTGGAGGAGTAGATTATAGTGCGCTTAGAGAAAATAGTGGGATGAAATGAATTAAACAGTTCTAAGGTGCTCACAATACATGGATATAATATGAATATGATATTGTACTTGTATATATATATATATATATATAATACATGACTCATCATAAACATGATTGAAGAGAATAAAAGATTCATTAATAGAGCAAACATTATTGAAGGTAGAAATTGATTTTCAAAATTCAAAGGTATATTTCTAGCAAACATCATTGAAATTAACCATACTTCTAAATACTTTTACAAATCAAAATAATACAACTTTAATTCATACCTTGTCTTCTTTTAATGAAGTATTGTCTTTGGAGAAAATTTTCAATAGCTCTCTTGCATAGGCAATGAAGAAGATGAATTATGAAGAGAAGGGTTTTTCTTTTTAAATTACGAAAATATTGAGTGAAATTTAGAAAGGGTTAGATTTTTCCTAATTTGTACAAATTTTTAGAAATCATGTTTGGTGGGAGTGGAAAAAATAGTAAAAATAAAGATATAAGAAGATTAGGTAAAAATTAGAGAACTAAAAAAAAGACATATCATAATTAATACAAATTTTTAGGATCTTGATTATACAAAATTTTAGCTACAATTTTTGGCAAGAGTTGAGAAAATATACATGTTGCTAGGGGTAACAAATTATTTTATTTATACTTCCAAATTGATAGCAAAACCACATATTAAATAATCTTTAAAGAAAACTAGGATAATAAGAACTTAGGTAAAACCACACCTTATTAGGATATTTCATATCAATTTATTTTATTTTATAATTTAATTCTTTGTATTTCCGTATAAAAATTTTATGATGGCATTATAGAAGGACATTACTGGGTATTGTAAAAAAAAATTTCATTACCAAAGTTTTTTATTTGTTATTTTTTCAATAATTACATGTAATTTTTATATAATTTTTTTAATATAGATGATTAGATATTATAAACACTAGGAGTATTTTTTATTTTTAGTACATGGTGTACTTGATGTCATATCCACTGTTTCAATTTCATAATTTAATTGATATCATATCAATTTATTTTCATTTTATAATTTAATTGTTTGTATTTGCATATAAGATTTTATAATGGCATTATAAATTGACGTTATTGGGTATTGTAAAAATATTTTTCATTATGAAAGTTCTTTTTGTTATGTTTTCAATAATTACATGTAATTTTTATATAATTTTTTAATATAGATGATTAGATATTACAAAAACTTGGATATTTTTTATTTTTAATTAAAGTAAGTTATTTTTAAAATGAGGGCATTTGCACTGTTTGTAATAAAAGTTTATCATTTATTTATATTTATAAATTATTTTGATACAGAATTTGTCAAAGCTATAAAAAACTTTTTCATAAATTAATTTTGAGCTAATATTTTTTATTATATTTTAAGGTGTGTAATTCTTTATACTATTGGCAAGATTGGGAATTGAACCCGCCTTCTGCATCATGAGAATGTGTGAAATATGTATAAAATCTGTGTACTCGTCGGACATATGGCTTGTCCGCTTCATAAAAAAAATTAAAACAAATTGTTAATTTTTATATATTTTTTTTAATTTAGCTTGTTTATGCAACTATATATGAATACCTACATTAGCTTATCGAATATTATATTACCCATCTCTCTTTAATGTAAAGTTAGCAACCCTTAATTTTATTTCTTGTTCAACCATTAATCTCACTGATAAGTACTCTCGCAGTGCTCTCGTTAGAATGAAAATGATATATCATTTATGACAAAAACTTATTGTCAGGCATTAATTAAACTAATGTGATATTATACAATTTCTTATAAAAATGTTATATGTATGTACGACAAATGAGATTGTCTTAAATTCTTATATTTTAGTAATATATATACACGTCATGATATAATTAAGATGTATGACAAAATCAAATGGTCACGGATAATGTACAATGTTAATAGAGATATAATGTCAAAATCTATTTAAAAAAATGGCATTATATTTTCATCATAAACAATGCAATTCCATGATGACGGAATGGGAATGTCACTAAAAAATGTTACCCTCCATCTTCTTTTGGAGGAAGGTACCACACATTATGTGACACCAGTGATAAAACGTCCAAATTTGTTTAAAAAAATGACGTTACATATTCGTCACAAACAATGCAATACGTTGATGACGACATGAGAGTGCCACAAAATATTGTTAGTGTCACTAAAAAATATTACCCTCCATCTTCATTTGGATGGAAAATTTGGCGCTACACATTATGTGACGCTAGTAATGAAACGCCAAAATTTGCTTAGCAAACATGATGCTATATATTCATCACACAAAATGCAATATGTTAATGATGAAAAAAGAGTGTCACAAAATATTGTTAGTGTCACAAAAAAATATTACCCTCTATTTTTATTTTGAGTGAAAATTTGGCCCTACACAATATGTGATGCTAGTGATAAAACTTCAAAATTTGTTTCAAAACAAAGACGTTCTATTTTCATTACAAGTAATGTAATACATGGATGACAAAATGAGAGAGTCACAAAATATTGTTAATGTCACTAAAAAAATTTCCCTCCATCTTCATTGAAGTGAAAATTTGGCGCCATGCATTATGTGACACTTCAATGTGACGTTGTCAAACATCGTCACATACAATATTTCATTTTGTTGAATTGAGTGACAATTTATGATGTTCGTCACAATATATGCATGTGTTGTGACGGTTCCAAAATGCGTCATGTAGAAAACCTTCACTAATCATCAAATTTGTTGTAGTGTGCAAGTGGTATCATTCGAAAGAACATTGATCAATTTGTTGTAAGGGATAAGATTATTTCAAAAGGAACTAGTCCAATATTTGACTTAGTAAAAATATTTTCCTCCATTAGTTACTTATGTACCCCTATTATCACTCTAACAACTTGATTTTATGAACGTGGGTTCTTAAGATTTCAAAACTACCCGTTTGTGAGAGATATATATAAGAGATCTCAAAATATCTAAGAAGATAAGATAAGAAAAAATTTAACTCTCTTTTACCTTTTCGGCCTTTTTTCTTATAGCTGAGTTGATCTTCTATCTTTATCTATTGTGCCTGATCCTATTTTATATAGAAAAGCTTGTTGAATCTTGCAGGATACGCCGAGTTATCCTTGAGGACAGCGATAACACGCCTTAAGCTAATCTTAGTTTTCACCTAATAGTTCTCACCTCAATTTTTGCAACACAATTAATATTAAACTTTGGTAGCAATAGTTATTTATTATAGCTATGTTCTCAATCATGATACTTAATTCTCCCGCAACATCATTAAGATTGTTGTCAAGCACCGTTTTTTGATATATATTAATTCAAATAAAATATTATTGAATCTTGGATTTTCTTACAAATTATTAAATCATTTAATTTGAAAGATAATTAATTATCGTAAGCTTCTAACGTAATTTTTGCTTTCTTTCTTTATCTTGAGAATAATACAATAGTTTTTTGTATTGTTTTATTATTCTTGATTAAAAAAAACTTTGATAGTTCCATTATAAAACTTCATCATATAACTATTTGCATAAAAGAAGCATTTTATGCAAATAAAGAAAATTTCTTGAAACAAGTTCCTATTATTGAATGTATTGTACGACAGATATTACTAGTCGAAGTAAAAGGAGTTTTTTTTAAATAAAGAACTATTTTTATTTCAATATATTTAATCATTAATTCTTATTATATGAATTTTTTTATATCATTATCTTGCTTAATAGATTAATCTCACCATAATAAAACCAAATTAGCATAAATTCTCTCTTATTTTGGTTCTGTTTCTTCAGGTAAAGCTAAAAATTTGATGTTTATTTATTTTTTAAAATTTATTATTAAAATTAGAGATAACAATTTGTTAGTTTCCTAAGTTATTAAGTATAAATAAAAAAATAAATTAATTCGAGCTAAATTATGAGTTGGTGATTCAAGAGGTATGCTCGGATGCTTCATTTAAGTTCTCTGAAAATGATTTTTCATGTAGTTTTACTAATATCTTTTTATTAATTAATCATGCATAAATAATTTAGGTATAAAAATAGACAATCCAAAACATGATGAGATATTATGGTTATTTAAAGATTATAAGGTTATAATACTGTACTTATATATTTCTTCATTAGGCTAGATCATTCTCATTATTAAAATTCACTTTGATAGAAGATGTTCAACATTATCCTTGATCGCCTCATGACATTATTAACTGTGGTTGGTGAGATTGCCAAGGATGCTGACAATGTTTTAAAAATTGAACCGGATGGTTCAACCGGTTCAACTTGGAATCGGCATGTAAACTGGGCTGGTTAGTCACACTAAACACTAAGTAACCGAACCATATGGTTATTTTATTTATTATAAATTTTAAAAATTAAACCTGTTTTTATTTTATTCCTCATTTTATATTGTTGTTTTTGATGTTGTTGTATCCTATATTTTATTTAATTCTTTATTTTTGAATATTTGTTGTATGGTTGTATCTTGTTTATTTGTACTTTGAAAAATTCAATTTTATGTAGAGTTAACATTTGTGATCTTATAAAGGTAATATAACTTTGTATTATGTATTTTTTATTTTTGTTTAATTTTTTCATTAGTTTTTAAATTATTTTTTAAATTATTTTACTTATTTTTAATTTTAAATTTTTTAAATTTTATTTATTTGAAAAATATTAAATCTGGATGAACTAGCCGGTTAACCGGTTCAACCTGTTGGACCGTGAAGCAGTTGCCTAACAGGGTTGACAACCAGTCCCGTTTTTAAAACATTGGAAAAATTTGTATTTGTATTGTATATACATTTAAAACAAGTTTTCTCAAATTGGCTGATATTTGAGCCAATACTTCCAGAAATATTATAATATTCGATTGAACATACCTATTTTTTATCACCCTAATTTATTTAACGATAAAAAAATAATATAGTATAACACAATTTTATAACTTTTTTTTTCACCCAAACAACAATAATGTAAAAATCTTGCTAAAATACAACCTAGACGAAAAATAAATTAAACTATCTTTCGTTCTTTGGAAAACTAATCAATGTACATTTGCTTTTCGAAGAAACTAATGAATACTTATGT
This sequence comes from Dioscorea alata, assembly GCA_020875875.1. Taxonomy (NCBI): domain Eukaryota; kingdom Viridiplantae; phylum Streptophyta; class Magnoliopsida; order Dioscoreales; family Dioscoreaceae; genus Dioscorea; species Dioscorea alata. Next base: position 12,916,579 of record CM037020.1, on the reverse strand, counting down.
GCCACTAATCTCCTCTAAATTAAAAGTTTATTTAATTATCATAAAAAAATGTGTTGTTTTTGTTTATAAATTAATAATTTTGTCAAATTATTTATGAAATTTTAAATTTTTACCATAAATTTTTTATAATTAATGATTAAAAATATATTTTGAATATTTAAACAATATTCATTATTTTATTAGTTTTATTGAATTATTAAATTTTTTTAGCCGAAGGGTATCCGATTGAGCATCAAATATATTAATTCATCTAAAATAAAAAATTAACCAAATATAAAAAACAACATTAGTAAAATTAACAAGTAAACTAATTTTAAATTATTTTTTAAAATTTATTTATGAATAAGGGTTTTGACTATGTTCAACCAACTCAATCAAAATAATTTAAATATTTAAAAATTATCATAAATTCAAAATATAAATGAGATATCATGGAATCTTTCAATTTGAAAAACAGTTATTTTGAAAATCTAAGATAATTTCTATTTTTTTATCCATAGAATAATACCACATATTATTTCATTACTAGAATTTGAGGAGAAGAACAAAACACCAAACAAACAAACTAATTTTATTTTATTTTTTTAATTTATTTTATAAATAATAGATGTTGACCATATTCTTGATTCCTATATCCAATTCAGTGAGAACACACACACACACACACATATATATATATATATATATATATATATATATATATATATATATATATATATATATATAATTCAAATATTCGAATGTTATTAAAAGTTTAAAATAATGATGAGATATTATTATTTTAAAAAAAATTAGATAAGCCAAAAGCTGAAGAAATATTATGGATTTTTTGAATTTAAAATAGATAAATTCACATGTTTATTAAATAGATAATGAGATTTTATGTGATCTTCAAATTCAAAAAATTGTTATATATATATATATATATATATATATATATATATATATATATAATTCAAATATTTGAATGTTATTAAAAGTTTAAAATAATGATGAGATATTATTATTTAAAAAAAAAATAGATAACCCAAAAGCTGAAGAAATATTATGGATTTTTGAATTTAAAATAGATAAATTCACATGTTTATTAAATAGATAATGAGATTTTATGTGATCTTCAAATTCCAAAAATTGTTATTTTAATATTGAAAGGATAACGATCTAGCTATATATATTGTTTCATTATTCTTGATCGTCTTCATTACCAAAATTCACTTTGGTAGATGTTCTAAAATTGACGATAATGACACCATTAATATACGAGTTTTTTCAACATCATCCTTAACTGTCTCACCATGTTTTTAACTATGTTGGTGAGACTGTCAAGGATGCTGTTGAAAAATTAATTTGTATTATAGATCATCCTTTCCACTTTATCATCTAAAACTAGTTCTACTTGTATTTCCAGAAATACTATATTATATGATGATATTCATTTTTCTAAAATACTTCCATAAATTCTTCCCCATGAAGATCTTGATTGAGAGCATGGGTTGATTTTTAAATTACAATCTTACACCTTCTTCATAAGTTGATATTTTATTTTACAATCAATTAGCTATCCCATATATTGCATATTTTAATTTATAACTAATTAGCTATGCAATATGTACAACCATTGGAATCATGAATTAATAATGCCATCTTTGTAATCTTTAAAGAGTTCTTATTTATTCTTTATATATATTTTATTAATATTGTGATCCTAAGTGAAATTGAAGGCGCTGATAGTGATTTGATATATAACAAATGCCTCTTTTAGATTTTTATTTTCTTCTGGGACGTTCTCTTATATGTAGCAGCCTTCTTTATTAGTTTCTCCATTTCACATTAGTAGAACTACGTTCTACTTGAGCTCTTTTCAATGGTCAAAAGGTAGGTATGTATGGAAAAGTACCACAATTCTCTAGATTTAAGATTCTCCAGGTTCTATATCTAAAGTCTCTAAATTTGCGGTATAATTTTTGTCATCTCAAATCAAATCTTGAAAATCACAATACTTATGCTTCTATATTTGACCATAGAAGAGCTCAACTCTAATCATTTTTTTTAAATCATCAAATCTACAATTTCAAGAATCATTTATCATCGTGTCCAAGAAAAATCAGATACAATACAATCAAACAAGATCCAATACTAAATTCCAACCAAAGTAAGATCCCTCAATTAAAATTACCAAAACCAAATACTCACATCCTAACATGCAACTTCCACCAAGGTATTTAAAGCAAAGAAAAAAAAATCTAGAGGAAAATATAGCAACAACCACAACTTTTCTAGTCCCAAAAGTCCAAGATTGTTAATCCATAAGATTTTCCTTGTCTTGAAAGCCGAAGCGAATTAATGCAAGGAGGTAACTAATGCACATGCTAATAAATTACAAACAGTACATGACCGCAAGATTTTTTTTACTAAGAATAAAGAGGGTCGCTAGTAGACTTTCCTCGAAGGGTGCTAAAAACACCAGTTAGTAATAAAAGACTAATAAAAAACATAAGTTCAAGGATGCAAATCAAAGCTATAGGTTATGTCAAAACTGGAACTAAACTTTTGATCGGACACAGTAATAACATCAAAATTTTACTAAAGCGGTCTCTAATACCACTAAATTTGTCACGGCCCGAACCCAAAGCGTTGACAAATGACCGCATACCTACAAAGCCGTAACCAAGTAGGCACGCAAGGCCTCAAACCTGATCCAAAACAAAACTAACAATTTAACATAACTGTAATTTCAAAAGTCAACAATAGAAATTTACAAAGTTCAAAATTCCAACTTCAAATACAAGCTGGGGTTCTATACATAATTCAAATACTCACACAAACATAATGACAATTCAAATTTAGAAATTATCAAGAACACAATCTCTCGCTAGCTCACTAAGATGTCTGTTGTATTAAACACCCCGTATTTAAAAAAAAAAAAAATCAACAACAAGATTATGAGCTTGACAACCCAGTAAATAAACCACTAAAAATATAGGGATCATTTACAAAAAAATAATAATTTATCAATAACAAAAATAAAGAATCAAATTTATTTCAAATAACACCGATGTCAAAAACTGAGCATATAGGACCCCTACATAACTATTGCCAAAACAAAATAACCGAATTCATATATTTAATCTCTGTGACCCGAGCCAGAATGTCAGAGCTCATTTGTTTACCCTCGGTGACTCAAGCCAGAATTATCAGAGGCCGTTATTCTTCACCGACGGAGTGGTGCGAAACTATAGTTTCTATAATAGAGTACATGTCGACACGGTCAATGTTTAACCCCCAGTGACAGGGTTATTCCAAAGTTAATTTGGGGACTACGAGTACTGCGTCAAAATAATTCTTATCAAATATTCGACAAAGTCGAAATACCAAGATTCAAATGATCCCAATTTCATTAAAAATATGTCCATTTATTCAAGAAGATAAAATATTTTGCAGTGAATTTCAATAATACATAATTTAATAAATAAAAATTATAAACAAAATAATATTAAACATCAAAGCTTCAAGCAACAGTAATAATATATAATAATGATAATAATGTCTTTATCTTTTCTTTTGGCACTTTCAGAGGTAAGAAAAAAAACTTGCCGAGTTTATACATATAGTATCATTTATATGCGGCCACTTACCTTATTAACGCCCAAAATCTCCAAATTCCAAATCGAACAAGTTTCCTCAGAATACCCTAAATTTGAGAATAACTTTTCAAGAATATCAAAAGCCTATTTAACACAAGCAAGAAAAACGAAAGAATGATACAAATGCAAAAGGTCAAGCTATTACTTTGCTCTCCCAAAACTTTGATCATTTCCAAGGGTATAATAGCATTTAACCACTCTAAATTGTCATACTAAAATTCTATCGTGGCCCATGAGTACTAAATCAGCCATAAGTTTGTCTATCTTTTTCCTAAATCACAAAATTATAAATTCTAAGGATATTAGACAACCAAGGCTATGACATATCCAAAATTTACATGGTTTAGAGCATCATTCAATTGAATCTCCAACTATTTCTGCAGACTTATAATTCAGATGTGTCCCTTTCAAACATGTATATCTCTCAAAATACAACTTCAAAAGAAATGAAATTTAACTGATAATCAGATAACTTAATAATAAAAATCTTTCTATTTTTCAACTCATCCAATTCAATTTCTATAATCATCAAAAATGGTCATAATTCTTCAAGTTCTGCACAGAAATATCATCCGAGACAATTATACTAATAGGGCTATATCTCACAAACTACAGATGCATAAAATATGAACTTTTGCAAGTAATTAGATAACATCAAAATCTACAACTTTTATACATAAATCAACGTCTAATTCAGGCTAAAAACAAATGATAAAATAAATAAAAAACGCTTAAAGGCCTACACAAAAATCCTACCCGAGGCATCTACATCCAAAGGATATATCTTACAGGATACAACTACAAAAATTCTGAAATTTGGCAGGTACTTGGCCAACTTCGAACTCTACAAATTTCTTATTTTGCCCTCCTCCAAATTCTTTATTTAAGTCCCCTAAAATTGAAGAGGGATTTTTACCATTATCAAAAATGAAATATGAAACCTATCAGATTAATCTTAAACTCCTCAAACAAGTAGCTAACCTAACCCATCCATCACTAACATCCGACAATAACAGATCAAGATCTAGAAAACAACAATTCTATAATTTGGTCAAAAATTCGAGGAACAAAATGCTTACCTCAACAATAACACTGAATCAAACCTGGATGACGAGACACTTCTCCCATCCTCACTGCCGGCACAACCCGCAAAGAGGGAGAGGAAGATGAGGCTACGTCTCTCATTTTCTAACAGGATCTAAAATGGAAAGAGGCGAAGATGTGGCTAGGGTTTTGAAACTGAAAACAAAATCAACTGCTAGGATCAAAAAATATCAAAGGCTAGGATTAAAAAAAATATCAATGGCTTGGATTAAAAATAAGGGGTGGGGCTCACAAAGATAATTCTTTTTTTCTTATTATTAGAAATAATTCAAATATTTAAATGTAATTATTAGTTTAAAATAATGATGAGCTATTATTATTTTTTAATAAAAATAGATAAGCCAATAAGATATTATGGATTTTTTTTAATTTAAAATAGATAAATTCACATGTTTCTTGAATAAATAATGAGATTTTATGTGTTTTTCAAATTCAAAAAATTGTTATTTTAATATTGAAAGGATAAGAACCTGGCTATATATATTGTTACATTATTCTTGGTCATCTTTATTATCGAAATTCACTTTGGTAGTAGAGATTCCAAGGTTAACGATTATGGCACCGCTAAAATATGAGTTTTTTCAACATCATCCTTAACGGTTTCACCACATTCTTAACTATGGTTGGTGAGACCGTCAAAGATGTTGTTGAAAAATTTGTATTGTAGACAATACTTCCAGAAATACTATATATATATTGTGTGCGTGTGACAATCTTGATTTTTCTAAAAATACTTCAAGAAATTAATACTTCCACATGAAAGATCTTGATTAAGTTTATATATATAACAGTGTTTAAACTTTATAACTAATTAAGTTTGGAAATATTGAAGACTCATCATCTTCACTTTCTAGTATTCTCATAGGCTCAACGGACTAGAAAGACATCGGCAAATGTCATTGCCCTATTTTTATCATTACATTATTTATCTGCTCATCTACTATGCATAGGACAGCTTCTATCCTCTTTTTTAACCTTCTTTGTCTAATATCTTGCCTTGTAAATCAGCTGATGGACTAAAAATACTATGATGCTTGATGAGGGAGATGATCCAAAAGCTGAAAAGGGTTCTGTGGTTGAGGTTAGCTGACAATTTATTTCATAGTAATTTCATAGGAAAATTTTTACATAATTTATAGGCTACGACTCAATAAATAAATGAATGAATAAGATGCCTTTCTGTCTCTATTTTCAAGCCTGTCGTATAATTTATTAGAATTGGTGCTCTGTTCCACAGATACTAAAGAGTCAAAAGTGGTTACACAGTGAAGTTATGCAACTCAAAACAAAATGTTCAAAGTTGAAATTGAATAGAGATTTGGATAAAGAGAGACCTGTATCCTTCTAAAGATGTTTTTTTTTTTTTTTGGATAGTGTTTTGATTTATAGCAAAGATTTACCTTGTTTCAAGAAAACTTTGAATTAAATTTTATTTTCTTATCAATTAGTCTGTGCTTGATCACAACATGGAAAATGGGTCGGAAAAAAAATTTTCCCATATAATATTTTTCCATGGAAAATTTTTTCATGGAAAACAAAAAAATGGTTGTTTGATTGGTATTATTTTCTGGCTAGAAAATTAAGAATTTTTAATGAAAAATTCTTATTTTGTTGTTAACATTTTCCATTAACAAAATCTCATTTGTTGTTTGATTACATCAATTTTGCCTGAAAAAAATATATTTTCCATGGAAATTCTTTTATATTCTCAAAGTAAATTGTATTTTTTTTACATATACTCAAATATCAATAGATTAAATAATAATTTTTTAAATATGAAAAAATATTATGTTTTAGATTATCGGTATTAATTTGTTAAAAAAATTGATTTTTTTAAATAAAAATAAAAACTCCTAAAGAGAGATAGAGATATTTTAAAAATTGAAAATAAAACCAAAATATAAAAATCAAGAGAGATAAAAATATAAAAAGAGATACCTAATTTATAAATAAAATAAATTTTTAAATAAAAATAAAAAAACCCTAAAAAAAGAGATATTTTTAAAAATTAAAAATAAAAAAACAAGAGAGAAGGGAGAAAAAAACATATATATATATATATATATATATATATATATATATATAGAGAGAGAGAGAGAGAGAGAGAGAGAGAGAGAGAGAGCATGAAAAGGGGCAGGGGAGGCATGGACGGCGGCCGCTCCCATGCCTCCCCTCTCCCTTCGCCCTTGCCAGTGCCTTTGTTCTTAAACTTGTTGTTAACGAGTTGCTACTCCCTAGTATTCTAATTATCATAGTATTTTATTTATTTATTTAATAATATTTGTTATGACTTCCATCCCCAACAATATACAAACTTCCAGGCATATGCACAAAATAAAACCCTAAATCAGATATTCTTAAACGGCAATGGCTTGTACCTTATAAAAAAAATTTCAAATTGCCCCTCAATTTATTTTTTCAAATAGCCCTCTCAGTTTTCCATGGAAAAGTTTTCTTTGGGTTGGGAGAGGAAAACTTTTCCACAAATTTTAGGAAAAGGGGTCATGTGACAAGTTTTGAGAAAAAGTTTTCCATGAATAATTTTTGCAGTCAAATATCCAATTTGACTAAAAAATTCTTGATAGAAAAATTTTCCACAGAAAAAATGGCTATCAAGCATAGCCTTAATGTATTTTTGGTTTCCTAACAAACTATGGGCTCCTTTCTTTCCACCCGGCCTTTGATTATGTTATTGATTGGGTAAAATGCATGGATCACAAAACAAATTGTAATATTTTGTAGACTTCAAGGGATTGTGGGTTCATGACTCCCTGGACATTGTCGCAGGAACCTCCGATTAAGAAAATAAGTGTGAACAAGGAAACAAGATGTGACAAATAAATTTCATTCATTTCGATAAACATGGACTTCATTACAAGAAGTTTGGAATTTAATCATCTTGACGCAAAAGTGGTTGTAGCTTTTTATCTCCTTCCGACTATTTCGCCGAAAAGCACGATTTTACTTTTGTTGACTTTTGGTCTTCGTCAAACTTTGCATCTCGAACATGATATAGAAACTTGTGAATTTGTGTTTTGGATATTTGAATTTGCATCTTGGACTTGATTTTAATTTGATTTAACTTTTCATAAGCTTCGGTCTTCAGGCTTGTGAAACTGTTTGCAACTTGTGAACTCTTCAACGCTTTAGCTTTAAGGTTGTTGAGCTCATTTGTTGATTCATTGGAAACTTGGTCTTGAACATTTGATTTTTCTTCTTGGACATTTGAATTTGCATCTTGGATATTTGAATTTGCATCTTTGGATTTGATTTGGATTACAAACTTGATTTAACTTTCATAAGCCTTGGCTATCAAGCTTGTGAAGCCCTCTTTTTTTTGCAACTTGTGAACTCTTCAACGCTTTAACCTTGAGGTCGTTGAGTTCATTTGTTAATTTGCTTGAAACTTAGAACTTGGACATTTTGAATTTAAATATTTTTTATTTGATTTGAAACTTGATTTGAATTTTCATATGCTTCGGTTTTCATGCTTGTGAAGCTTTTTACAATTTGTGAACTCTTCAACGCTATAACCTTGAGGTCGTTGAGCTCATTTGTTGATTTGCTTGAAACTTGAAATTTGGATAATTTGAATTTGCATTTTTTTTATCTTGGATTTTGATTTGGATTTCAATCTGTGGATCTCTATATTGATGAATCACAAACTTGATTTTGACATAATTTTACTTTTGAAAAGCTTCTGTTTTTGTGGTTGCGAAGCTTCATTCAGGTATTGACTTGTGAAACTCTTTAAGTCTTTGACTTCTGATGTCTTGAGACTTCTGAGTTCAATTGTCGATTCATTTGATTTTTTTATGTCTTGACTTGTGAAACTCTTTGTGTCTTGACTTCTGATGTCTTCAGACTATTGAGTTCATTTGTCGATTTATTTGATTTCTCTTTTCTTCTTTTTTTTATCTTGACTTGTGAAACTCTTTGAGTCTTGACTTATGGTGTTTTCAGACTGTTGAGTTCATTTGTTGATTCATTTGATTTCTTTTTTTTTTTAGTTTTGACTTGTGAAACTCTTTGAGCCTTGACTTTTGGTGTCTTGAGACTTCTGAATTCAATTGTCGAATAATTTGATTTTTTATGTCTTGACTTGTGAAACTTTTTGAGTCTTGACTTCTGATGTCTTGAGACTACTAAGCCCATTTGTCGATTGATTTGATCTTTTTTGTACATCATCAAGGAGCGACCTTTTGTGTGATGACTTTAGCTTGCTTAGTCTTGGATTAGACTTCAAGTTGTAATCATGAACTTGATCTCTTTAAATTTTGGAATTTTAGGGCTTTGGCATTTGACGTTTGTGGAGGACTTTGGCAATTCATGCTTGTGGAACCCTTATAACTTTGACTTGTGTTTTTTTTTTTTTTTTTTCTACTTGGAGAAAAGCTTACTTTCATTTGATAAAAATCATTCTTCTTTTTTTTTTTTAAACTCTCAAGTGTGGCATGTTTTGCACTAGGCCACATTTTGAATCAACATCTTCAAGGAAGAATCCTCAATAACCTCTCTATGGGTGTCAAGTGGTAATGGGGAGGGCCTCTCAGAGAGAGCTATCATCATGTGTTCGAGCAAGGGAGAGTTCTTCGAAAGTCTTCAACAACTCTTTCAGCTTGTGTGTTTGTCAAAAGGCGATGGAGAGGCTCTCTCAAGGAGAATATACACTCGCCATGCATTGGATATCACAACTGGCTTCAAGAGGTTTTTTTTAAGAGTCTTGAATAGCTCATTCGATTCCATGATTGTCAAGAGGCAATGAGGAGGTTCTCTCGAGGAGAATATACACTCGCCATGCATTGGACATCAAAACTAGCTTCAAGAGGTTCTTCAAGAGTCTTCAATATCCCATTCTCTTCCGTGATTGTCAAGAGGCAATGGGGAGGTTCTCTCAAAAAGAGCTATCGCCATGTATTAGAGCGAGCTGCAAGAGAGTTCTTCAAAAGTCTTCATCCACTCTTTCTGCTTGTGTAATTGTCAAGAAGCAATGGAGAGGCTCTCTCAAAGAGAATATACACTCGCCATGGGGAGGTTCTCTCAAAAAGAGCTATCACCATGTGTTAGAGCGAGCTGCAAGAGAGTTTTTCAAAATTCTTCATCCACTCTTTTAGCTTGTGTGATTGTCAAGAGGCGATGGAGAGGCTCTCTCAAGGAGAATATACACTCACTCACCATGCATTGGATATCACAACTGGCTTCAAGAGAAGGTTTTTTTTTTAAGAGTCTTAAATAGCCCATTCACCTCGGTGATTGTCAAGAGGCAATGGAGAGGTTTTCTCGAGGAAAATATACACTCGCCATGCATTGGACATCACGGTAGACTCCAGAGGTCTTGTAGAATTACCAAAATACCCCTTGTCTTTGCTAAAATCCTTTTTTTTCATTTAAACCCTCTTAATTTTCATCATTTTTTTTATTTTATCAAATTTTGCACATAACACCCCAAACTTTCACATTTTCATATTTTTCATGACTTTTGCAACTAAGCCCTCGAGCTTTCATAATTTCACATTTTTTTCATAATTTTGCATATATATCCTCAAATATTTCATTTTTTATTTCACCGTGGATTTTTGCATAAAAGCCCATTTTTTCTATATATATTTTTTTTACCAAATTTTGTAACTAAGCCTTTTCTAACAAAAAGTCCAAATATTGAACGATTGCATTGAAATACTAGCCAAAGCATGTTTGAACTCAGCATGTTAAAAGTTCAAAACTAACTAGAAGGAAATCTAAAGGCTAAGACATGAGATAGAGGTTTTGATTGAGAAAACACGTTGGCATGTAATACATAGGCATGCTACCATGTCTACAATTCATTGCTCATTTAATCAAGGAATGCATGGTTTGTAAAGCAATCCTAAATTTGAGTTCCACCATGACAAACATTCATATTAAAATAAAATTTAAATATTTTTTTTCATGGATGCAATTAGAACATGTATATGTTCATGTATATTTGGATGGATTTGTATAAGAACATATACCTCTTTGAAGATGTGAGCACTTCACGAGCTTCTTAAGCATGCCTCGAGATTCATGCTAGGGTTGTGAACATCGTCTTGCATTGTTTTCTCGCCGTTGATCTCCTCAGGAGTCGGAGAATAAAACCAACAACGAGGCTTCTTGGGTCTTGCCAGGGTGATGACGGCGGCATAAGCCATATATCATCATCACCACACTATTGTCCTCCATCTTGTCCTTGACTTTCTTTGGCTCATCTCGTAGTAGCGTTCAGAGAGAGAAGAAGAGAGTGGGAGAGGAAATGAGCAACGTGCATGTTCTTGTCTCGAGATTCGTGCTGAGTATCATCACCATCACCATCACCAAGCATCTCCACGATACTTCTTCATCGAAGGTGTGGATGTGGTTGCCGGTGCGGGTTATCCTCTTGCCTTCCTTCATGCCTCATCTCCACCATCAAGAAGAAAAGGAACCACGGTTTGAATAAATCAAGGGCTTCTTCTTTTTTTTTTCGCTCCCCGCCCCCCCCCAATCCCGCCGCCATGGAGAAGAGAAGGCAATGATTTCCAGCCACCTCCTTTTCGCCGGGTCCCCAAGAGATTTTTTCCACCAAATCGCTAACTCCCGTGATATGGGAGATTTTCTTTTTTTCTTTTTTTTTTTCAAAATTTAAATTCAAAATTTTTCAATCCTTATCCTCTCTTTATTTTTTATTTCTTTTCTGTTCTTTTTTTTTTAATCTCATTATTTTATTTAACTTAAATTTATTTTAATTATTATTTTCTTGTTTTCCACGAGACATTTGTGGCATGACACGTTATTTATTTATTTTTATTTTGATCCTCCTACGTCCCTTTATTTGATTTTTTTTTCTTTTCCCTTTTTTTCCTTTTTTTTTATGCAAAGTCCATATAAACACAAACTAATGAATGCTAATGTGCATCTAATTTCCTTGGGAAATTATATATGAAAATTTAATTATTTTAAATATTTTAGATAATTAATTATTAATAATATTTTAAAAATTTAAAATATTAATTATCAATTGATTTTTGCTGAATTATTAATTAAATATTTTTTTAAAAAATATCCGATTGAGCATCAATCAAATATATAATTATAAAAAATACTAAATTAATTGATATAAAATTAAAAATTAAACTAATATGATAAACAACATCAAATAAGCTAATTTCAAATTCATTTTATGAGTAACAACATGTTCTTGGCCATGCTCACTTAATCAAAATAATTTAAATATTTAAAGATTATTATAAATTCAAAATATTAATGAGATATCATGAAATCTTTCAATTTGAAAAATAGTTATTTTAAATTCTAGAATATATAATTTCTGTTTTTGTCTTATGGATAATATTATATATATTGTTGCAACAGTTATTTTAAAAATATTAATATTTATATGTTAGTATAAGTTTAAAATAATAAAGAGATATTACTACTATTTTTTTAAAAAAAAATGAGATAAGCCAATATATGATGAGATATTATGAATTTTTTGAATTTAAAATGGACAAATTTAATGGATAATGAGATTTTATATGATCTTTAAATTCAAAAAATTGTTATTTTAAGATTATAAGGATAACAACCTAGCTATATAAATTGTTTCAGTAGTCTTGATCATCTTCATTATCAAAATAAAATGGGGAGGTCATGGCTTCAAATCCTTCCCCCGTAGTTCTGTTGCCGTACTGTTTATACACTATTCATATATTATTTATGCATTGTTCACTAGGACTCCAGTACTGTTCATATACTATTTATATAATATACATCGGGTTCAGTACTATTCTTAAATCCCTTTAGTGGGGCGCTTGTCGCCTATTAATCAAAAAAAAAAAAAAAAAAAAAACATCTTGGTAGCGAAGGTTCCAAGGTTGATGATTATGGTAACACTAATTAATATACAAGTTTTTTCAACATCATCCTTCATAATCTCATCACATTAGTAACTCTTGGTGAGACTGTCAAGGATGTTGTTATAAAATTTGTATTGCATAGCATCCCTTCCACATTAATAACTAGTTATTTTGAGTAAATATGTTATATGAGCCCAGACTTCCAAAAATACTATAATATAAGACTATCTTGGTTTTTCCAAAAATACTTCTATAAATATTTCCACATGAAGATCTTGATCTTTCCGTGACAAGATATTTGTAAGAGCATATGGGGCACATTAAGATTTAATTTTTCAAATTAGGAACTTACACCAGTTAATATTTTATTTTATAATCAACTAATTGTTAATATTAATCCCTCTCATTTTGATTTGTAGCCTGGGGATAATTTTTTAACTGAATGTACAGTTTTCGCAATGTATATTACTGGCATCAACAAAGTCAAAAACCTTGGGAGTTTGATGTTTTCTATTTTTTACTTCTTTTTCTTTTGGGCCTAATTTGTATTTGTTAAATTTTAAAGATGAATTTTGTATATATTTTTAAAATTTTATTTATTTAATAAATTAATTTTGTCCGTAGGTGACAAATATTATTAGTCTAAGTGAAGGAGTTTTTTGAAATAAAAAATATTTTTATTTTCATTTATTTAATCATTAATTCTTATTATTTGTTTTTATATCACTATCTTTTTCTCACCATAACCCAACCAAATTGCCAATGGCTAACAGTTATTATTTTGTTTCTATTTTTTCTTCAGCTCGATGTTAAAATCTGATGTTTGTTTGTTTGTTAAATTCACTATTATTACTAAAATTAGAGGTGATGATTTTTTAGTTTGCTTAGTTATTGAGTATAAATAAAAAATAAATTTAAAAAAGAAAAATGAAATGGATATCTAAATTGGGAGCTATATTATGAGTTAATGCTGCATAAGGTATTGATGGATGCATCGTTTAAGTTCTACAAAAACTAATGAACGCTAATATACCTTCTAATTTTCTCTAAAAATTGATTTTTCTTGTAGTTTGACTAATAATTTTTATTAATTAATAAGGCATAAATAATTTGCTGAATTATTTACGAAATTTAATTTTTTTTTTACTTTTAACTATTTTTGACAATTAATTATTAATAAAATAATTTGATATTTTTAAAAATATTTATTTATTACTAATTGAGTTATCTCCTTGATCTTAGCAATATAAAAGTTTAGGTTTTGTTGTTAGTTTTAATGTTTTTCTCTTGTTTCCACTAGATCTATAAAAGTTAGGAAGAGGAGAAAGAAACAAGGTGAGTGGGTTAATCCAATCTTTATTGATCTCTTTTAGCTCCCCAAAGTATTATTTTACAATCTCCATCCATCCGATCAAACAATGCTTGTTTTAGATAAGCCAAAAGAGATATTTTAGATTTTTTGAATTTAAAATGGATAAACTCACAAATTCATTGGATAGATAATGAGATTTTATGTTATTTTTAAATTCAGAAAATTATTACTGAAGGATTGTAATGATAACAACCTAGCTATATATATTGTTTTTTTTATTCATGATCATCTTTATTATCAAAATTCACCTTGGTAGCGGAGGTTCCAAAGCATAATGACGCTAATATATGAGTTTTTTTAACATCATACTTAATCGCCTCGTCACATTCTTATATGTGGTTTGTGAAACTGTGAAGGATTCTTTAGAAAAAATTCATATTTCATATCATCCCTTCTATTTAATTATTTAAAACTAGTTTTTCCTATTTAATTATTTAACACTATTTTTTCATGTTGATAGGTGTATATAAGCCAAGACTCATGAAATACCATAATATGATTGAGCATAGTTATGTTTGCCACCTTACATTATTTTGTAGATAAACTAGAAGTGTAATAAAGAAAATAATAAAGTATAGCACAATTTTATAACTTTTTTGCCCCCAAAGAACTGTAATATAAAAATTTTGCTAAAATAAAACTAACCATGAAACAAATTAAACTATCTTTGGTTTTGTGAGAAACCAATGAATGTATTTTTTGGTTTTCTAAGAAACTTATCAATGCCAATGTCCTTCTAATTGCCTCAAAACGATTTTATGTGTGGTTTGACTAAATTTTTTTATTAATTAACCATAAACAAATTTGTCTTGTTTTAGCTTATGAATAGATAATTCTGGTAAATTATTAATGAAAATTTATTTTTTATCTTAAATATTTTTTTAATTAACTATTAATCATATATTTTGAAAATTTTAAAAATATAAATTATGTATTGATTAAATATTTTTTTGAATTATTAATTAAATATTTTTTTTGTAGCGAAAGGATATCTGATTGAGCATCAAATTTTAAAACTATAAAAAGTTAATTGTGCAAAAATAAAAAATTAACCAAATATGAACAACAACATTGGTAAAATTAACAAGTAAACTAATTTCAATTTTTTTGAAAAAATTATTTTATGAATAACAAGTTTTTATCATGTTCAGCCAACTTAATAAAAACAATTGAAATTTTTAAAGATTATTATAAATTCAAAATATTTATGAGATATCATAGAATCTTTAAATTTGAAAACAATTATTTTGAAATTCTAAGATAATTTCCTTTTTTTTTTGTCTCATCCATAGAATTTGAGGAAAAGAGAAAAAAAAAAAACAGCAAACAAACAAACTAATAGTAATTTTCTTTAAATTTTATTTTATAAAAAATAGGTTTTGACCGTATTCTTTATTCCTCTATCCAACTGTGTGAGAATATATATATATATATATATATATATATATATATATATATATATATATATATATATATATATATATATATATATATATATTATAAATAATTCAAATAATAAAGCGTAATTATAAGTTTAGAATAATTATATATTATTAATTGTTTCAATAAAATAGATAAACCAAAAGAGATATTATGGATTTTTTGAATTTAAAATGTTAAATTCAGATATTTATTGAATAGAAAATGAGATTTTATATGATCTGTAAATTCAAAAAATTGTTATTTTAATATCGTAAGGATAACAACCTAGATATATATATTGTTTCATTACTTTTGATCATCTTCATTATCAAAATTAAGTTTGGTAGTAGAAATTCCAAGGCTGATGATTATCGAAATTCACTTTGATTATTAGTTTTTTCAACATCATCCTTCACTGTCTCACCACTTTCTTAATTATGGTTGGTAAGACAGTCAAGGATGCTCTTAAAAAATTTGTATTACACATTATCTCTTCTACTAAATCATCAAAAACTAATTTTTTTGGGGTTGATAGAGTGTATATGAGACAATATATGAGACAATACTTCCAGAAATACTATATATATATATATTCAATCTTGATTTTTATAAAAATACTTCCAGATTTTAATACTTCCAATGAAGATCTTGATTTTCTGGTGACAAGTATTTTGAGAGCATGGGACACGTAAGATTTGATTTTTAAATTATTATCTAACACTTTCTTGACAGGATGATATTTTATTTTATAATTAATTTGCTATCTCATATATAGCATATTTCATTTTATAATTAATTAGCTATCATATGTAGAACAGTTGGAATCATGAATTAATAATGTCATCTTGTCATCTTGATAATATTTGAAGAGTTCTTATTTATTCTTTTTATTTATTTTATTATTTTCTATTTTAGTATTTATGAGAGCATTCAATCTCATAAAAGATTACCACCACCTAAGGTATTTTTAATTATGACATGCCTCTGCGTCTTCATGTAGTATTATGAAACTTTCTATAGGTACATATTATACTCAACTCTACTTTAATTTTGATGCAAAATCCAAGTTCTTATGAAGAAATTTTCTAATTCTAAAATGTCCATATTTGATCTTCAAATTGAGATCTTATCTTATAAATAACTCATAATCTTGTTTTATTGTTGAGTAGTTATCGTATATACACAACCATGAAAACCTAATTAAATATTTTTAAATAAAATTACAGTGACTTTAGACAATGCATATCTCTCTTAAGTTGAGCCTTCTTAATAAACAACGTTGATAGTATCTTGACTCTTAATTTTGGATGCAATTTGTTGGTGCAAGAGCATTTTTATTGGCATGAATTGACAACAAATCAAGGTGACGTGGAACCATTGCGACATGGCATAGATGATGACATGGGAATGGTGGAGCTATTTTTGGTATGTGCTACAATTTGAAGGCAAAATTTTATGAAGTCCATATTTAGAAGATTTGATTGAAGACTAAATTTGTACGGGGCTTAATTGAAGAAATACCAATCAATCGTATGATTGAAAGCTATTGAAAGTATGATTTGAATAACCTTAATAAGTATGAATGAAGACTATTAAGGGTATGATTGAATGCATGCCTATTGTTGGTATGTTTGGCTTGATTGATTGAAGATTTTTCTTGGGAAGATTTGAAGGCCAAACTTGGATGAATTGAAGATCAAGTTTGGTAAGTTTCGTGAAGATGCACAAAGTCGTGTGCCCCTTGCGAGGCGACTACGTGGTGAGGAACTGAGGAGGTAGGCTAGTTGCTGGTTGTTGGGATAGTGAGATCTGGCTACATCGACTTGGACTAAGTATGATTAGGAGGTTAATAGGTCTTAAGGTTGATTCGTAACGTAACCAGAACTTAGTCAAATCAACAGTTAGAGCCATGTTGTAAGCTGTGTTACAATAGGAGTTGCAACAGCTAATTTTAGAAGGTTCTAAAGTTAGTAGCCATGAAGATTTTAAAAGAGGTATGAGTTATTTTTGGGACATTGAGGTGTCTATGCAAGCTACCTTGTTCTGAGATTGGGTGTGACACGCAAGCTAGAGATAGTGTGAACACTAGACAATCTAGAGAGGGTAGTGAATTTTAATTTTGTGAGGGGTGAGTGACAAAGTATTTTGTACTCATGTATTTTCACTTCTTTTAGTGCATTATTTATCTCAGGGCTTGACACCCCATACGTAGGTGAGTGGACACCGAATTGGGTTACCAAGTTTGTGTGTCTTCTCTTGTTTGGTTTGTGTGAGATTTCCTTCAGTGTTTGAGTAATCTCTAAACCCACAAACCACACAGGCGGAACTAACACGTTTATTTTATTTAGCAAATACTCCAGATATTTTCTTCAATGAATCTTTAAAACTTTTCTAGGGGAAAAAACAAATCCCTCCTCTCTCAATTCCTCCAAGAAAACCAAATATTATTGATTTTGTGATATCCCTCAAAATATATATATTCTCAGTACATGTTAATGTCAAGTTATAAACATATGCAAATTTCTAAAATGGGCAATTGATAGGGTGGAAAGTTCTCACTTTTCAAAGAATCACTTTCGACAATTTAGTATTTTTTTTATTTCTTAAAAAAGTTAGTGAGCCCATAGATTTATTTTTTTTATTTTAAAGAAAAAATTTTCATTATAAATCACTTTTCTAATTGATAATTAAAATAATATATTTTATCTAAAATATCCTTGTCTTCAATCCAACCATAACTGCGCTCCCCTCTTTTTATTTTTTATTTATCTTCAATTTATTTTCTTCTCCTTTCTCTATTTCTCATTTCTTTTCTCCTTTTTGTTTTTGTTATTTTATAATTTTTTTTGTAAAATACCAAAATATAAATAAATATGAATAAAAAATATTAGAGATGTTTCATATTTTGAAATTACGAGATTTAAATAACACTCCATTTTGTATAATTGAATATTAACTTTATATGAATTAACTGATTAATTAGTTAAAGCATAAATTAATACTATAAATATTAATTAGTTAAAGCATAAATTAAAAAAGACTCAAAAACATACTAACTTACCAAATACTATAAAATGATTTTTTATGAATTTTATCAATACTTTTTTTTACTCCTTTTTTGACCTATTGACATCGAGTCTTTTATGTAATGTATGTATTTCGATAGGACCCGAGATTGAACCCAAAATTCACTCAAAGTGAAGGTATACGTTTGGTTAAGTTCTTTGCACATTGCTAACTTTCCTCTTAAATGAGTTGTGTTTGCCACCTATTTGTCAAAAATAATAAAATTATAATAATAAATAAATAAAATAAAAACTTATCTAATTCTTTTTCTTAAATGATTAACTCTGACAATAGCATTTACTCGATACTAGAATATTCACTAACTCTGTTAAACACCAAATAAATGGTGGTTATATATATAGCCTATTTGGTGCAATATGTGACACAACTCACTAAATGGTATTAAGTTAGATTTGAGGTTAGACTAATCATTTTTTTTGTATATAATTATGTGCACCCAAATATAACAAAATGATGTTTATATTGTACTCTTATCAATCCACTGAATCCATTTAATAATCATGCCATAATCAAGTTGATCTATATATAACCTATTTATGGTAGGTATGACAATAATGTGGTGTGGTGATGGGAGAGTATGAGGACATTAAATTCTTCAATAATAAATAAATAATACATTTATTATTATTATTATTATATGATTTTTTTTTACATTTTCATAAATTATATAAATTTTAATTATTATTTTTCGCATTTAATTGTATTTTTATTTAAAATAAGTTTTTTAGAATAATTATTAAGCCAGATATTAAAATGTTTAAGTGATTTAAAAACAACATATTGAAAGATGGGCACAACTTAGATGAGATGTTAAGGTGGATATCATAGATCATTATGAAATGATCAATTAACAAATAATAACACCTAGAGTGAGGCTCGAGATAAGTAGACAGTAGCTTGCATTAGCCGTGGATGCCATCTTATGAGGACCATCTACTCCACCTACTTAGGATCCCACAAACTCCAAACTTCTCTAGAAAGATAAGGCGGAGTCTTCATGCATCGCTTTGCCTTTGGTTTCATGGTGTTAAGTTTTTGGATTGGATCGCTCATTGGGCTACCCATGGTCAACACAAAAGCAGTAGGAAGCCTTAAAAATGGGTTTATGCCTAGCTGAACTAGTTTTCACCTCAGTAGAAGCCTCGGGTTTAGTTACTGTCTCCATTGACTCAATTAAAACAACTCTTTTGAAAATGAGCCGCACCCAATCAAAAGGTCAATCATTTTAGAATCTCTATATTGAGGAATCCCAGTTGGAAGCTCACATGCCTGGATACATGTCCTACCCTCACTCTTCGGATTATGATCACTAAGCACAAACGTAGCTTTACTAGCCAATACTTGTGTGACACATTAGAATGTACACATGACAAACACGTGAATACCATCAATATATATAGGTTGTATTGCCATCTTTTTCTTGGTTAACGAAGCTTGGTTTTTAGATTGTTGATTACACCATAATTCAACGCACTACCAATTATCATACTGGACGACACCAGATTTGTAATGACTTGTGTCCCTCTATGGCTGCGTTTTGATTTCACAACCTTCACCATAAATCCCAGAATTCCAAATACCAGCCTTTTTGGATCCCTATGAAAGACGCCGTTTGGTGCGCTAGACGTTTGGTATTCTTGAAGTGAGAGATCTCCCGAACTACCTTTGTAGTTCCCTTCATCTCCCAAGGAATCTCTTGGTTGAATTGATGAGGAGCATTGGAGATAAGCACTTTTGCTATGCGAGGTAGATATGCCAAGGGAACATGGTGATCCAATTCTCATCAGAGTTTTATGGCCACTACATTATCATGTAGATCACCTCAGACTCTCACTCAATGAGAAGCGAACATCTCATCTCCTAAATTATTGTCCTTCACCTCTCGGGTTTCTTCATGAATGGGTTGCACACATGAGATATTTTCTCTAAATGTGGCAGTCACCTTCTACACTATAATCAACGGCTCCCGAATCATCAACATGGTATCTTTAACACCTGTAGTAGCCTTGGAAGGACAATCCGTCTTTTCAAGGCAGTAAGGATTTCATGAGTGTAGTAGCGCTCACGAGTGTGTCATAGGGCATCCATGTTTATACCACTTGAGTGAAGCGCATCCAAGTCTGATAAGTCACCTATAAAGGAGCAGATGGGTTAGCAGCAATACTTAGGGGACACCCTGCTTGGGAGGTATGAGTGGCTTCCCCATAGAATGACGGTACACCGGAAGGGAAGAAACGTGTTAGTTCCACCGATGTGGGTTTGTGGGTTAAAATATCACTCAAACACTCAAAGAAAAACATACACATACCAAACAAGAAGGAGACACATAAAGTTGGTAACCCAGTTGGGCGTCAACTCACCTACGTTTGAGGGACACGCCAAAGATAAACAATCCACTAAAATAGGTGATAATAGATGAGTACAAACACTTGTCACTCACACTCACAAAGATAACTACCCTCTCTAGATTGTCTAGTGCCTCCCTACTCCCTCTTTTCAAGAGTTGCACCCAATCTCAGACCAAGGTTGTATATATAGATGCCTCAATGTCCCAAATATAGTCCATACCTCTTTTAGAATCTCCACCGCTACTACCTTTAGAACCTTCCGAAATTAGCTATTGCAACTATTGTTGTAACATGATTCGCAACATGGCCCTGACTACTGACTTAACTGAGTTCTGGTTATGTTGCTAAACGACCTCAAGACCCATCAACCTCCTGGTCATGCTTAGTCTGAGTCGATGTAGCTAGATCACCTGATCTCGACTACTGACAACTAGCCTACCTCCTCAGCTTCTCATCAGGCAGTCCCCTCGCAAGGGGTGCACTCCTTTGTTTGTCTTCATGAAACTTTCCAAACTTGATCTTCAATTCACCCAAATTTGGTCTTTAACTCTTCTATAAAAGATCTTCAATCAATCAGCTTAATCATGCCACAAATAGGCATGTCTTCAATCTTACCCTTAATAGTCTTCAGTCATATCTATTAAGGTTCTTCAAATCATATCTTCAATATTCTTCAAATATTTCCATTGATATATATTTCTTCATTTAAGTTCCCTCCATATTTAGTCTTCAATCACATCTCCTAATCATGGTATTGATGAGATCTTGCCTTCAAGTTGTTGCTTGCTTGATCCACTTGCCAAAAATAGCTTCATCAAGATTTTCAAAGATATTTGCCTCCTAGCCAAGCCACTTTTCCATGTCACCATACTTACATGTCATTATCCATGCCATGTCACTAGGTTTCCACGTCACCTTGCCTAGGTGTCAAATCATGCCAACAAAAAATGCAATTGCACTAACAATCTCCCCCTTTGGCATAATTTGACACAACTGCTTCTGCTCCCAGACTGACCACAGTTACAACATCTAGTTACAACATTTACTGGAGACCAGACAACAAACCTGACAAGAATATCTACTAGTTACTTACAGAGATTGAAATATTTTTTAGAAATGCAACTAAAGAGACAAATATGCTTAAACAAAACAGATCTAACCAAACATAAGGATTATCCAAACAATAAGACCAATAAGACAGTCCAGAAACTAAAACAAAGTAAAAAAAAAAAAATCAGTTTGGTAGCAGGCTTCTCTTCCCCTTTGTGACAAAATGATGCCAAGGCTTCACTGGTTGTTGCAAGACATGTTATAACTATTTCTGCAACTCCCCCTATCTTCGCGATTCTTGATCATCAGCACCCCCTATCTTCAGAACTCTTTCTTGCTGCTGCATATGACATTGATAAACTGTAGCAGATGTAGATCGTTTGCAGTCCCCAATAGGGATTAAAGTTGACAGAGGCCAATCTCACCCCTTAACTTTTCGTATCTTTTAGCATCAAGGGGTTTAGTAAAGATATCCACCAATTGCTTTTCTATTGCAACATAATCCAATCACATTCTGTGATATCCCTAAGAGAGATATAACATGTGTATCTGGCCAATTCTTGATAATTAATTCTTTGAGTGCTTCTAGTTATTCTTCCTTAAGTCATATTTCCAATCACATTCTGTATAGGATGATTCTTCTTTACTCTTGAGGATTGTTCAAGATTGCTGTCTTCATCTTCTTTATCTAATTCAAAAATAATTCTGCCTATTGTATCTTCAGTTGTAACTCCAGTTGCAACATCAGTTATAACCTGCTGTCTGTCTACATTCTGACTAGTTTCTGATGTTGCAGTTAGTGCTATAACCTGTTGTTCTGCTTGTAAGTCTTTATCGGCCGATTCACAATTCTGTGTGATAAGCTTGTTTAGCTTGCTTGAAGAACCTTGAGTCTCCATGTCAGAGAAATCATCAACAACAACATTAATGGTCTCCATCATCTTCTTGGTTTTTGAATTGAACACCCAATATGCTCTACTAGTGGTAGAATATCCCATAAACACTCATTCATCACTATTCTTGTCAAACTTTTCTAGTTGATCTCTATCATTCAAAATGTAACATTTGCTTCCAAAGATATACAAGAATTTGAGGTTTGGACTTTTCCCTTTCAAAATTTCATATGGTATCATATTGGTTGAAGGTCGAATGTACACTCTATTGATGATGTAGCATGCTGTATTGTTGAGAAGTATTTGGAGCTAAAAATTCATGGTAAATCCCATGTTCTCTGCTAAATTCTGCAAAATGAGCATTTTGAAATTCTCTTCCATGATCACTTCTAATTCTAACAATCTTCCCAATTTGACACTTTTTCTGATTTTAAGGTTGCATACATAACTTCTTGAAAGCTTTAAAGGTATCTGATTTCTCCTTGAGGAAATCCACCCAAGTGTACCTGGAGTAGTCATCAATACAAGCAAATACATATCTTTTACCTAAAAGTCTCTCTCTCTGTGTGGGTCCAACAAGATCCATATGTAAAAGTTCTAGCACTCTTGTTGTAACAATGTCTTGTAGCACTTTGTAAGTAGCACGATTTTGCTTTCCCAATTGACAAGGTCCGCAAACACCATCTTCCTTTTTTTGTAAGTTTGGGTACTCCCTTAACAACTCCCATTTATGTTATCTTCATTAAGTTTCTGAAGTTTAGATGTCCAATCTTCTGGTGCCAGATTTCAATGATGTTGTAGGAGGTGTTGTAACAGAATTCTAATTTTTCTAGCAAATAACAATTGTCTAATGATCTTGAACCAGTTAGAACACATTGATCAGCTACATCATAGACTACACATCTGTCTTGAGTGAATTTGACCACCAGATTTCAATCACACAATTGACTTATACTCAAAAGATTTGCCTTGAGTTCTTCTACATGCAGAATGTTTTTCAATCTTGGATACCCAGGAACCATCAATGCTCCTTTTCCCAACTACTTGACCTTTTTGACCATCACCAAAAGTCACATGCCCAATTTGACATTCTTTGTAATTCATTAGAAAACCTTTGTTACCTGTCATGTGTCTTGAGCAACCACTGTCAAAAATATCAATTGTCCTTTTTGGATTTTTTTCATTGATGAGTATCCCACTAAATATTCCTTTGTGACCCACATCTTCTTAGTTTCTTTCTTCTTTTCTTTGGTATATGGTGAGTGCCTAACATATCTTCCATTCTTTAAGTCTCTCTTCATCTTCCAACATCTTGAACGAATGTGCCCTTTGACCCTACAATAGTGCTATGTTGGAATCCACTTCTTTGTTTTTCCAAATACTATTCCATTCTTCATGTCTTCCTTCAGTTGATAACACTCGGATCTTATATGACATCTTCTTCTGCAATGAAAGCATATTGGGACTTGTTTTCCATGTCTTTTCTTCACCTTGTTATGCTTCACTTCTTTAGATTTTCGAGCCTTTGATAGAACATAACCAGCATCAACTTTGCCTTTCTTGAGTTCTGATGTCTCTTTTTCAACATCAAACTTGTGTTGAGTCAAACTTGTTTTGAAGGTATTTCATCAATCTTGGCTTTTCCTTTCTTCATGTAGTTTATGGTGTTTTCAGGATCATTCAACTTTTCTTGACATTCTTCTAACTTTTTTACAAGATATTTGTTTTCTGTGACCATCTGATCAAATGTTTTTATCA
The DNA here is from genome assembly GCA_020875875.1 of Dioscorea alata. Classification (NCBI taxonomy): domain Eukaryota; kingdom Viridiplantae; phylum Streptophyta; class Magnoliopsida; order Dioscoreales; family Dioscoreaceae; genus Dioscorea; species Dioscorea alata. The sequence continues at coordinate 12,892,048 of CM037020.1, read as the reverse complement.
TAAGTTCATACCCATGAAGAAAATCATTTTCAGTAACCTCTTGACAATATCTTTCTATGGGTGTTGCAACTGATGTTGTAACAGGAGTTGCAAATGCATTGAAATTTCTAAAAACTTCAACCTTTTTTATCACAACTGGTAAGGGCACATTTTGGATGGTTACATCTTCTGCTTTATGTTCTGTTACTGTTAGTCTTGTTGCTTCAGCTTACAGAGCTATATCTTCTTCTCTTCTTCCTGGATTCAGATTCATCTCATAGGCTTGTAGGGATTCCATCAACTCATCAAGCCTCATAGTTGTGATATCCCTTGCTTCTTCTATTGTAGCAACTTTTGCTTCAAATCTTCTTGGAAGAGACCTGAGTGTTTTCTGAACAAGTTTTTTATCAGAATACTTCTTACCTAGTTGAAATACTTGATTTGCTATGTCCATCAGTTTGCCATTGAATATGGTGATATTCTCTTCTTCTCTCATCTTGAGATTCTCAAATCTAGTTGACCACATCTAAACCTTGGAGATTTTCACCAAATCTGTACCTTCATGAATTCTTTCTAGAATGTCCCAAGCTTTCTTGGCGCAATCACACGTTGCAACATACTTGAACTGGTTCTCATCTACTCCTCCGAAAATAGCATTGAGTGCCTTTCCATTTGCGTTTGCTTTGAGCATATCTCCAGGACTCCGATTGCTTTTCATCTTCATGGTCTCGTTCATGTTTTCATCGACTTCGATTGGGGGAGGCCATCTTTCTTCCACGGTTATCCATGCACTATCATCAGGAGATTTGATGAAAACGTTCATACGTGCCTTAAAATATGGATAATTTGATCCATCAAGCAACGGTGGTCATGTGATGGAAGCTCCTTCTTTTCCGGCCATCAATGGAACTTGCTAGGACATCACCGACCTTAAAACCAAAGCGAACACGGCGACCTACGCTTTGATACCACTTGTTAGTTCCACCGGTGTGGGTTTGTGGGTTAAAATATCACTTAAACACTCAAAGAAAACACACAAAAAGTTGATAACCTAGTTTGGCGTCAACATGCTCGAAGATTAACAATCCACTAAAAGAGGTGATAAAAGATGAGTACAAACACTTGTCACTCACACTCACAAATATAACTACCCTATCTAGATTGTCTAGTGCCTCCGTACTCCCTCTTTTCAAGAGTTGCACCTAATCTTAGACCAAGGTTGAATATATAGATGCCTCAACGTCCCAATTATAGTCCATACCTCTTTTAGAATCTCCACGGCTACTACCTTTAGAACCTTTCAGAATTTACTGTTGCAACTCCTGTTGTAACATGATTTGCAATATGGCCCTGACTGCTGACTTGACTGAGTTCTGGTTACGTTGCTAAGCGACCTCAAGACCCATCAACCTCCAGTCATGCTTAGTCCAAGTCGATGCAGCCAGATCACCTGATCCCGACTGCCGGCAACTAGCCTACCTCCTCAGCTCCTCATCACACAGTCCCCTTGCAAAGGGTGCACTCCTTTGTGCGTCGTCATGAAACTTTCAAAACTTGATCTTCAATTCACCCAAGTTTGGTCTTCAAATCTTCTACGAAAGATCTTCAATTAATCAGCTTAATCATGCCATAAACAGGCATGTCTTCAATCTTACCCTTAATAGTCTTCAATCATATATATTAAGGTTCTTCAAATCATATCTTCAATATTCTACAAATCTTTCCATTCATATATATTTCTTCATTTAAGCTCCCTCCATATTTAGTCTTCAATCACATCTCCTAAATATGGTCATGATGAGATCTTGCCTTCAAGTTGTTGCTTGCCTTATCCACTTGCCAAAAATAGCTTCATCAAGATCTTCAAAGATATTTGCCTCCTAGCAAGCCACTTTGCCATGTCACTATGCTTACATGTTATTATCCATGCCACATCACTATGGTTGCCACATCACCTTGCCTAGGTGTCAAATCATGCCAACAAAAAGTGCTCTTGCACTAACACAACGGTCTGAGAAGAACAAGCAATGACCAATACATATTTTGGCTTCCTCTTGACAATATAAATGAACATCAAACACATCCCAGTGTGGTTTGGACTAGCTGCATATCGTCCTCGTCCTCTTTTGACCAAATTCCCTTGTTATCTTTTTCATCATCACCGAGAACATTATAGTGAAGAATTTTAGTTTTTACTTTTCTTTCAAGCATAATTTTTGTGAAACAATATGTTTGACCTTAGTTTATATATTTTATTTATATATTTTAATCGAATAACTTATAAATTTCTAATAGAAGGATTCATTTGGATAACTAAGATTAACTCTACTTGTTGTTCTTTATGTTTAAATAATAAGCACAGTCGCAGCCGTGGGTGTGGCCCAAGCATCAGTAGTTGATCAGTTTTCTTGATTAAGACGAACGATCCAGATTGGCATAACTCTGATGGGATTTCGTTCCCAAAACGTGAGAAGCCTGTGCTTCTCCCACGCCATCTCCATCTTTCTTTCGACCCTCCTCCAGTGGTCATGGCTTCCCTTCACCGTCTCCATAGAGCTCCTCTTGACACCATTCTTCTCTACTCTTCCACATTAGAAGCAATAGCACCTCCAATGCTATCAATGTTGTTTAAGTTATATTTTCTATTGTTTGTGTGTCATGGATGGTTTTGCTATTTGGAGTGGTTTGTTGGATTGTTAGGGGATATGATTTGAGGATGTTGAATTGCTTTTGTTATTACTTGCTATTTGCAGCCATTTTGCTACATTCATCCTGGTCTAGTGATTGCAAAAACTCCATCTTTTGCATGGTCGAAGTCCCTTGCTAATTACTTTGTTTATGGTAATTTAATTGTTGATGAATAATAGATTCTTTGTATGTGTGGCTTTTAGATGATAACAGGCTGAACAACTTTTGATTGACATGTGGTAATGTTCGATGCCTCCATGGTAGCATTTTAATAAAAATTTAAGTGATGGTTTGAACTTCGCAACTAATTAGGTTTCGGAATATTGAAGGCTTGTTACATTCATCGATTACCCCTTTTTTTTTAATATTCGTCTTGGTCAAGTGATTGCAAACTCTCTTATCTTGTTTAAGCTTGAACTTCCATGCTGGTTACTATTTATATGGTAATTTGATTATTAATGAGTAATAGTTTCTTTTCCATATGTAGTTTTTACATGATAATTACCAGGCAAAATCACTTTTGATTGACAAATTGTAATTTTTGTCGTCTCAATGGCAGCATTTGATTTTTGATGTGTAACAGTGTTTAAACTTTATAACTCATTAAGTTAGGAATTGCTAAAAAGTCATCATCTTCACTTTTTAGTGTTCTCATAGGCTTAATGGACTATATTATTGGCCTATTTTTATCATTTCATTGTTCATTTGCTCATCTACTATGTACACGACAACATCCATCCTCTACTTTTCCCATGTTTTTTCTAATATGTTGAGCTGTAAATTAGCCAACGGACTAAAATACTATGATGTTGAGGTAAGCTCCAAAAGCTGAAAAGGGTTCTATCATTCTGGTTAGCTAACAATTTGTCAATAAATCTACTATACACAGCAATAGAGTACTTGTGTTCATGAAGGTGCATTTTGACTATCTTTATCATGGCATTACTGCTGTATCAAGTCGTGAACCCAGACTTTTAGCTCGTATCTGCATCCTTGCACAGGTCATTAATTTTATAGTTGCGATTTTATTCTGATTCAGTTCATTTCATCTTAATATCTGGGAACTCTAGTTGGAGAATGCATTGCATATTATCAATGTCTAATGAGTACCTAACAACAAAATTTAATGTATGGTTATTTCGAAGAAAGCAAAATATTTTTGAAAAGATAATATCACCTGTGTATTTTCCTGAAATATGAACTTTTTCATGAAGAGGAAAAATAAGTGCTCAATAGCCATCAAGAATTAATAAATGAATGAATAAGATGGCTTTTTGCCTTCGTTTGCAAGCCTGTCGTATAATTTATCAGAATTGCTGCTCTGTTCAACCAATATTAAGGAGTTAAAAGTGGTTACACAGTCCTAAGAAAATTGAAGGTGTTGATAGTGATTTAATTTATAGCAAACATTTACTCTTGGTGAAGTAAACTGTAAATTTAATTTTCCTTTGTTTATCAATTAAAATGCATCTTTTAGATTTTTTTTCTTCTGAGAAGTTCTCTTATGTGTGTTATCTTAAGGTGCACACAACCGTCTTTGTTACTTTCTCTATTTTACATTGGTAGAATTACGTTCTACTTGAACTCTTCTCAATGGTCATTCACCCATCACCATGTACAAGTGATAAGTGAAAATTTATGAATAAATTTACCAAAATAAACTCTTTTCTACCTCTTCTCTTTACTTTGATTAATGTCATTGTATCAGTCTCCATAAATTCATCATCTAAATTTAACAGTTGTCATCGGCACCACGCATCATCCGAGTGTTTCATATCTTGTGTTCTCTTTGTAGATAATGCGAATGACTTTTATTCATCTCAAGCTTCACCGGAAAAACTGGAAGCATGTGTACACTATAACTAAAGGAATGAAAGGTACCACTTCACCTCTTTCAATCATTTACCTTCTCACCTTTATCGTATCCCCTTCTCCCGTTCTCGTTTCTCTTAATTTTACTTTTGTCCAAGTTGTCATTTCCCAAGTTAATAGTAATATCAGATTAGTAAATTTTTATTTATTGATTTACTTAGTTATTTACTGACTTATTATTTAATAATTTCGAAGTTGTTGTGCACTAGTAAACGCAAAGAGGAAAAGAAGGGGAGTGGTGTAAAGAAGAGAAGCCCAACAGTGGTGATGGAGGAGTCGAGGTGCAGCCGGGTGAACAGCAGGGGCTGGCGGTGCTCCCAGTAAACGCTGGTTGATTACTGCCAACTCTCTGTGCCAGCATCATCTCGGCAAAGGCCGGTTGCCGTGGTGAATAGTGCTAGCCGATCCCCTCCCCCGTTCCCGGCCCCAGTTCCGGCAGCCACTAGGGCACAAACACGAGAGAGACATAAAAGAGGGAGAGAGTGATAGAGAGAGAATGAAAAACATTCCTCTTTTTATTATTTTTTATTTTTTTAAAATAAAAAAATGGCCACGTCACCAGCCACATCAGTTGTGTGGCTGGTTCGTGTAGTTTCTTCCCTTTATATAGCATTACTCATTTCCAATTACTTAATCATTAATTCTTATTTTTGTTTTTTAATATCATTATCTCATAAAAAATAATTGGCAAATTCTATCTCTTATTTTGCTTCCACTTCTTTAGCTCAAGCTAAGAATTTGATTTTATTTTTTAAATTCAATATTATTACTAAAATTGGAGATGACAATTTATTATTTTTCTGTGTTATTGAGTATAAATAAAAAAATAAAGGGAAAATTACTTTTTACCGGCAGAATTTTCAAAACTTCTCAAATAGCCCTGTAAGTTATGAATACCTCGGACAACCTCTCCATTTTTGTATCACTTCCTTTTTACCCCTTGTAGCTCACTCCGACTGGCTTCATATTGTGAAATTCCATCGTTGTTCTTGACAATGGTGGGGAAAAAACCCCAAATCACATCTTGTTTAAAAAAATCATACTTTGAGACATCACATGTCCAATATTTTTTCCTACCTTTTTTGCCTCTTCTTAAACAAACTTTGGATGACTTTTATCACCTTGGGGCCTTGGAGTTTTTCAATTCCTCCCTATTTGGTGTGTTGGAGTTCTGACGGTTGCCCGAGAAAGGTGACCATCTTTTCCTTACCCTTACCTTGGTTCACAAGAGAAGCTCTGCGAGAGAAAATAACAATTTATTTTTCATATAAGACTCATTTTAATATCATCATGAGAGAGAGAGAGAGAGAGAGAGAGAGAGAGAGAGTAACAATTTATTTTTGTGTAGATTTACTATGGAGAGTTTTTATGCTATTGCCAGATACAAAGGGGAGGGACTAGTGCTAGTGTTCATGTCCTTGACTTCTTGGGAATCAGTCTTAACAGAGATATGTGAGTGATGGGGTCTCAATATTTCCCGTGTCAGGGTCAAATTTGTCATACTTGATGCACATTAAATTGTTTGTCCAATAGAAGATGAGGTGGACTTCCAGCGCATGTGTCACGTGTACACCATATTCAAATGTGCTACAGTCGATCTCATGGTTGAGACAGATGATTTGCCATTATCTTTTCCCGCTGACAACGATTTCTTCTCATTGTAAAGTTGTTCTCCTTTATGTCTACATAGTTTGTACAAGTTAATTAGTGATTGACTGAAGTGTAACAGTTTTATCGCTTTCTAAAATCTCCTTACGCCTAATTTGTATGATTTGCGCTTAAGATATATATTAAGCATTTAGGATTTCTTGTTCTCACTTAATTAACTCAATCAGTTTCTGCTTAAAATGTTATGTTTGTGTTTAATCTTTGATTTTACTAGGTATTCGAATTTTGCGAGCATATCCGTTCCAGTACAGGGCAACACTGATGGTGTGGTAGGCTTTCCTACCTCGTCAGATCAATATGAAGTTTTGTCATTGGATATGGGAAAACATTTTGTAGGTGCTGACCATTTCAGAGACGAACTCTAAGATTTTGCAATCAATAGAATTTTTTACTTCAAATTCATAAAGAATGAAAAATACAGGGTGACTATCCAGTGTACTACAGTTGGTTGCCAATGGCTCCTTCATGCATCAAAGGAATACAATAAAAAATACTTTTAGAATCAAGACAATGCACCCATCACACACTTGTGGTGGTGGTATTGGCTTGGTGTCACATTCGAAAGCGTCAAAAAAATGGGTAAGCGAACATGTGATTTAGAAGCTTAAGGACCAGACCTTGTACAAAGTCATCGACATTTAGAAGGACATCTTACGGGAACATGGTGCCAACATTCCATACCAGCAAGATTGGTTGGGTAAAGAGTATGCCCGGGTTATCTTCAATGGAAGTGAGGTATGCATCTATGATTTGTTGCTTTGGTAAGTCTGAATCCTTGTATAACACTTGGGAGAGACAGAAGGAGATGTTAAGGAAATGCCTATAACACAGAATAGTAGCATGGATGCAAATCCAAATTTCTTACAATGGGCTAAATTGTGCCACCAAACAGATGTTTAATGCAACTTCAGCAGGGTCCTTATGCAGTAAACAACCAAGTACCGCTTATAGTTTGATTGAGGAAATGGCAAGCAATGGCTATCAGTGGAGTTCTAAAAGGAACAAACTAGTTAAGACCACCGGGATTTATCAAGTGGATGCCATTACTACTCTAGCATTATAGGTTGAGGCAATTATAAAGAGGTTGGATGCTATGCAGTCTATCTCTCAGGCTTCCACACCTCCTTGTGACAGTTGGGGGTCCCAAAGTGATCCTAGTGGTTCTTGTTCCTTTGATATTGTCGGGCAGACTGAACAAGTTGATTTTGTTGGGTAGAACAGAAGATATCAGAATAACCCTTACAGTAACACATACAATGCAGGTTGGAGTAATCTCATGAATTTTTCTTGGAGTCAACCAGGACAGGGGCAAGTGGCACAACAACATCCTAGGCTTCCATAAAAAAATGTGCAACTATCCTCTCCACTAGGACCTTCTAATGAGCTTACAATTTTATTGACCCGGTACATCAAGGACAATGAGGTTTCTCTTCAAGGGAATGAAGAAATGATGAGGAACACAAATGCCACCATTAGAAACCAAGAACATCACATGGCTCAGATGTCGAAGCTGATTGAGGAAAGACTCTCGGGTTCTCTCCCTAGCAACGTGGAAGTCAATACCAAGGAATCTCTCAAGGCCATGACTTTAAGAAGTGGTAAGCAACTTCAAGGCCCTACCGAGAAAGAATCAGAGCTTGAGATTATTGAGTCTCAATCGAGAGCAAGTCAAACAATTGAATGTGATACTAAACTCCAGTTGATAGTGAGGAAAAGGAGAAGGAGCAAAGCAAGCGGAAAGCCGATCTACCAGAGTACTGACCCAAACTTTCCTACCTTGTGGAATTAAAGAAAGATCAACAAGAGGAGTAGGTTAAAATGTTTTTGGATGTGTTCAAGACTTTACAAATAAATGTTGCATTTGTTGAAGCTCTTGCACAGATGCCTAAATACGCAAAATTCCTCAAAGAATTGCTCACAAACAAATGGAAGCTTGAAGAAGTGTCTTCAATAACACTTAGTAAAGAATTCTCAGCCTTGATCACCAACAAGCTTACCAAGAAAGAGAAGATTCTGGGGGATTTATAATTCTATGCACGATTGGAGGGATTGTGGATGAAAAAGACTTAGACAATCTCGGGGCAAGCAGCAACATTACGCCATATCGTATCTTTCAGAAATTGGGTTTGGATGAACCGAAGGCTACCACAATGACATTGCAATTGGCCGACTGATCCACCGATCAACCAAGAGGCATTATTGAAGATGTTTTGGTGAAGGTGGACAAGTTAATATTTCCAATGGACTTTGTGATTCTGGATGTGGATGAGAAGGTAGGTGTGCTACTCATTTTGGGAACACCATTTTTGGCAACCTCAAAGGCCCTTATCGATATGAAAGATGGTCGAATGGCACTCTTAGTGAGAGAGGAAGAAGTCACTTTTAAACTCCACAACTCGATAAGATACACTATGGATTTTGATGACACTTGTTATTATGTTAACATGGTTGATGAGTTCGTGTTTGAGTATATGCAGGACACATTCATGAAAGATGAATTATTAGAATTATTTGAGGATGAACCTCTTGAGCTGATGAACTAGATGACTTGGTGAAGGAAGTGTACTATCATGAACTTGTTGTCACGGGGAACCTTTGATACAGACTCTACCCATAAAAACATTTCCTGTGGAAAGAAATGGTGGAGAAGGGTGTCCACCAAGAAGGAGAAGCCACCAATCTCACCCCATTTCCAATCATTCCAATTCACAAAATTTTGGTGAGATTAGTTTGATTAATTCATTGATTCTATATTCACGCTACTACATTTTAGGTAGCCAGGAGAGGTCACGATTTCGTGAACCTCCTTGATGCAAATAGGTATGCCAAGCTAAGGACATTAAACAAGCAATTCTTGGGAGACAATTCAAGTCTTCATCACTTTTAGTTTTGTGTTTTTGTCTATTTTATTATCATTTTGATTCATAGCTGTTCAATTCTTCTTTTATTTTGATCTCATAAGGGAGTGCTTTATCTTCAGCATGTGTTTTATTGTGGCAAACATTCGAGTTTCTATGTTTTAAAATTATAAAGCAGGGAACACCCATGTTCAGGTCTTGATTATTTCTATCTTAGTATTCTGAGGCATTCCAGGATAAGCACGGGCCAACCACGTCTGTGCTCTCCATTTAGCACAGTTTCTATGCTCCTTGCATGTTCATGCTCGATTTCCTGATTTCTGGGGAGTTTTCCAAAGATAATCACAGGGCGGAAGCACGGGGAGAGAACAATGGTGCTTACCCCTGGTAGTTCCTCTTTCATTCTCAAAACTGCACCATCGGTTGGTTTTTCATCACCGGTTTTCCTTCCAGTCTTCTTCTTTCCTCTCATCTTCCCTCCTTCTTGAGTGTTTTGCCATCTCTTTACCCCACCATCCTCTTCAACTTCGGTTTGTGATTTTCATTGCTTTGATTATCTTGTGCAATTCATGTTTCCTTTGTTTGTGAATGCTTGTTTGTCTCCTATTCTTGCAATTGGATGTTTTCTTGCTTCTCTCATTGCATATAGTAGAGCTTCAATTGTTGGCTCTCTTGGAAGATGGTCCTCTCCGAAGCATGGTCGTGCTTCCCTTGAAGCATAATCGTGCTCCTTTGTTTCCCCGGAGCTTTATAACTAGGGAGCATGCTCCTGCTTCCCTGCCAAGCACAATCGCACTTTGATCTTTGCACGACCATGCTTGCCCTAAATTTTTGAATCTTGGACTTAATTGCCTTGTTTCTTTTGACAGATAATGCTGAGGAAACATATTGCTTCGTTATTCTCCTCTAAGAACCCCATAGTTGATGAACGCACTTCTAACACAAACTTTGCACCTGTATTTCACACTTAAGTGCACCAGGAGTGTTATACATGTCTCTCATCATTGCTATGGTGAATCGAGAGAGATTGATTGGGATATACTCAGACAGGTTGGACTGGATGAGGAGGTACAACAGTTGCTTAATAGTAGAGCTTGGAGATAGTTCTTTATGATCACCGACAACAACTATGAGCAGTTGGTGCTCGAGGTGTTGGCTACATTCGAGCTCTCTCAAGGTACTATAGCATTTCATCAGGCAGATTTCATCCAGTTTTAGTCATTCGGCGCGATGTAGAGGATGAGTTTGACTGAGTTCTCCAATTGGCTGGGACTTTATGATGCGAAGTTTACTGGAACTATTGCATATGATGATTTATTGATTTCCAACATGACTAGAGAGTCTTAGGAGGAAGCATGGAAGAGACTCAGTACTGATCCTGCATATGGCCCCCTTCGGTTTAAAGCCACGGCACTCTGATCCCTAGCACTCTGATATGTTTACTTTATACTCAGTCACACTTTGATAGGCCATCGTGACAATACTGGCATCGTTAATCGACGTGACTTTGACTTTCTGCTAAGCATGTTGAACATATTTCATTTGCATATGGGCTAGGAGTTTACTATATCTATGTCTCACCTAGGGACTGATTCCTGTATTGGAGCTCTATTTGTCTGTCCCTACATCACTCGCCTATCTAGAGGCATAGGGAATTATTCAGGGGACAGATCAGATGAGGGTAGTGGGTGGAGTCACCTCCATGTCCCTTGAGACCCTAATGTCGATGGGGATGCCGCTGCGCATACACACTGCCAGAGGGACTGAGTACAGAGTCAGCAACCCTATTAATTCTCCTATTGCAGCTACCTTAACCCCACATAACACTACTACTGCTGCACCTGCATCACCTCCCCCTACCACTACTTCCCAACAGAGATCATCATTGCCGCCACACACCACCTCTCACCGTATTGATTCGGTCTCGTGTTCTTCTTTATAGTTCAGGTAGCTTTAGAGAAGTGTGGTCTGGATCACATCCCATCTGGGAGTCCGTCTCTCTCCAGAGCCACCCTTCCATATTCGATCACCATTACATGAGAGAGCTTCCACTGATAGGGTGATGCGCTCTCCGCAAGTGTACTGGTCGCAAGAAGTAATAAAGTGGTACTCAGTTAAGAGTAGGGTTGTCGAACCACAGGGAACTGTACTTAAAGTACTCGTTGATCCTTTGATGTCTAGTGAACCAAATAAAAAAGGTATCGGATCATAACAACAATGAATAAAAGGTAATGGTGGTGATAATGGACGAGATTAGGACTAAGTATTCAACAATCACAAGAGTAAATCCCTATGGAAGTTTCCAATGACTCGTGCACACTATCTCATCCTAGTTGACTACCTCGGTACATTCCAATGACATTCGTGTGTGCTCACAAGCAATATTGCATCTATGTGTTCGTAGATACACTTCAGTTTTGCTAGGATAGCCTAAGAACTATGCACTGCAAACACACTGCAGTTATGCAATACAAGATTAAACACAAGCATCAATTAGAACTCCATAGCCAAATACAATGATTTGATAAGTTATACAGTCTACAGATTATCCACAACCAAGGCACTATGGTCAGTTAGCCCCTGAGGGCATAGGTACACAAGGTAAGGCAAAAGATAGAACAAAGAAAGAGATAAAGAACTCTCTTCAATACTCAAGATGTCCTCCCTTGTAGTGTCCTTGCGCCAACTCAACCTCTTGCAATGCTTCCTATTTTTCAATCGAAAACCTAATCCCATTTTTTCTATTGAGAATGTATTTTATTTTTTAATCAAAACCCTAATCCTATGTTTTCTTATCATAATGTTTGCTACTTTTCAATAAAAAAACTTAATCCTACAATTTTTTTTATCGGAATGTGTGCTAATTTTCAATCAAGACACTAATCATATGTTTTCTTTCCGGAATGTCTGTGATTTTTCAATCAAAACCCTAATCCTATATTTTCTTTTCCAAAAGTCAACTATTTTTGTTTTCGATCAAAACCCTAATCCTATGATTTCCTTTTGGAATGTCTTTTATTTTTTGAATTAAAACCGTAATAATATGTTTTCTTTTCAGAATGTCTCTTATTTTTCAATCAATACCCTAATACTATGTTTTTCTTTTCGGAACATCTCTTATTTTTCAATTAAAACACTAATACTAAGTCTTCTTATCTTAATGCCCCATATTTTTCTATTAAAACCCTAATATTATATGTTCTTTTCGTAATGTTTGCTATTTTTTGGCTTTGAATCAAAGCACTAATCCTATATTTTCTATTTGGAATGCCTCGTATTTTTTTTTAATAAAACCCTAATCCTATGTTTACTTTTTAGAATGTCTTCTATTTTTCAATCAAAACCCTAATCCCATGCTTTTTAATCACAATGGCTCCCATTTATCAGTTTTGAATCAAAACACTAACGCTATGTTCTCTTTTCGCCATGTCTCCTATTTTTGAATCAAAACCATAATCCTATATTTTCTTTTCGGAATGTATTCTATTTTTCAATCAAAACTCTAATCCTATTTTCCCCCTATTTTTCAATTAAACCCTAACCTTATGTTTCCTTTTCGGACTGTCTATTATTTTAGACTTAAAACCCTAATCTTATATGTTCATTTCATAATGTCTCCTATTTTTCAATCAAAACCCTAATCCTATATTCCCTTTTCGTAATGTCCCCTATTTTACAATTAAAATCCAAATCCTATGTTTTCTTTTTATAACGTCTCCTATTTTCAAACAAAAATATAATCTGATGTCTTCTTTTGCAATATCCCCTATTTTTTTATTCAAAACTCTAATCCTTTATTTTCTTTTTGTAATGTCTTCGATCTTTGAGACAAAGCCCTAATCCTATGTCTTATTTTGATAATTCTCTTATTTTTTCAATCAAAAGCATAATCCTATGTCTTCTATCAGAATATCTCCTATTTTTGAACCAAAACCCAAATCCAATGATTTCCTTTTAGAATGTGTTCTACTTTTGAATCCTATTTTTTCTTTTTGGAATATCTCCTATTTTTAAATCAAAACCCTAATCCTATATTTGTTTTTGGAATGTCTCATGTATTTTTTTTTGGAATGTCTCCTATTTTTTGTTTTCATTCAAAACCCTAATCCTATGTTTTCTTTCCGTAATTTCTTCTATTTTTGAATCAAAGTCCTAATCAAATGTCTACTTTTTAGAATGCCTCCAATAAAAACTATAATCCTATGTTTTCTTTTTGGAATGTTTCCAATTTTTCGGTTTTCAGTCGAAAAACTAATCCTATGTTTCTTTCAGAATCTCTTCTATTATTGAATGAAAACCCTGATCATATATTTTTTTCGGATGCCTACCTTTTTTCATAGTCAAAATCCAAATCCTATGTTTTTTTTTTGTAATGTCTACTATTTTTTTGTTTTCAATTAAAACTCTAATCCTAAGTTTTCTTTTTGAAATGTCTCCTATATTTCAATTAAAACCCTACGCATATTTTTTTTTCCAGAATTTCTCCTATGTTTATATTAAAACAGTAACCCTATGTCTTTTTTTTTTTTTGGAATGTCTCATGTTTTTCAATTAAAACCTCATCTTATGTTTTTTTTCGTAATGCCTACTACTTTTAGCTTTTAAATCAAAGCACTAATCCTATATTTTCTTTTTAGAATCTCCTATTTTTGAAATAAAATCTTAATCCTATGTTTACATTTCGGAATGTCTTCTATTTTTTAATCAAAACCCTAATCCCATGTTTTCTAATTGGAATGTCTCCAATTTATCGCTTTTTAATCAAAACCTAATCCAATGTTTTCATTTCAAAATGTATCCTATTTTTGGTTTTGAATCATAATCCTAATGTTATGTTTTCTTTTTGCCATGTCTCCTATTTTTGAATCAAAACCGTAATCATATGTTTTCTTTCCGCAATATTCCCTATTTTTAATCATGACCATAATCATATGTATTCTTTTCGGAGAGACAATTTTTTCAATCAAAACCCTAATCATATGTTTTTTTTCGGAATGTCACCTATTTTTATGTTTGGAATCAAAATCCTAATCCTATCATTTCCTTTTAGACTGGCTGCTATTTTTGAATTAAAAGCCTAATCATATTTTTTGTTTTCAAAATGCCTCATATTTTTCAATTAAAATCATAATCCTTTGTTTCTTTTTTGGAATGTCTCCTATTTTACAATAAAAATCCAAATCCTATGTTTTTTTTCATAATGTCTACTATTTTTCAATCAAAAGATTAATCCTATGTCTTCTTTTTGAATATCTCCTATTTTTTAATCAAAACACTAATCCTTTTTTTTTTCTTTTTGGAATTTCTCTAATTTTTATGTTTTGATTAACCCTAATCCTAAGTTTTCTTTCAACAAAGTCTCCTATTTTTGAACCAAACCCCAAATCCTGTAGTTTGATTTCAGAATGTTTTCTATTTTTGAATCAAAACCCAATCCCATGTCTTCCTTTCGTCATGTCTCCTATTTTTGAATCAAAATCGTTATCCTTTGTTTTCTTTTTGTAATGTCTTCAATTTTCCAATCAAAACCCTAATCCTATTTTTTTCTTTTCGGAATGTCTCATCCTTTTTTTTTTGGAATGTCTCTTATTTTTCAATCAAAACCATAATCCTATGTTTTCCTTTTTGAATGTCTACTATTTTTGGGGTTTGAATGAAAACTCTAATCCTATTTTTTTTTTTTTGGAATTCCTCCTGTTTTTCAATCAAACCCTAACCCTATGTTTTCTTCTAGGACTCTCTGCTATTTTTGAATTAAAACCATAATTCTATATTTTGTTTTTGGGATCTCTATTTTTTTCAATCAAAACCCTAATCCTCTATTCCCTTTTCGTAATGTCTACTATTTTGCAGTCAAAATCCAAATCCTATGTTTCTTTTCATATTGTCTCCTATTACTCAATCAAAAACATAATTCTATGTTTCTTTTCATAATGTCTCCTATTTTTCAATCAAAAATATAATCCTATGTCTACTTTCGGAATTTCTATTATTTTTGAATCAAAAACCTAATCCTCTATTTTCTTTACGGAATGTCTCTTATTTTTTAACCAAAACAAAAATCTTATGTTTTCTTTTCGCAATGTCTTGTTTTTCGAGTCAAAGACCTATTCCTATTTTTTTTCTTTTCGTAATGTCTCCAATTTTTCAATCAAAGGGATAATCCTATGTCTTCTTTTAGAATGTCTCCATTTTTTTTAATAAAATCTCAAATCCTATGTTTTCTTTTCGGAATGCGTCTTATTTTTGAATTGAAACCCGAATCCTTGATTTCTTTTCAGAATGCCTCCTACTCTTCAATTAAAACCCTAATCCTATATTTTTTTCTTTTCGGAATTTCTACTATTTTTCAATCAAAGTCTTAATACCATTGTTTTCTTATAGTAATATCTCTTATTCAATCAAATGCCTAATGCTATGTTTTCTCTTTGGAATGCCTAATATATTTGAATCAAAACCCAAATAATTTGTTTTCTTTTCAGAATATCTTCTATTTTTGAATCAAAACTCTAATCCTTTGTGTACTTTTAGTAATGCCTCATATTTTTCATTTAAAACCCTAATATTATGTTTTCTTATAGTAATGTATCCTATTTTTCAATCAAAACCCTAATCTTTTATTTTCTTTTCATAATGCCTAGTATTTTTCATTCAAAACACTAATTCTTTGTTTGTTTGGAATGCCTCCTATTTTTGAATAAAAACCCTAATCCTATGTTTTCTTTTGGAAATGTGCCCTATTATTGTGTTTTTAATCAGAAACATAATCAAATGTTTTATTATAGTAATATCTCTTATTTTTCAATCCAAACTCTAATCCTATATTTTCCTTTTGGGAATGCTACTATAGTTTTTAATCAAAACCCTAATCCTATGTTTTTCTTAGAATGTCTCTTATTTTTTAATCAAAACATTAATCCTTTGTTTTCTTATAATAATGTCTCCCGTTTTTCATTCAAAACCCTAATAATATGTTTATATAGTAATGTCTTTTCTTTTTCAATCAAAACCATAATTCTACGTTTTCTTATATTAATGTTTCCTATTTTTCAATCAAAACCCTAATCGTATGTTTTCTTTTCGGAATGCCTACTATATTTGAATCAAAATCCTAATCTTATATTTTTGCTTTTTGGAATGTCTCCTATTTTACAAATAAGACCCAAATCCTATGTTTTTTTTTAATATCTCGTATTTTTTAATCAAAACCCAAATCCTAAGTTTTATTCAATGCCTCCTATTTTGTAATCAAAACCCTAAACTTATGTTTTCTTTTAGCAATGTCTAATATCTTTTATTCACAACCATAATCCTATTTTTATTTACGGAATGTGTCATATTTTTAAATCAAAACCTTAATCCTATGTTTTTTTTTTTGGAATGCATACTAAATTTCAATCAAAACACTAATCCTATGTTTTCTTTTCGGAATGCCTACTATATTTCAATCAAAAACCTAATCCTATGTTTTCTTTTGGGAATACTTACTATATTTCAATCAAAAACCTAATCCTATGTTTTCGTTTGGCAATGTCTTGTATTTTTGAATCAAAACACTAATCCCATATTTTCTTATAGTAATGTCTTCTATTTTTCAATCAATACCCTAATCCTTTGTTTTATTTTTGGAATGCCTACTATATTTGAATCAAAACTATAATCCTATGATTTCTTTTAAGAATGTCTGTTATTTTGCAAACAAAACCTGATTTCTATGTTTTCTTTTCTTAAAGTGTCCTTTTAATCAGTTTTCTATCTAAACCCCAACCTATGTTTTCTTTTCGTAATGTATCCTATTTTTCAATAAAAAACATATTCCTTTTTTTTTCGAAATGTCTGCTACTTTTGAATGAAAACCCTAATCCTATGTTTTCTTATAGTAATATCTCCCATTTTTCATTTAAAACCCTAATCCAAAGTTTTCTTATCGTAATGCGTCTTATTTGTCAACCAAAACTCTAATCCTATGTTTTCTTATGGTAATGTCCTAGATTTTTGAATGAAAACCCTAATCATATGTTTTATTTTCGGAATGGAAATTGCATTTAAATCGAAACCCTAATCTTATGTTTTTTTTTCGAATGTCCCCTATTTTGCAAATAAAACCCGAATCCTATGTTTTTGTTTCTTAATGTCTCATATTTTTAATTAAGAACCTAATCCTATGTTTTTTTCCAGTGCCTAATATTTTTAGTCAAAACCCTAATATTATGTTTTCTTTTGGCAATTTCTGTTATTTTTTATTCAAAATCTTAATCCTATGTTTTATTTTCCAAAAGTCTCATACTTTCAATCAAAACCCTAATCCTATTTTTTCTTTTCCGGGAATGTCTACTATTTTTGAATTAAAACACTAATCCTATGGTTTCTTGTAATAATGTCTCCTGTTCATCAATCAAAACCCTAATCCTATTTTTTTCTTTTCGGATAGAGTACTATATTTGAATCAAAACCCTAATCCTATATTTTCTTTACGAAATGTCTCCTATTTTGCACACAAAACGCGAATCTTATGTTTTCTTTTCTTATTGTCTCCTATTTATCAGTTTTCTTTTTGGAATGCCACCTATTTTTCAATCAAAAACCTAATACTTTTTTTTCTTTTCGGAAAGTTTACTATTTTTGAATCAAAACTCTAATCCTATGTTTTCCTTCCGGAATGTGTCCTATCTTTTAAGTTTGAATCAAACCCCTAATCATTTGTTATTTTTTCATAATGTCTCATTTTTTTTAATCAAAACCTAATTCTATCCTTTGTTTTTTGAATGTCTACTAATTTTTAATCAAAAACCTACTCTGATGTTTTCTTTTCGGAATGTCTCATATTTGTAAATCAAACTGTAGTCCTATGTTTTCTTTTCACAATGCCTTCTATTTTTCAATCAAAACCAATCGTATTTGTTATTTTCAGAATGCCTACTATTTTTTAATCAAAACCCTAACCATATGTTTTCTTATAGTAATGTCTCCAATTTTTCATTCAAAATCCTAATTATTCTTGGAATGCCTACTATATTTGAATCAAAACCCTAATCCTTTATTTTCTTTTCCAAATGCCCACTAATTTTTAATCAAGACCCTAGTCCTATGTTTTTCGATAGTAATGTCCCCTATTTTTCGTAATGTCTCCTATTTTTGAATAAAAACACTAATCCTATTTTTTTCAAATGTCCCCTATTTTTTGGTTTTTAATCAAAAACCTAATCCTATATTTGATTATTGTAATGCCTCATATTTTTCAATCAAAACACTAATCCTATATTTTCTTTCTCGAATGTCTACTATTTTTGAGTCAAAACCCTAATCCTATTTCCTTATAGTAATGTTTCCCATTTTTCATTCAGAACCTTAATCTTATATTTTCATATAGCAATGTCTCTTACTTTGCAATCAAAATCCTAATCCTATGTTTTATTATAGTATTGTCTCCTATTTTTCAATCAAAATCCTAATCCTATGTTTTCTAATTGGAATGTGATGCGGGACATATTGAGGAGCTGGCCTATGCTTTGATGAAGAAGTGAGATTTAAACTAGTAGTGGGATTTTGGTAATTTTCAAGGTGGTGGAGTTTAGCTATTTATCTGCCCCACTTGATGAAAAACAGTTCAATGAACACAAGTCAACAGCTTGTTGCACGAGCTCATGAGGCATACATGAATTTAGCCAAATTCTATAATCTTGGCCTAAAAAATAGCGATTTTGTCATTTATGGTAATAATGGATTTGATTATATCTTGGGCTAAAAATATTGGATTTGTACGGCATTTTTGGCATTAGTTTTTATTTGTTAATTCTTTATTTGTTTGCTAAAATTTGAAAACTTGCCATTTACGGCAAATTTACGAATCTTCTCTTTTTTGGGGTTTGTCGTATCTTTCTTTGGGTCTATTTATTGTAAGCTTACAGGTTTGGGAGGATCAGTCTTGTAATAGTTATTTTTCCTTGAGTAATAAACCTTACTCCTGTTTCTGCCTAATCCTGGTAATCTTTGATCAATAGGTTGGAAGGCTTATTACTAGAATTCGTGCGATGATCAAGAGTTTCAAGATTATCACTTAATCAGTTTGGTACCAGAGACGAATTGATCATGCCACTGCATGGACAATGATGCCCTACTCAGAGGATGGAGGAGATCTATGAGTGTGACGATGATGCCCAATTTAAGGAGTGGGTTAGTCGCCTTTTGGACCATCGATTGGATGGGATGATGGAGTTGATCGAACGGTTCACACAAATGATGGGAAGCATCAATCAAAGACGTAGCTCAGAGACTGGGGGTGATGAATGCATCAAAGATGACAACGGGTATTTTGCTGCCATTGTGCAAGTGTGGCGGTGTGAACGGCAAGATCATGGGGATTATGCTAAACCTACTGCGACGAAGACAGGTGTTGGGAATCTTGCATAAGTGTGAAGATTTCAGAATTTCATGGTGGACTTCAAGCGAAGGAAGTCCTTGACTGGCTAGCTATAGTAGAGGATATCTTGGAATTCAAGTCGATCCCCGAAGATAGGAGAGTGCCCTTGTTGGCAGTGAGGCCTCATGGCCACGCAACCCCATGGTAGCAGCAGCTGAAGCTAAGTCATAGTAAGCTGGGGAAAGCGAAGATCAATTCTTGGGAGAAGATGAAGAAACATATGCGCTCCAGTTTCTCGCACCATAATTACGGACATTTGATTTTTAGGCTACTACATAGTCTAGGGCAGGGCACTGGCACTGTGGAGGAGTACACCATGAAATTCTACCAGTTGCTCAGAATGAAGTCCAAGAATCAACAAACAAGTTGGTTGCGAGGAATATCGGTGGCTTGCGAGTCCAGATCCAAGAGAGCGTTAACTTGTTCGACCCAATCTTCATCTCGTCGGTCCATCAACAGGCATTGATTATCAATCGACAATAGCGACACTCGGCCTTTATGAGCTCATAAGAGCACCTAGAGGGAACAGACTACTTGCCACTTGCACATATGATGTGACTCCAGGGGTTACTGCTGGTCATCACACTGGAACCACCATTGTGCTAGCGCTAGTAGTAGTACCATTTAATGTTTCAATTTTGTGGAGAAGGGGCATCTTCAGGCAGATTGCAGGAGAGTGGGCAAGAGAGTTAGGCTTGCAGAGGAAGAAGATGATACAACGGATTTAGGCCAACTTGTGTTTGATGAAGGTGATCTCGATGAGAAGGTTATTGAAGGCAATGTCGATGCTGCCTTAGTTATATGCAGGTCCTGTTTGACACCATGGGGTATTGAAGATGACTAGCCACTAACCAACATGTCCAGCCCATCTACCATACATGGTAAGGTTTGTAAGTTCGTGATTGATGGAGGCAGCCGTGAAAACATCTTTTCTGAAGAGGTTGTGCAGAAGCTCAAGATCACTATCGAGCAGCATCCTACGCCATATAAGTTGGCCTGGCTTAAGTAGGGAGGTGAGTTCAAAGTTTCCAAATGTGCCTTGGTCGGCTTCTCAATTGCTGCGAAGTACACGAATGAAGTGTGGTGTGACTTAGTGCCCATGGATGCGTGTCACCTATTATTGGGGAGGCCTTGGCTGTATGATCGAAGGGTGGTGCATGACTGCAACATGAAATCTTACAATTTCACTTTCGGAGGAGTGAAGACTGTGTTAGTGACCAATAAATCAGTGGAAACAC
This sequence comes from Dioscorea alata, assembly GCA_020875875.1. Lineage (NCBI taxonomy): Eukaryota > Viridiplantae > Streptophyta > Magnoliopsida > Dioscoreales > Dioscoreaceae > Dioscorea > Dioscorea alata. The sequence continues at coordinate 12,871,325 of CM037020.1, read as the reverse complement.
CACTTCCACCAATACCAATGTCAATGTGTTGTCTTATGTACCATTCGAGGGGGAGTTGCAGAATTCAGTACCGCATTCATCTTGTTTGGATTGGTCACCACCATGAGCTTGGAGACCTTAGCAATTCTTGAAGTTGTTCTTTCTCTTCTAGATGATTTCTAAGACGTCTTGCCGGATGACCTACAAGATGGGCTACCACCCTTTCGAGACATCGACCATGCTACTCGATGAGTCCAAAGGAACATGAAAAATTGAGATGTCAGGTAGAAGAACTGTTACTGAAGGGGCACATCCATGAGAGAATGACCCCGTGCGCTGTTCCGCCTTATTGATATTGAAGAAAGACAGTACCTGGAGCATGTGTGTGGATAGTTGAGTCATCAACAAAATTACAATAAAGAACTGATTCCCTATTCCATGTTTGGATTATTTGCTTAACCAGATTAGTGGTGCCACAGTTTTCACTCACTTGGATGTGAAGAGTGGGTATCACCAGATATGTGTGCGACCTGGGGATGAGTGGAAGACGGTGTTCAAGACTCACAAGTGGTTGTACGAATGGATGGTTATGCCATTTGTGCTTTCCAACGGCACTGGCAAATTCATACGGGTAATGAATCAACTTCTACGACTGTTCATAGGCAAGTTCATGGTCGTGTACTTTGATGACATCCTCATTTATAGCCCGAGCGATTAGATGCACCTTTTACATATTCGGTATGTCCTTGCCGTTGTTCGATGCCAACATTTTTATGCGGCCAGGAAAAAGTGTGTTTTCTTCACACCCAAGATATTGTTTCTCGGCTATGTTGTTGCTAAAGAGGGAATACAGGTAGATGAAGCTAAGATCACGGTGGTGCAACAATGGCTCACTCCAACAAGCATTACAGAGGTGAGGAGTTTCCATGAACTCTGTTCCTTTTATGGGTGGTTCATCTCACACTTTAGTAGTATTATAACACCGCTCACCAAGTGCATGAAAGGCAGCAAGTTTGCACGGACAGATGAAGCCGTTGCCGTATTCTATAAGATGAAGGAGCACTTGACCACCGCCCCTATCTTGGAACTACATTACTTCACCCATATATTTGAGTTGCACACTAACACATCCAAGGTGGGAATTGGGGCTATATTGAGCTAGTAAGGGCGACTCTTCGCGTTTTTCAGTGAGAAGCTATTGGAAGCATCTTTGAACTACAACATCTACGATGTCAAATTTTATGTTGTGGTGCCAGCTATCAAGAGTTGGAGGCATTATCTGATCCACCGAGAGTTCATCTTGTTCACGGATCGCGTTGCTCTATGGCATGTCCATCAACAAGACAAGGTATCCTCTCATCATGGCTGGCGGGTAAACTTTCTGGATGAATTTACTTTTGTTGTGAAGCATAAGGCAGCGGTCTCCAACCACGTTATGGACACACTCAATAGGCATAGCAACCTTCTTGTTACGTTGCAATTTGAGGTACTAGGTTTTGACTCCTTTCGTGATTTGTTGTGACCCATATTGTTTGGAGATTCTACTAGATATATAGGTTGCGAAATGGACAGATTTCTTACTGCATGATGGTTTCTTGTTTCGAGGAAATCAACTCTGTATTCTGGAATGCAGCATGAGGGTACAAATCATTAGGGAGTTACATGGTAAAAGCCACGTGGGAAGATACTGGACGCTCCTATTAATTCAGTCTTTCCTACTTCTTGCGGGGCATGTGCAAAGATTTCAAAAAATTAATTCAACAGTGCCGAATATGCCAAATCTTCAAAGATGGAGCAAGTAACATTGGCATCTATATGCTGCTACCGATACCCTCACAACCATGGATAAATATCAGGATGAATTTTGTGCTTAGCCTGTCTTGGACTTAGCGTGGTAGCTACTCCATCTTTGTTGTGGGAGACCGTTTTTCAAAGGTGGTGCACTTCATTCCCTACAAGAAGATGATGGATGTTGTTAATGAGGCCCAACTGTCCTTCCATCTCATCTCCGATCGAGATACATGGTTCACCAGCCACTTTTGGCATAGCTTGTGGAAGATGGTGAATACTCAACTCAATCTTAGTAACGCTTATCATCCGCAAACGAATGGGAAAACTGAAGTTGTCAACCTCTCATTAGGTAACTTATTGAGTTGCCTTATTGGGGACCATCCTAAAGGCTAGGACATGAAATGTAGTTTAGTAGAGTTCGCTCACAAGCCATTTGAGGTGTATATTCGGCACTCCCTGTGGACCCTTTGATTTGATTCCCTTACTAGCCAAGACCTGGATCCACTAGAAGGCCATTGATTTTGTGACAAGTTTACAAGATATTCATAAAATGGTTCTTGACAACTTGACTACCGCAAATGCACGTTACAAGTACCATATTGACTAGCGTCGCCACCATGTTGAGTTTGAAGTAGGTGATTTTGTGTGGGCCATGCTCCCCAAGGAACGTTTTTCAATTGGGGACTACAACAAGCTTAAAGCTAAAAAGATTAGGCCAGTCGAGATCATTGAGAATCTCAACTCAAATTCATATCTACTACAGTTACCAAGTCACATCCACACAGTAGATGTATTCAATGTCAAGAACTTGGTACACGACATTGGTGAATTATGTCCAACTTAAGGAGAATAATGTGGGATGTATTAAGGAGCTGGACTGTGCTTTCATGAAGAAGTGGGATTTAAACTAGCAGGGCATTTTGGTAATAGTTAGGCCGGCGGAGTTTATTTGTTTTATGGGTCCCACTAGATGGAAAATAGGTCAATAAACACAAGTCACTAGAATTTGGCAAAATTCCATCTTCTTTGCCTCGAAAATACGGATTTTGCCACTTATGATAATAATGGATTTGATTATACCCTGGGCTAAAAATCTTGGATTTGTACACCATTTTCGGCATTAGATTTTATTTGTTTGCTGAAATTTGAAAACTTGCCTTTTCTGGCAAATTTTTTAATCTTCTTTTTTTTGGGGGTTTCTCTTATCTTTCTATGGGTCTATTTATTGTAAGCCAATGGGATAGGGAGGATCAGTCTTGTAATAGTTATTTTTCCTTGAGTTATAAACTTTACTTAAGTTTATGTCCAATCCTAGTTATCTTTGATTAACAAGTTGGAAGCCATGTTACTACCATTCGTGGGCGGATCAACAGTTTCAAGATTAACATTGCATCAAAATGTCTAATATTTTTTAATTAAAATCCAAATCCTATGTTTTCTTTTCGCAATGCCTCCTATTTTTCAATCAAAACACTAATTTTCTGTTTTCGTTTCGCAATGTTTCCTATTTATCAGTTTTCAATCAAAACGCTAATCATATATTTTATTTTTCTGAATGTCTGCTATTTTTTAATCAAAAACCTAATCCTGTGTTTTCTTTTCAAAATATCTCCTACTTTTGAATCAAACCGTAATTCTATATTTTGTTTTTGCAATGGCTCATATTTTTGAATCAAAACCCTAATCCTACATTTTCTTTTGGGAATGTCTGTTATTTTTGAACCAAAATCCCTAATCCTACCTCTTGTTTTGGGAATCTCTGCTAATTTTTAATCAAAACCCTAATGATATATATTTTTTTTTGTAATGGCTCCTATTTTTGAATAAAAATGTTAATATGATATATATATATTTTTTAAAATGTCTCCTATCTTTCAATCGAAACTTGAATCCAATGGTTTCTTTTCTTATTGTCTTATATTTTGTTAGTTTGGATTCAAACCCCTAATACTATTTTTGAATCAAAACTTTAATCCTATGTTTTTTATTCGTAATGCCTACTATATTGGAATCAAAACCCAAATCTTATGTTTACTTTTCTGAAAGTCTCATATGTTTCAATCAAAATCCGAATCCTATGTTTTCTTTTCTGAATGTCAACTATTTATTAGTTATGAATCAAAACCATAATCTATTTTTTATTTTTTGGAATGTCCCCTATTTTTCAATCGAAAATCTGATCCTCTTATATTTCTTTTCGGAATGTCTGCTAGTTTTAATCAAACCGCTAATCCTATATATTTTTTTTCAGATTGTGACCTATTTTTTAGTTTTGAATCAAAACCATAATCATTTATTTTTTTTTAGAATTTGTCATTTGTTTGAATCAAAATCCTAATTCTAACTTTTGTTTTGTTTTGGGAATCTCTGCTAATTTTTAATCAAAACCCTAATTCTATGTTTTCTTTTCGTAATAGCTCCTAAATTTTAATAAAAATTCTAATCCTATGTTTTGTTTTTAGAATGACTCCTACGTTTGAATCAAAAGCATAATTTTATTTTTTCTTTTGCGAATGTTTACTATTTTTTAATCAAAACAATAATTGTATATTTAATTTTATTAATGTCTCATATTTTCTTAATCAATTTGTTAATCAAAAACCTAATCTTATATTTTTTTTTTTTTTGGAATGTCTGCTATTTTTGAATCAAAACAATAATCCTATATTTTCTTTTCATAATTTCTCATATGTTTCAATCAAAACACAAATCCAATGTTTTCTTTTCAGAATGGCTCCTATTTTGAATCAAAACTTTAATCCTAAGATTTCTTTTGTTAATGTTAGCTATTTTTGAATCACAACCATAATCTTATGTTTCTTTTCGGAATATCTTCTATATAATAATCAAAATCCTAATTCTATATTTTCTTATAGTAATGTCTCATATTTCCATTCAAAAACCTAATCTAATGTTTTTTATAGTAATGTCTCCTATTTGTCAATCAAAACGCTAATCGTATGTTTTTTTTTTCAGAATGCCTACTATATTTGAATCAAATCCCTATTCTTATGTTTGCCTGTTTATATGTCTCCTATTTTTCAATAAAAAACCTAATATTTTTTTTTTTTAGGAATGTTTGCTAGTTTTGAAACAAAACCCTAATCCTATGTTTTCTTTTCGGAATGAGTCCTATTTTTTAGTTTTGAATAAAAAACTTAATCCTTTGTTTTCTTTTCATAATGTCTCATTTTTTTAATCAAAACCTTAATCCTATCTTTTTGTTTTTGGAATATCTGCTATTTTTTAATCAAAGCCATAATCGGATGTTTTTCATTTTGAAATGTCTCATATTTTTGAATAAAAATCTTAATCCTATGTTTTATTGTATCAATGTCTCCTATTTTTTAATTAAAACCCTAATCTATTTTTCAATCAAAATAATAATTCTATATTTTGTTTTCGAAATGCCTCCCATGTATCGGTTTTGAATCAAAACCATAATCCTATGTTTTATTTTTGGAATATCTCCTATTTTTCAATCAAAACCATAATCCTGTGTTTTTTCCCAGAATGTCTCGTATTTTTTAATCAAACTCTAATTCTATGTTTTTTTTTTCGGAATGTCTCATATTTTTTAGTTTTGAATGAAAACCCTAATACTTTGTAGTCTTTTCAGAATGCCTCCTATTTTTTTAATCTAAACTCTAATCCTATTTTTTCTTTTTGCTTTGTCTCCTTTTTGTCAACTAAATCCCTAAACCTATTTTTTTTGTTTTGAATAAAAAGCTATTCCAATGTATTCTTTTCGAATGCCTCCTATTTTTTCTGTTTTGATTCAAAACCCTAATCTTTGGTTTTTTTTTTTCGAAATATCTCATTTTTTTTAATTAAAACCCTAATCCTATCTTCTGTTTTGAGAATGTCTGCTAATTTTTTATCAAGACACTAATCCGATGTTTTCTTGTCAAATTGTCACATATTTTTCAAACAAAACACTAATCTTATGTTTCTTTTAGTAATGCATCCTATATTTAAATCGAAATCATAATCTTATATTTCTTTTGGGAATGTCTGCTATTATGGAATCAAAACACTAATAAAATATTTTGTTTTTGTAATGTCTTATATTTTTCAATCAAAACCCTAATCCTAATTTTTTTTGAATGCCTAATATTTTTTTAATCAGAACCTTAATCTTATGTTTTTTTTTGGAATATCTACTGTTTTGAAATCAAAACAATAATCTAATATTTTATTTTCGTAATGTCCCATATTTTTCAATCAAAACCCTAATTCTATTATTTCTTGTTGTAATGGCTCCTTTTTTTTTAATGAAAACCGTAATCCTATGTTTTCTTTTTTGAATGTCTGCTATTTTTTATTCAAAACCCTAATCTTATGTCTTTTTTTAGAAATGTCCCCTATTTTTCAGTTTTCAATCAAAACGATAGTCCTATGTTCTCTTATAGTAATGTCTCCTCTTTCCCAAACGAAATCCCAATCCCATTTTTTCTATACGAAATGTCTCATATTTTCAATTAAAACCCTAATCCTATGTTTTCTTTTCATAATGCCTATAATATTTGAATCAAAACAATAATCCTATATTTTATTTTTTCTTTGTCTCATATTTATCATTTTTGAATTAAAACAGTAAGCTATGTTTTCTTTTCGGATTGTCTACTATTTTTCAATAAAAAACCTAATCATTTATTTTCTTTTCGGAATGTCTGCTATTTTTGAATCAAAATCCTAATCTTATATTTTTTTTTGGAAAGTGTCATATTTTTAAGTTTTAAATCAAAACCTTAATCGTTTGTTTTGTTTTCGGAATGTCTCATTTTTTTTATTCAAAACCCTAATCCTTTCTTTTGTTTAGCCATTCATAAAAGAAAATGTAAGATTAGGGCTTTTATTAAAAAAATAGGGGGCATTCGCAAAAAAACTTAGGATTTTGTTTTGATTAAAAAATCAGACACAATACAAAAAGAAAGCATATGATTATTATCTTGATTGAAAAATCTGAGATATTTAAAAAATTAAACATAGGATTAGGATTAGGATTTTGATTCAAACAAATGAGACATTCTGAAAAACAAACAATGGATTACGGTTTTGTTTCAAAAATGGTAGTTATTCAAAACAAAAGAAAGGATTAGGTTTTTTATTGATAAAAAAGAGACATTCTGAAAGAAAGCATAGGTTAGGGTTTTGATTCAAAACTGGTAAATAAGAGACATTAAGAAAAGAAAATATCGGATTCGGGTTTTGATTGAAAGATAGGAAACATTCTGAAAAGAAAACAGACAATGAGTGTTTTGATTCAAAAATAGTAGTCATTCAAAAAATAAAACATAGGATTTGGATTTTTATTCAAAATTGAAAAATAAGACATATTACTCTAAGGAACATAATATTATGGTTTTGATTCAAAAATATTAGAGATTGAGAAAAGAAAACCTAGGATTACCTAGGATTAGGGTTTTGATTGAAAAATATGAGACATTACGAAAAGAAAAACATATAATTATTGTTTAGAGTAAAAAATAACATACATTCAGAAAAGAAAAGAAAGGATAAGCTTTTTGAATCAAAACAGATAAATAAGAGACATTAAGAAAAAAAAACATAAGAATTGGATTTTGAATTAAAGATAGGAGACATTTTGAAAAGAAAAGATAGGATTAGGATTTTTATTTAAACATGGGACTATAAGATAAAATAGTATTAGGCTTTTGATTGAAAAATAGGGGCATTCTTATAAGAAAACATATGATTAGAGTTTTGAATGGAAAATTGGAGACATTACTATTAGAAAAAATAGGATTAGTGTTTTGAATAAAAAATGGTACACATTCCGGAAAAAAACATAGGATTAGGCTTTTAGTTGGAAAATAGGAGACATATCGAAAAATAAAATATAGGATTAGGGTTCGACTAAAAAATAGGAGACATTCTGAAAAGAAAGCATAGGATTAGGGTTTTCATTGAAAAATACGAAACATTCCAAAAATAAAACATTGGATTAGAGTTTTGATTGAAAAATAAGAGACGTTGCGAAAAGAAAACAAAGGATTATGGCACTACACCAAAATGGGCTTTTTGCAGCATTATTTTAGCGGCGTTTTTTGTAAACGCCTCTAATATTGTTCGTTGTGTGGCGTTTTTATGACATAAACACCGGCATGTTATTTTGCGGGGTTTAAGGGATTAAAGGGTGGGAAAATATTTTTATTAGCGTCGTTTTTGTATAAGAAGCCGGTAAATTTTTTTTTAGTGGCATTTTAATGACAAAAACGCCGTAAAGATAAATCATATTGTTGGAGAAATTAGGTCGCGGGAAAAATCTTTTATGCAGCGGCAATTTTTTTAATAAGCGCCGGGAAATTATTTATATTTAGTGGGGTATAATGGATAAATGCCAGTATTCTATTATAATTTTTATTTTGAAGGGATTTCCCAAAAAAATTTGGGGGTTAAAAAAATTTGTTTAGTGGCATTTGTTTGTTAAAAACCCCGCTACTTAATAACAAAATTAAAAATGTGTTACTCTAAAATTCACTTTACTTTAAGAAAATAACCGGCCTATATATTAATTATATATCTCTCGCGCGTCCTCTATTGCTCTCTCTCTCTCTCCACTCTCTCTCTCCCTTTCTCTCTCCCGCACACAGCCTTCTTCTTCTTGGTCTCTATTCCCGCCCCCTCCTCCTTTCTCTCTATCTTCTACTAGGTTTTTCTCACATTGAAGCTAATTTGTACATGAGTTCCAAATGGCAGATTTTGTAAATTTTTTTTGGAATTTTTCCCTTTTATGTTGTTTGTTTTTGAATTTTTAATTTGTACTGTTTTTCATTTACTTGTGTTTGTTGATTTAGTTTTTTTTAATTATTTTGGGGGTCTCGTATTTGTTTTTTCTGGTTGTTTGGGGTTTTGTTTGGGAAAAATTGAGGTTTTCTTAGGGTTTCAGATAAGGGGATTAGTATGTTATTGTGCCTAGGGTTTGGGTTGAATGAATTACTAAGCTGGTGATCTGTTGATTATTATGAAGGAAAAGTTAATTTCTATCTTTGATAAAGTTGTAAAAGTAAAGGTTTCTGCTTTTAATGAAATTTTTTAGATCTTTAGCAAGTTATTAGGAGAGACTTGTAGGTAAGAATGAAGTACTACCTTGGAATGTTAGGTGTCAAATATGAATTTCTGTGATTTTTCCTTTGGTTATCAACCTTTGGATGATCAATAAAGATTGTAACTTCGTATAATTAAGGTAATGTTTTCAACATAAAGAGTGATAGGAAAATTGTTAGCTTGATAAAAATGATGTTTATAAATTGAGTGATCAGTACTCAAGAGAGCTTTTTATATTATGCCGGTAGCCATCCATGTGCGAATAATTAGAAAGAAAGCTGATCATATTTTGTGTACATCAAACATCTTGTAGGTAATTCAAGTGATTTACCGTCCTTGGGTTAGATGGCTGTATATAGAATTAGTCATCATTTGAATGAAAAACATTCAATTTGTAGATAAAATCCATTAACAACAGTAAAGTAGTACCAATTATTCCAAGTTTCATGACTAGGGTTTTGATTAAAAAAAATGAGATATTAAGAAAAGAAAAGGTACGATTCGGGCTTGGTTTGCAAACTAGGAGACAATCCAAAAAGAAAAAAAAATATAGGATTAGGCTTTTGATTAAAATATAGTTGGCATTCTAAAAGAGTTTTGATTGAAAGATAGGAGATATTACTATGAGAAAACGTAGGATTAGGGTTTTGATTGAAAAATAAGAGACATTACTATAAGAAAACATAGGATTATGGTTTTGCATGAAAAATAGGAGACATTACAATAAAACAACATAGGATTATGGTTTTTATTAAAAAAAATAGTAGACATTTCGAAAAGAAAATAAAAGATTAAGGTTTTGATTCAAATATTATAGCCATTCTGAAAGGAAAACATAGCAGTAAGGTTTTGGCTGAAGAATAGAAGACAATACTATAAGAAAACACAGGATTAGGGTTTTGATTAAAAAATAGTAGGCATTCCGAAAAGCACACATAAGATTAGGATTTTGATTGAAAAATTGGAGAAATTTTTAAAAGAAAACATATGATTAGATTTTTTATTGAAAAACATAAGACATTTCCAAAAGAAAACAACATATTAGGGTTTTGATTAAAAATAAGCAGACATTCCCAAAAACGATGATAGCATAAGGGTTTTGATTAAAAAAAATAGATATTCTAAAAAGAAAACAATGGACTAGGGTTTTGATTTAAACCTGAAATATAGGACATATTTCGAAAAGAAAACACAGGATTAGTGTTTTGATTAAAAAATAACAAACATTCCGAAAAGAAAAAAAATATTAGATTTAGGATTGAAAATAGGAGACATTCTGAAAAGAAAACATAGGTTAGGATTTTGATTCAAAACTGATAAATAACAGAAACTAACAAAAGAAAACATAAGATTGCGGTTTTGTTTGCAAAATTGGAGACATTCCTAAAAGAAAAACATATGATTAGGATTTTTATTCAAATATAGTATCCATTTCGAAGAAAAACATTGGATTACAGTTTCCATTGAAAAATAGAAGACATTACTATAATAAAACATAGGATTAAGATTTTGATTAAAAAAAAAATAAGAGCAACCATTGCAATAAAAAAAACATAGGATTAGGGATTTGATTAAAAACCGAAAAATAGGGGACATTCGCAAAAGAAAACATAGGATTAGAGTTTTGATTTAAAAATAGCAGATATTCCCAAAAGAAATCATAGGATTAGGGTTTTGATTTAAAAATAGCAGACATTCGCAAAAGAAAACATAGGATTAAGGTTTTCATTAAAAACTGATAAATAGGAGACATTAAGAAAAGAAAACATAGGCTTCAGGGTTTGATTAAAGGATATGAGATATTCTGAAAAGAAAATAGAGGATTAATGATTCGATTAAAAAATTGAAGACATTACGAAACAAAATATAGGATAGGGATTAGGATTTTTATTGAAAAATAGGATGCATTATGAAAAGATAACATAGGATTAGCATTTTGATTAAAATATTGGAGACATTACGAAAATTTAGGTAACATTCCAAAAAGAAAACATAGGATTAGAGTTTAGATGAACAATAGGAGATATATTGACAAGAAAACATAGTATTAGTGTTTTGATTAAAAATATGAGACATAACGAAAAGAAAACACATGATTTGGGTATTGATTGAAAAATATGAGACATTACAAAAGTAAAACATCTGAATATGGTTTTAATTAAAAAATATGAGACATTAGGAAAAGAAAAAAATATAGGATTCAGTTTTTGTTTGCAAAAGAGGAGACATTCCATAAAGAAACAATAGGATTAGGATTTTTATTCAAATATACTAGTCATTACAAAAAGAAAACATAGGATAAGAGTTCTGATTGAAAAATAGAACTCATTACTACAAGAAAACTTAGGATTATAGTTGTAATTGAAAAATATGAGACATTACTATAAGAAAACATCGGATTAGGTTTTCGAATGAAAAATGGGAGACATTACTATAAGAAAACATAGGATTAGAATTTTAATTCAAAAATAGTTGGCATTCCGAAAAGAAGACATTGCATTACGATTTTGATAGAAAAATATGAGACATATTGCAAAAAAAAAAAACATTAGATTATGGGTTTGATTAAAAATAAAAAATAAGGGATATTTACAAAAGAAACATAGGATTATGGTTTTTATTAAAAATATTAGATATTCCGAAAAGAAAACAAAAGAAAAATTAGTGTTTTAGCTGAACAATAGGAGCCATTATGAAAAAAAAAACATAGCATTGGGGTTTTGCTTGAAAAACAGGAGACATTACTATAAAAAAACATAGGATTATTTATTTGAACAAAACAATAAGAGTAATATAAGAAAAAATAGGATTTGGGTTTTGATTCAAACATAAAAGACATTTTGAAAAGAAAACGAAGGATTAGGTTTTTGATTCAAAAATAGGGTTTGCGTTTTGATTGAAAACATAGAATTTTGTTTTTGATTAAAAAATAATAGACACTGCGAAAAGAAAGCAAATGATTAGATTTTTGATTGAAAAATATGAGACATTTCGAAAAGAAAACATAGGATTGGGGTTTTTATATAAAAAAGAAAGGAGATATTACTATAAGAAAGCATTGGATCAGGGTTTTGATTACAAAAAATGAGACATTAAAAAAAAATAAAGGATATGGGTTTTGATTCAAAACTGAAAAATAGGACACATTCTGAAAAGAAAATATAGAATTATGGTTTTGATTCAAAAATAATAGGCATTACGAAAAGAAAAGAAAGAGTTATGTTTTTGATTGAAAAATAGGAGACATTTCGAAAATGAAAAAAGTTAGGGTTTTGATTAAAAACTGATAAATAGGAGATGTTAATAAAAGAAGTCGTAGAATTCGAATTTTTTTTTTTTTTTTTGAAATAGGAGTCATTCCAAAATAAAAAGTTAGAATTAGGGGGTTGATTAAAAAATAGTAGACATTCCAAAAAGAAAACAAAAGATTATGGTTTTTATTCAAAACTGAAAAATAGGATACATTCCGAAAAAGAAACATACGATTAGGGTTTTGATACAAAAAGTGGAGATACTACTATATGAAAAACATAGGATTGGGGTTTTGTTTCAAAACTGTAAAATTATGTTTTGGTTCACATATAGTAGCCATTCTGAAAAGAAAACATAGGATTTGCGTTTTCAGTTAAAAAATTTGACATTCTGAAAAGAAAACATAGGATTAGGAATTTGATTCAAATATAGTAGGCATTCTGAAACACAAAAATAGGAGACATTAGTATAAGGAAACATAGGATTAGGATTTTGATTAAAAATAGTAGTCCTATGTTTTCTTATAGCAATGTCTCCTATAAAAAATAAGGTTGTGGATCAAAACACTAAACTTATCCTTCCGAAAAGAAAAATATGATTAGGGTTTTCATTAAAAAAATGAGACATTTCGAAATGAAAACCAAGGATTAGAGTTTTGATTCAAAAATAAAAAATATTACACATTCCAAAAAAGAAAACATAGGATTAGAGTTTTCATTCAAAAATAGAAAACATTTCGAAAAGAAAAGAAAGGATGAGGTTTTTGATTGAAAAATATTAGACATTGTTTTTAAAAAAACATAGGTTAGTCTTTGATTCGAAATTGATAAATAGGAAATATTAAGAAAAGAAAACATAGGATTCAGGTTTTGATTGAAAGATAGGATATATTACAAAAAATAAAATACGAACATGTGTTGATTTAAAGATAGGAGATATTCCGGAAAGAAAAAATAGGAATAGAGTTTTGATTAAAATATAGTAGGCATTCCTAAAAGAAAAATATGATTAGAGTTTTAATTGAAAAACATGAGACATTAATATAAGAAAACATAGGATTAGGCTTTTGAATGAAAAATTGGAGACATTAAATAGTAAACATTACTATAAGGAAACATAGGATTAAGGTTTTGATTCAAAATTAGTAGACATTCCTAAAAGAAAAACATAGAATTAGGGTTTTGATTGAAAAATATGAGACATTTAAAAAAGAAAGCATATTAATGTTGCTTTAATTTAAAAATAGCATACATTAGCAAAAGAAAACATAAGATTAGGGTTCTGATTAAAAACTATGAGCCATTCAAAAAAAAAATTAGACTTATGATTTTGATCAAAAAATATGAGAGATTGCGAAAAGAAAACACACGATTATTGTTGATTAAAAAATAACAAACATTCCCAAAATAAAACATAAGGTTAGGGTTTTAATTACAAAAAATAGGAGGCATTCCAAAAGACAAACTTAGGATTACGATTTTGATTAAAAAATATGACATGTTATGAAAGAAATATTCGATTATAGTTTTGATTAAAAAATAGTAGACATTCCCAAAAGAAAACATCTTTGGTCGAAAAGTAAGAGACATTATTCTTAGAAAATGTAGGATAAAGATTTTGATTCAAAAATTGTATACAATCCGAGAAGAAAACATAGGATTATGGTTTTGATTAAAAAATAATAGACGTTACTATAAGGGAAAACAAAGAGAAGATGTATATGAAGGAGATACTTGGTATCGGCAATGGGTATGAAAAAGTATATAAAAGGGTGCAAATAACTAAATTTCACCCAAAAAAAAATGTAGGATTAGGGTATTGATTTAAAAATAGTAGACATTCACAAAATAAATCATAGGATTAGGGTATGATTTAAAAATAGCATACATTCCCAAAAGTAAACATAGGATTAGGGTTTTTATTCAAAACATATAAATAGGAGACATTAAGAAAACGAAAACATAGGATTCGGGTTTTGATTGAAAGATAGGAGATATTCCGAAAAGAAAACAGAGGATGAGGATTTTAATTAAAAAATTAGAGACATTACGAAACCAAACATAGGATAACGATTACAATTTTTATTTAAAAATAGGAGACATTCTGAAAAGAAAACTTAGGATTAGCGTTTTGATTGAAAGATCAGAGACATTACAAAATTTTAGGTAACATTCCAAAAAAAAAAAACATAGGATTAGTGTTTTAGTTGAATAATAGGAGATATATCGACAAATAAAACATAGGATTAGGTTTTTGATTAAAAATATCAGACATGACTAAAAGAAAACAAAGGATTATTATTTTGATTAAAAAATTGCAGATATTCTCAAAAGGAGACATAAGATTATGGTTTTGATTTAAAAATAGGAGGCAATCAAAAATAAACTTAGGGTTAGGGTTTTGATGAAAAAATATGAGACATTACAAAAAGAAAACATATTATTATTGTTTCGATTAAAAAATTGCCGATATTCCCAAAGTAAAGTATAAGATTAGGGTTTTGATTAAAAAGTATGAAGCATTCTGAAAAAAAAACCTAGGATCAGGACTTTTATTCAAAAATAGGAGCCATTACGAAGAGACATCATAGATTAGGATTTTTATTGAAAAATATGTGACATATCGAAAAGAAAACATAGGATTAGTATTTTGATTGAAAAATACGAGATATTTATATATAAAAGATATAATTAGGGTTTTGATTAAACACCAAAAAATATTGGACATTTAAAAAAAACATAGGATTAGGTTCTTGATTAAAAAATAGGAGGCATTTCCAAAAGAAAACATAGGATTCTCATTCTAATTCAAAAATAGCAGACATCATCAAAAGAAAACATTAGATTACGGTTTTGATTGAAAAATATGAGACATTTCGAAAAAAAGCATATGATTCAAGTTTTGATTGAAAGATAGGATTAGTAATGTTTTCTTTTGGAAATGTCTCCTTTTTTTCAAAAATATGAGACATTTCAAAAAGAAAACATATGATTAGGACTAGGTTTTGATTGAAAAATATTATACATTACTATAAGAAAATATATGATTAGGGTTTTATTAAAAATTAGTTGATATTCCGAAAAGAAATCATGCCATTAGGGGTTTGATTGACGAATATGAGACATTTCAAAAAGAAAATTGAAGATTATTGTTTTGAATGAAAAATAGGAGACATTACTATAAGAAAACATAAGATTAGGGTTTTGAATGAAAAATAGAAGACATTACTACAAGAAAACATAGGACTTGAGTTTTGATTAAGAAATAGTAGACGTTTCAAAAAAAAAAAATAGGATTATGGATCTGATTTAAAAATTGCAGATATTTTCAAAAGAAAATATAGGATTAGGGGTTTGATTGAAAAATATTAGACAATCCGTAAAGAAAATATAGGATTATACTTTTAATTGAAAAATATGAGATATTTCGAAAAGAAATCATAGGGTTAGGTTGTTGATTGAAAAATATGACACATTACTATAAGACAAAATAGGATTATGGTTTTCATTAAAAAATAGGAGATATTGCAAAAAGAAAAGTAAGGATTAGTGTTTTGATTAAAAAATAGGAGACATTCAGAAAATAAAACATAGGATTAAAGTTCTGATTCTAAAATATAAGACATTGGTATATGAGAACATGGAATTTACGTTTTGATTCGAAAATAGCAAACATTCGGAAACGAAAAGAGAGGATTATGTTTTTTATTGAGAAATAGGACACATTCTGAAAAGAAAACATAGGCTAGTATTTTGATTGAAAAATGGAGATGAAAAACATCAGATTAAGGTTTTGACTAAAAAATAGTACACATTACTAAAAGAAAAGAAAGAATTAGGGTTTTGATTAAAAAATAGGGGACATTCCAAAAAGAAAACAAAGGATTAAGGTTTTAATTCATAACTGAAAGTTAGGAGACATTCTGAACGGAAAATATAGGATCAGGGCTTTGATTGAAAGATCGGAGGCATTCCAAAAAATAAACATGTGATTATGGTTTTGTTTGAAAAATAGGAGATGTTACTATAAGAAAACATAGGATTAGGGTTTTGATTAAAAAATAGAAGACATTCAGGAAAAGAAACCATTGGATTAGTTTTTTGATTAGAAAATATGAGTCATGTCAAAAAGAAAACATAGGATTCAGGGTTTTGATTTAAAAATCGTAGACATTACTATAAGAAAAGATGGGATTAGGGTTTTGAATAGAAAATAGGAGACATTACTATGCGAAAGCATCGGATTAGTTTTTGATTCAAAAATAGCAAACATGTAGAAAAGAAAAAAAGGATCACATTTTTTTATTAAAAAATGGGAGACATCTTGAAAAGAAAACATAGGGTAGGATTTTGATTCAAAATATATAAATAGGAGACATTAACAAAAGAAAAAAACATAGGAGTCTGGTTTTGATTGAAAGGTAGAAGATATTCTGAAAAAAATTCGATGATTAGGTTCTTGATTCAAATATAGTAGGCATTCTAAAAAGAAAACATAGGATCAGGGTTTTGACTGAAAAATATGAGACATTACTATAATAAAACATAGTATTAAGGTTTTGATTGAAAAATATGAGACATTATTATAAGAAAACATTGGATTAGGGTTTTGATTAAAAAATAGTAGGCATTCCGAAATAAAAAACATAGGATTAGGGTTTTGATTGAAAAATAGTAGACATTACTATAAGAAAACATAGGTCTACGGTTTTGAATGAAAAATAAGAGGTATTACTATAAGAAAACATAGCATTAGGGTTTTGATTCAAAAATAGTAGACATTCTGAAAATAAAACATAGGATTAGGGTTACGACTCAAAAATAGTAGCTACTCTAAAAAAGAAAAAGATAGGATTATGGTTTTCATTAAAAAAATATGCGACATTACAAAAACAAAACATTGGATTATTGTTTTCACACAAAAATAGTTGACATTTCCAAAAGAAAACATAAGATTATGGAATTGATTAAAATAAGGAGGCATTCCAAAAAGGACTTAGGATTAGGATTTTGATTAAAAAATATGAGACATTACGGAAAAAAACATACTATTAATGTTTTGATTAAAAAATTGCGGACATTAAGAAAAGAAAACAAACGATTAGTGTTTTGATTAGAAAATAGGAGGCATTCATAAAAGAAAACAAAGGATTAGGATTTTTATTGAAAAATAGGCCGTATTAAGAAAAGTTTAGGGTCTAATTAAAAAACAAAAAATAGGGGCATTTCAAAAAGAAAACATAGGTTTATGGATTTGATTAAAAAATAACATACATTAAAAAAAAAACATAGGATTAGAGTATTGATTCAAAAGGAAGGAGCCATTCTGAAAATAAAACATAAGATTAATGTTTTGATTGAAAAAAAAATTAAATATTACAAAAATAAAACATAGGATTTTATTTTTTTTATTTAACAATAGTAGACATTCCCAAAGTAAACATAACATTAGGGTTTTGATTAAAAAATAGGAGGAATTGAAAAAAAAAACCTTAGGATTAGGTTTTTGACTAAAAAATATGAGATATTATGAAAAGAAAACATACGATTAATATTATGATTCAAAAATAGCAGGCAATTTTTAAACAAACATAAGATTATGTTTTTGATTAAAAAACATGAGTTATTTTGAAAACAAAGCATAGGATTAGAATTTTTATTCAAAAATAGGAGACATTACGAAAACAAAAGATAGGCAGAGATTCCAAAAACAAAAGATAGGATTAGTGTTTTGATTAAAAAAAAAGAGACATTCCCAAAAGAAAAAACAAATAATTAGGCCTCTGATTCAAAATTGAAAAATAGGACACATTCTTAAAAGAAAACATAGGATTAAGGTTTAATTAAAAAATTGAAGACATTCCAAAAGAAAAGATATGATTAGGTTTTTCATTGAAAAATAGGATACATTCCTATATGAAAACATAGGACAAGGGTTTTGAATGAAAAATAGGAGACATTATATAAGAAAATATAGGATGGTTTTATTCAAAAAGAGTAAACATTTTCAAGAGAAAACATAGGATTAGGTGTTTCATTGAAAAATATGAGACATTTAAAAAAAAAAGGATTAATATGAATATTTATTAAAAAATACTAGATATTCTGAAAAGAAAACATACAATTATCGTTTTGATTGAAAAATATGAGGCATAGTGAAAGGAAAATATAGGATTTGGGTTTTGATTGAAAATAGGAGGCATTATTATAAGAAAAAAAATAGGATTAAGGTTTTTATTAAAACTAGAAAAATAGAGGACATTCCCAAAAGCAAAATATAGGTTAAGGGTTTTGATTCAAAAAATAGCAGACATTCCCAAAAGAAAAACATAGGCTTATGGTTTTCATTAAAAAAGTAGGAGCCACTTCAAAAAGAAAACATAGGATTTGGGTTTTGAATGAAAACTAGGAGACATTCCAAAATAACATATGCTTATTGTTTTGATTCAAAAATAGCAGACATTATAAAAAAAAATAAGATTAGGGTTTTGATTCAAAAATATGAGGCATTCCGAAAAGAAAACATAGAATTAGTGATTTGATTAAAAAATAGGAGACATTACTAAAAACAAAAAACTTAGGATTAGGGTTTGAATAAAAAAAAATTAGACATTACAAAAAAGAAAACACATGATTATTGTTTTGATTTAAAAATAGCAGACAATCCCAAAAAAAATATAAGATTAGGGTTTTCATTCAAAAATTGGAGGCATTCAGAAAAGAAAACATAGGATCAGAATTTTGATTAAAAATAATAGACATTCGTAAAAAAAAAAACAAATGATTAGGATTTTACTTAAAAATTAGCAGAGATTGCCAAAACAAAAGATAGGAATAGGATTTTGATTTTAAAAAATAAGACAATCCTAATAGAAAACATAATATTAGGTTTTTTATTGAAAAATATGAGATATTTCAAAAAAAACAAAACATAGGATTAGGGTTTTGATTAAAAAATAGTAGACATTCTCAAAAGAAAACTTAGGATTACATTTTTGATTAAAAAATAAGAGCCATTCTAAAATATAAATACAGGATTAGAGTTTTGATTGAAAGCTATGAGACATTATAAAAAGAAAACATAAGATTATTGCTTTGATTAAAAAATAGCAAACATTACCAAAACAAAACATACCAATAAGGTTTTGATTACAAAATTGGAGAAATTCCTAAAAAAATCTTTGGATTAGGGTTTTGTTTAAAAAATATGAGACAACACGAAAGGAAAAAACACGATTACTGTTTTGATACAAAAATAGAAGGCATTGACAAAAGAAAACATAAGATCATTATTTTGATACAAAAATAGAAGGCATTCAAAAAAAGAAAATATAGGATTAGGATTTTTATTCAAAAATAGGAGGCATTACGAAAAGAAAACATAGGCAGAGATTCCCAAAACAAAAGATAGGATTAGGGTTTTGGTTAAAAAATTGAGATATTTCAAAGAGAAAACAAAGGATTAGAGTTTTGATTCAAAACTGAAAAATAGGACACATTCTTAGAAGAAAACATAGGTTAGGGTTTTGATTCAAAACTGATTAATAAGAAACATTCAAAAAAGAAAATATAGGATTAGAGATTTGATTCAAAAACTGGGAGACATTATGAATAGAAAACATTGGATTAGGGGTTTGAATCAAAAATAGGAGACATTACTTTAAGAAAACATAATATTAATGTTTTGATATAAAAATAGTAGACATTCTTAAAGGAAAACATTGGATTAGGATTTGATTGAAAAAATGAGACATTTATAAACGAAAACATAGGATTAGAGTTTTGATTGAAAAATATGAGACATTATTATAAAAAAGATAGGCTTAGGAAAGGAAAACAAAGGATTAGGGTTTTGATTTAAAACTGAAAAATAGGACACAACTCGAAAAGAAAATATAGAATTAGGGTTTTGATCGAAAGATATGAAACATTCTGAAAAGAAAGCATAGGATTCTGGTTTTGATTGAAACATAGGAGACATTATTATAAGAAAACAAATAATTAGGGTGTTGATTAAAAAATAAAATACATTATGAAAAGAAAACATACTATTAGGGTTTTAAATAAAAAAATAAGAGACATTTCGAAACGAAAACATATAATTATGGTTTTGATTAAAAAATAGGTGACATTACTATAAAAAAACTTAGGATTAACATTTTGAATGAAAACTAAGAGATATTACTATAAAAAAATATAGGATAAGATTTTAATTAAAAAGTATTAGACATTTTGAAAAGAAAAGAAAGGATTAGGTTTTTGACTGAAAAATATAAGACATTATGTAAAGAAAACATAGGTTAGGGTTTTGATTCAGAATTGATAAATAGGAGAGATTAAGAAAAGAAAACATAGGAATCAGGTTTTGCCTTGAAGATAGGAGACATTTCAAAAGAAAATGTAAGATTAGGGTTTTCATTCAAATATAGCAAGCATTGAGAAAAGAAAACATAGGATTATCGTTTAGAGTAAAAGATTGGAGACATTATAATAAATAAACATAGGACTAGGGATTGGATGAAAAATTGGAGATATTTGAGTAAGAAATCATAGGATCAGTGTTTTGATTAAAAAATAGTAGAAGAAAACATAGGATTAGGGTTTTGATTTAAAAATAGGAGACATTGCTATAAGCAAACATTGGACTAAAGTTTTGATTAAAAATAGAAAAATAGGGACATTTCCAAATGAAAACATAGCATTAAGGGTTTTATTCAATAATAGGAGCAATTCTGAAAAGGAAACATATATTAGAGTTTTGATTCAAAACTTAAAAATATGAGACATTACAAAAACAAAGCATAGGAGTTTTGTTTAAATTCACAAATAGAGGACATCGGATTAGGGCTTTTATTCAAGTATAGTAGCCATTTCGAAAAGAAAATATAGGATTAGGATTTTCATTGAAAAATAAGAGACATTACTATAAGAAAACATAGGATTACGATTTTGATTAAAAAATATTAGACATTCCAAAAAGAAAACATAGGATTAGTGTTTTGATTCAACATTAGTATTTGTTCCAAAAAGAAAACAAAGGATTAATGTTTTGATTGAAAAATATGAGACATTACGAAAATAAAACATAGGATTAGGGTTTGGAATAAAAATAGTGGACATTGCGAAAAGAAAAAAACATAGGATTTGGATTTTGTTTGAAAAATGTGAGACATTACGAAAATAAAATGTAGGATTATTATTTTGATTCAAAAATAGCATACATTCCTAAAAGAAAATATAAGATTACGGTTTTGATTAAAAATGGGTGGCATTCAAAAAAAAATAGGATTAGGGTTTTGATGAAAAAATATGAGGCATTAGGAAAAGAAAACATATGCTTATTGATTTAATTAAAAAATAGCAGACATTCCCAATTAAAACATAAAATTAGGGTTTTGATTCGAAAATAGTAGGCATTCTGAAAAGAAAACATATGATTACAATTTTGATTGAAAAATAGGTGTGTTTACTATGAGAAACTATAGGATTAGGTTGGTGATTAAAAAACAAAAAATAATGTGCATTTGCAAAAGAAAAAATACGATTATTGTTTTGATTAAAAAATAACAGATATTCCCAAAAGAAAAACATAAGATTAGGGTTTTTGTTATAAAAATTCTAAGGATTTCGGAAAGAAAATATAAAATTAGGATGCATTATGAAAATAAAACATACGGTCATCAGTTTTGAATAAAAAAAACCTAACCTATGTTTCCTTTTCAAATTTGATATATAGGGGACATTAAAAAACCAAAATAAAGGATTCGAGTTTTGTTTTGCAAAATAGGAGACATTACCAAAAAAAAACATTGGATTATTGGTTTGATTCAAATATAGCAGCCATTCTGAAAATAAAACATAAGATTAGTGTTTTAATTGAACAAATGAGACATTGCAAAAATAAAACATAGGATTATCGTTTTGAATAAAAAAAAGTAGACATTCCGAAAAGAAAATAAAGGATTAGGGTTTTGATTGAAAAATAGGAGACATTACTATAAGAAAACAAAGGATTACGGTTTTGATTATAAATCCAAAAATAGGGAACATTTCAAGAAGAAAACATAAGATTTGTGTTTTGATTCAAAACTAGTAAACATTGCGGAATGAAAATATAGGATTTGGGTTTTTTTTAAAAAATAGCAAGCATTCCAAAAATAAAAGAAAAGATTAGGTTTTTGATAGAAAAATAAGAGTCATTCTGAGAAAGAAACATACATTAGGGTTTTTATTTTGAATTGATAAATAGGAGACATGGCGAATAGAAAACATAGGATTAAGGTTTTGATTCATATATTGCAGATATTCATTAAAGAAAATATAGGATTAGAATTTTGATTGAAAAATGGGTGACATTACTATAAGAAAACATAGGATTAGGATTTTGATTCAAAGATGTAGTAAAAATATGAGACATTTCTAAAAGAAAACATTGCATTAGGGTTTTGATTGAAAGATAGGAGGCACTATTATAAGAAAAACAGAGGATTAAGTTTTGATTAAAAAATAATAGACATTAAGGAAAAAAAAAAACAAGATTCAGGTTTTGATTAAAAGATAAGAGACATTCCGAAAAAAAACATAGGATTAAGATTTATATTAAAAAATAGGAGCCATTACAGAAATAAAACATAAGATTATGATTTTAATTAAAAATAAAATATAAGATTAGGGTTTTGATTAAGAATCGAAAAATAAGGGACATTTCCGAAAGAAAACATAGGATTAGGGTTTTGATTCAAAAGCCTAATCTTATGTTTTTTTTTATGAATGTCAGTTATTTCCTAATGAAACCAATAATCATATGATTTGTTTTTGTAATGTCTCATATTTTTTAATCAAAAATCTAATCCAAA
>CM037020.1:11358321-11641179 GCA_020875875.1 Dioscorea alata | reverse complement strand
GCAATTCTCGGGATGAACCAGAGAAGCACAGGGGGCGTGTGGGTGCCCCTGTGGCTGGCCTGTGTTCTTAACACGGTGGGCACACGGCCGTGTGGAACTTTCCAGAGACTTCTGTGTTTTTCCCGTGAATTCACAGGGCCGTCGTGAGGGCCCCTGGGATCTCTTATAAAGGCACACGGCCGTATGTGATATTCACACGGCCGTATTGGGGCAACCAGAGAGCAATCAGAGTGCGCACAGGGGCGTGTGTAGGCCCCTGTGAACCCTAATTTCACAGGCACATGGCCGGGTGATTTCCCATGAACTTCAAAAGGCCGAAGGTTTTTCTGTGGAATTCACTTGTATCTCTTTCGCTTTCACTACAAAACACTCTCCCGAATCCCTCTGTCATTTTCCAACCGGTTCCTTAATTCATTGAGGTTTCTTCTTGAGTTTCCGACCGAACTCTGAATTTCCCCATCCACACCGTCTGTGAGAACGAAAAAACCCTTCTTCTTTATCAATCAAGATTTAGATCGTTCGTGATAAGATATTTCGGCCTAGTTTTACATGATTAACCTGGCTACTAATGAGTTTACCAGGGTTTCTAAGCAAATCTTTGTGTGAATATGGAGATTTTGTTAGCCGTGTATCCATGTCCGCCCGATAATCCACACGAGCGTGTGGAAACTCCACACGGTCATGTGGACCCTATCAGAATAAATCATTATAACAAAGTGACCAATTTTTTTCTTAACCACTTCTCATGAATGGCACCCAGGAAAGACACCAACAAAAGAGCACGAGAACACTCTCCAGAGCCAATCAACGATATCCTATCTGAACATTGAGGAACATATAGAAGATTGGCAAAACTCAAGATTGGACAATCTCGATACCTGGACACAGACTGTGTAAGACCAGCTGATTGGGGTAATGAAATGGAAGACGAGATTGAAGAACTCGTTGCAGTAGGAAGTTGGAAGTCTATCAGAGATTCAGTGAACCGTCAGCTTACTTTAGAGGTGCTCTTGTCATTCAAGTTTGACAAAGCAGGGAGAGAGTCAATGAGCATCAACTCTATACAGTTTCGAGCATTTGGGCATGAGTACAATATGTCGGCAACACAGTTTTTTATTTACATGGGGTTATACGACGAGGCGTTTACTAAGACAGAGGAGTACGAGAACCTTCCAACTGACTACCCCGGCAATTTGACTCCTCAAAAAGCTTACAGAGTATTATGTGGACGAGGGAACTATGAGCCAGGTGTATCAAAAGCTACTTGTCTATCACGACCGGCCTATAGATACATTCATGCTATTGTGAGTAGATCAATAACTGGCCGGGGCGATAGTACAGGGGTCCTTAGTCGGCAGGAGCTCCTTTACTTATATTCAATGGTACAGAAGGAACCACTCCATCTTGGGTACATACTCGCCGAATCCATGCGTCATCAAAGCCAATACCCAAGGCTTGGAACGATTTTTTCTGGGCCATACATTACAAGACTTATGAAGGGGATGGGTCTTCGGGGAGCAATCAGAGGAATAGAAAAGATGGTCACACCTTCACCAATCGATTTAGAGATGTTGAGACAGATGGGCATGGCTTGGAGATATTACCAACAGTATGTACTGAACTGGCCCGATACCTTTATACCCGAGGGGTCCCATGCAGCGTTAGAGCCACCCCCAGTGGATACAGAGGCAGGGGTAGAGGCCGAGGCACCCCCCACAGCACTGGAGCCACCTCCAGTGCGCATCTTTTCTCCCTCTCGCTGCCAGGACAGGTTCGAGCGCCTCGAGAGCGCCGTGGGTATTATGCAGATAGAGCTGGCCGAGATGAGGGCCGCACAGGCAGCAGGGTTTATCGAGTTGAGGGCCACTCAGGCATCACAGTTCGCTCAGCTATCGGCATAGCTTGCCACAGCGATACAGTTGTTCGAGCGATCAGTGGTGCGACCTCGACGAGTCCCTTCACCGACTCCACCTCCATCTCCATCAGCATCAGATCCACTAGTCCCAGCAATAGCAGCAGCACCAGAGGATCCACAGCAAGACACCGACGCTGAGGCGTCGTAGTTTTATTTTATTTCACTTTTGTCATACTTTTATTTTCATATTCTGTTGGACTTATAGTACCCAGAAAGGACTCTCCCTCTAGGTTTGCATTTATTTTTCTCTGTCTCGAGTTGTATCTCATTATCATATCTTTATATACTCGAGCTTTATTTTAGTTTTTATTGAGTTATACTGAACCCTTGTGTATGTGTGCGCAGATGGTCTTGGATGTAAGGAATTTGAGGAATAGTGATTGGCACGGTCAAGGACCGTGTGTGCTCCACAAACTATTGAGACTCAACTCTCAATGACCTAGTTCCAACAAACGCAACACTTGGATTTCAGGGGAGTAATGTTTCAATTGCCCACTTCCACACTAATTGTCTTTAAATGTTTACTCATTATTGTGCTTACATGCGTACATTGGGGATAATGTACATCTTAAGTGTGGGGGGGAGTTCACATTGCACACACTTTTACTTGTGCGCTCAATTGTTTATGCTTATGTAGCCTATGGCGGTTCACCTTAGTTGCAACGGTTGTATTCTTAGAGTCTAGGAGAATTTTTAACATTGTATCTATCATGCTCTAGTTTTTACTTGAATTTCTAGGGAATTTTTTCTCGATTACAACTCATTGCACTACTCACTCTTGAAATCTTTTGGAAACTTGAGCTCAAAGTTTTAAGGACTAGTTTAGTACTACTCTAGTAAGTTGTGAAGTCTTATGTAGCTAAAAAAAAAAAAAAAAAAAAGAACTAGCTTGTGAATATTATCATAGCTTTTATTTGTGCATTTGGGGTGGAAAGAGCTACCTCCTATGAAGTATAAAGATACTCTCATAAGTCGGATGCAAGTTATGCCCTAATGAGAGAAAGAACTATCTCATGGGAAGCGTGAAAGCTACTACCCCGGTAGAAAGAGCTACCTCCTCGAAAGTGTGAAAGCCACCTTTGGCGGCCTCCTAGGAAAGAGCTACCTTAGAGGTTGAGTGAAGCTACTACTTCTTTACTTTTTGTATATGAATAGGTCCTTATAACAAGAGTTTGGGGAGTACTCGTTGGTTCTCTTGAGTGAAAACTCGCACACACTTACACATTTTCGAGTTATTATCCTTTTCTATTCGAGTTTTTTACTAGAGTATTGGTAATCTTATGCAATATTTTGATTTCCCCTTACTTGTAGAATTCTTCTTTTGCATACTTTGGGTGAACCTAAGAACGAGCACTTTCAATTGTTCTTCCCAAGTACCTTCACGTTCTATCTTGCTTGAGGACAAGCAAAAGCTTAAGTGTGGGGGGATTTGATGAGTGCTTGTGTAGTAATGATGCGAAGCATTATTATCATGCAATAAGCATTAATTTAATCAGATTTTATCACTAAATAGTGTGCATTTGTTTACTTTTGCGCATTGTAGGTTTATGGAGCTAATTTGGAGAATAGGAACGAAATTAGATCGTGTTCGCCGTTGTTGGGGAGTTTTCGGACCAAACAAGGACAAGGCACAAGCCCGGACTTGTGTGTGTGTGCTAATCTCCTTTTGGAGGGGCACAAAGGCAGTCACATTCACAACAAGTCCGACTTGTGTAGCTTAAGAGAACTCTACCAAAGAGAAGACTTGAATCAATCGACACGATCTACCATTGATTGTGTGCCCAATTCAATGGCCTCGGTGAAGAACAACGTGTTCGGAAGCATTTCGGCAAGTTACTATAGAAGCACTGTAGCTTTGTTACTGTAGGGTGCGGCTAGGGTGCGGCTAGGGTTTTTGGCCATCTTTTGACCTATCTTTTTTCTCAACTTCTGGAGGGTGCGGCTAGGGTTTCGGAGAGGATTTTGTGGAGGATTGGAGCGCGCCATCGGCATCGTCACCGACGTTCGACGGCCGCACAAGACCACGGCCACACCATACGCGAGGGGGTTTTCATTGATGTCTTTAGTTTGTGCTTTCTTTCATAAATTGATGAACATGTATAGCTCCATGAGGAGCTAAACCCCTCGTGGGTATTCGGACTTGTAAAACTCTAGGATAATTATGTTTCTATGACAATGTTATTATGCTTTTCCAATTTTGATGAATAAATTCGAGTTTTGATTTTAATTATCTTTTGCTATTGTTTTCTCTTAGCCGTGACACTAAGGATTGAGAACAATCTAGGTTATCCTTTGGAGGTGTGACAACTCCTATAGGATTAGACTACTTAAAATTGAAGAAGGTTGAGAGGGAGAGTTCTGAGGTAGCACCGTACCCCTTTCCCTTCTGATGTGATTTCTCCCTACCTCCGATTCCTTGATTTATTTATCGGTCGAAATAGAGTGAAGTGCTAGGTAGACATACTGCCACAAGGCTTTGGGGTGACGTGAATCCTATGCACTGGGGCTTAATTTAGACTAGGGTTCTTCCACCTGGACCAAAGGGTTAGAACTACTACACATAGAAACAGGTTTTATCACTAGGAGTCCCTAGAACTTAAAGCAATTTCACGTAGTGTTAGGCTTAGGTAGAAATACTCCCCTGGGGCGTAGTTGAGCAATCAACAGAGTGAAGGGTTGACGTGAATCCTATTGGCGGAACATAGCGCTGGGGTTAATCACGGTTGACCTTAGGTTTGGGACCGTGTGTTTAAGGATTTTCCTCGACTCAATTAACATCAATAGGAAAGTATAATAGCATAGTCTTGCACTAGAAGCATAAGTCCTAGAGGTAACTTGTCCGGATACCCTATTTTCATTCATTGCTAGTCTCTCTCTTTTACTCTTTACTTGCACTTTTCTTTCTTTCATCTTTCTATTCATTTCTCTTGCTTTTATTCTAATTTCCATAAATCCACTTATCCCTCCGATTATTGTTTTCTCATATATCGTACGACTGAATAGCAATTTCTCATATTTTTAATCCCTATTCCCTGTGGATTCGACTACCCACTCACCGTGGTAATTTTATTACTTCGACAAGGCCGTGCACTTGCGGTACACACGCAAAAGGTCGTGTCAATTTCATGGGGCCGTTTCCGAAGTCCAATGGGAACCAATACATATTGGTGGCAGTCGATTATGTCTCCAAATGGGTCGAAGCTCACGCATTGCCAACTAATGATGCTAGGACGGTGGTAAAATTCTTGCAGAGGTTGTTTGCTCGATTTGGGACTCCATGAGTTATCATTAGTGATCGAGGAACACATTTCTGCAACTTCCAATTGGATAAAGTGCTGAAAAGATACGGAGTGCACCATCGTCATACCATCCACAAACTACTGGATAAGCCGAGGTGACCAATAGAGAGCTCAAGTGGATTTTAATGAAATCTGTGGAGCAAGGAAATTGAGATTAGTCTGAACGGTTGGACGATACACTCTGGGCTTATCGCACAGCGTACAAAACTCCAATAGGAACTACTCCATACAATCTGGTCTACGGAAAGTCATGCCATCTACCCGTGGAACTTGAACATAAAGCATATTGGGCAATTAAAGCAATGAACTTCGATTTGAGAAAAGCCGGTGAACAAAGGTTACTTCATCTCAATGAGCTCGATGAATGGAGATTGAAAGCATATAAGAATGCTAGAATTTACAAGGAGAAGTTTCGAAAGTGGCGTGACAAGCATATCAAGTTGCCTAAGGAGTTCAAAGTAGGTGACCAAGTGCTACTATTTAATTCTCGGTTGCCACTTTCCCCGGAAAACAGAAGTCCAGATGGTTTGGCCCGTACACAGACACTTAAGTGTCACCTCACGGGGCAGTTGAGATCACTCATCCGGAGAAGGGTACATTCAAGGTGAATGGGCATCGGTTGAAGCCATATTTTGGAGGCGAGGTTTGTAATAATGACAAGGAGATATTCTTTCTTAAACCTCCGTAAGGTAAGACAGATACATCAAGCTAAGTGATGTTAAACAAACGTTTCTTGGGAGGGAACCCAAGGTTTTATAGTATTTTTTTTTTTTTTAGGACTTAGCTTAGTGTTAGCACGAATAAAAGCCTTAGTTTTGGTGTCCTGAATTCTCTATGCATATGCTACAATTTTACTGTAGATTGATGATGTTTTTCGTGTGCCTAAACGATAATTGATGAAGTTTGAGTCGGTTGAGCATGTTTTCTATGCTATCTGGTCGTGTTTTGATGGTTTTCATAGGTTCCAAGCATCTTTTTCATGTTTCTGAGTTTTTCTGTAAGTCTGTGAATTTTTCTAAGTAAGCCATAGAAA
The DNA here is from genome assembly GCA_020875875.1 of Dioscorea alata. Classification (NCBI taxonomy): domain Eukaryota; kingdom Viridiplantae; phylum Streptophyta; class Magnoliopsida; order Dioscoreales; family Dioscoreaceae; genus Dioscorea; species Dioscorea alata. The sequence goes on along the minus strand of CM037020.1, from coordinate 11,634,932 downwards.
ACACACGGCCGTGTGGAATTTGCAGACGGCCGTGTCCTAATTATTAGGGCTTAACCAGTGAGGACACAAGGGCATGACCTTGCCCCTGTGAAAACTTCAGAAGGGCACACTGCCGTGTGGAATTTCCATACGGCCGTGTGAAAACCTGCATAACTTAAACTCTCAGTCCATAGAATCCACAGGGACGTGTGCGAGCCCCTGTGAGTAACTCTGTGTTAAGGCACAGGGCCATGTGGAATTTCCACATGGCCGTGTGAAAACTCTGCAGAGACCCCCTTTCTTCCCGAGAATACACAGGGGCGTGTGGCTGCCCCTGTGAAGTGCTTGTGCATGGCACACGGCCGTGTGCATATTTCACACTGCCGTGTGAAATACTTAGGATTTCTCTGGTAAGTCAGAGAGACACAGGGGAGTGTGAGGTGCCCCTGTGACCAGCCTTATGTTCTTCGCCAGATTGGGCACACGCCCGTGTGGAACTTCCACACGGCCGTGTGAAGTTTTTTCAGAGACCTTCGGTGATTCCCCATGAATCTACAGGGGCATGTACCAGCCCTTGTGGAACTCCCCTGTGAAGGCAGACGGCCGTGTGGGGTAGTCTAGAGAGTGACCAGAGTGCACACATGGGAGTGTGTGAGCCCCTGTGAATCGTAATTTCAGAGGCACACGGTCGTGTGGATTCCCAGATCTTTAAAAAGCTGCGTGTTTTCTTCTTGGATTTCACTCGTACCTCATTTGTTTTCCACTCTAAAAACACTCTCCAATCCTATCTATCACTTCCCCGATTTTCTTTGAGTTTTCTAGAGGCTTTATTTGGAGTTTTTTGACCGATTTTCAAGGTTTTCTTTACCGTCGATAAGAATTTCAAGCCCTTGTTCGTCAATAATATTGATTCATTTTGTGTTTGTTGTTGATTTCACTTAATTCACATGATTAAATGGTCTACGAATGCCTTCATAAAGTTTTTGAGAACGAAGATTTTTGTGAAAACGAAATACTAAATCCATGACCATGCAGTGTTGTTCGCCTGATAAGCCACACGGGCGTGTGGACTTTCCACATGGCCATGTGGGTTCTTGCAGAATAAAATTTAACGATGGATGATTTGATTTTATTTCAGGAATGGCATCCAGGACAAATCAAGCAGCTAGCAAGAGGCCCTTCGAGCCATCTAACGAGCAAATTATCTTCGCCAAGCCCGAACACCGAGTGAGACATGATATATTGGAGAAACTCAAGTTTGGACAATTTCGATACATAGATTTGAGTTGTTTAAGAACAGCTGAGTGGGGGAACGACATGGTAGATGTGATTGAGGAACTTTTAGCAGTTGGGAGTTGGAAGAGCTTGTTGTCTATTAAAGAACCAGCCAACCGCTCACTTTCTTTGGAGGTACTAGCGTCTTTTGAGTTTCACAAATCACATAAAGACTTGCCAAGTGCCGACACTATACAGTTCAGGGCCTTTGGGCACGATTACAGCATGTTAGTGACGCAGTTTTCTATTCGCATGGGTTTGTATGATCAAGCCTATACAGAGTTAGAGGAGTATGACAACCATCCGACTGATTATCCTGGCAGTTTAACCCCTCAAGGAGCTAACAGAGTGTTATGCGGACAAGGGCAATAAGAGCCAGGGGTATCAAAAGCCACCTGTATGTCACGGCCAGCTTATAGATATATTCAGGCCATTTTGAGTCGATCAGTGAACGGACGGGGCGATAGTACGGGAGTCTTAAGTCGGCAGGAGCTCCTTTACCTCCATTCAATGGTTCGAAGTGAGCTGCTCCATCTTAGGTATATTCTGGCAGATTACACGCCACATCAGGGCCAGTACCCGAGGCTTGTAGCTATTTTTTCAGGGCCATATGTTACAAGACTCATTAATGGGATGGGCCTTTGGGAAGCAATCAGAGGAATGGAGAAGACAGTTATACCTTCCCCAATTAGTTTGGAGATGTTGAGACAGATGGGCATGGCCAGGAAATATTATCATCGCTATATTTTGAATAGGCACCCACACAGGCCAATGGAGGAAGGCGAGACCGGTGGATCGCAACCAACATTGCATCTACTTTTACCACCTACAACAGAGATAGAGGCCGAGGTACCATCCACAGCACCGGAGCCACCTCCGGTACGCATGTTCTGGCCCTCTTAAGGCCAGGATAGACTGGAGCGCCTCGAGAGCGCTGTGGGTGTCCTTCAAACCGAGGTGACCGAGGTCATGGCCACACAGGCAGCAGAGCACACTGAGGTCATGGCTCGATTTGATTTTATTCAGTAGCTACCCGAGCAGGCCATGACATCACCGTTTGTGGTCCGACCCTGAGTTTCTACTCCACCACCGTCTCCATCCCCTCCAGCAGCAATCCACCCGCACCGGCTCCAGAAGCACCAGAGGCCCCGGCATAGGACACCGACGCTGAGGCGTCGTAGTTTTATTTTTATTTTTATTTTTATTGTGTACTCTTTATTATATTTTGGACTTGTAGCACTTAGAAAGGATTTTCCTTCTGAGTTTATCTTTTCTGTTACTTTTCTTTTATCTCGAGTTGTATTCATTGCTTTATCTTTATATACTCGAGTTTTATTTTATCTTTGTTGAGCTATACTGAACTCTTGTGTGTGTGTGCGCGCAGATGGTCTTGGATGAAAGGAATGTAAGGAATAGTCATAGGCACGGTCATGGGACCGTGTGTGCTTCACAACCCATTGAGACTCAATTCTCAATGCACCTAGCTCCATTAAACGCAACACTTGGAGTTCAGGGGAATAATGTTTCAATTGCCTACTTCCACACTAATTGTTTTACAATTGTTCACTTTTATTGTGCTTGCATGCGTACATTGGGGACAATGTACATCTTAAGTGTGTGTGTGTGTGGGGGGGGGGGGGGGGGGGGGGGGGGGGGGGGGGAGTTCATATTCCACACACTTTTACTTATGCGTTTGATAAACGTCTAAATGTACATATTTTATACGTATACTTGTGCCTGCTTTTTGTATTTTGTTAATGAATCGATGCCCTTTTGTGGTCTAAATTGGGTTATTTCGTGTTTTAGGTGTAAAATATGCTTTAGGTGTAAAATATGCTTTAGGTAGCAACATTGTAGCAGTCTGAAGCACGAACGTTTGAAGAATTCTCTAAGTCTAGAAATCCTCACGGACAAGCTCACGGCCATGAGGTCAATCGTATGGAATTCAGGGCAATGTCACTGTAGCATATTGCTGTAGCAGAGTTACTGTAGATGGGTTAATGTAGTAGTACTGTAGCAGTTTCGCAACTTTGCAGAATCTTTCGTCCCGCATTACAGGCTACCACACGGGCCATATATGGACCGTGAGCTCACCCGTGAAGAGGCACGAACTGACCTTTTTATGGACTTGGAGACTTTATTCTTAGGGCATCTTGAGTTTTGTTCTTAGGGCCTCTCGTCACCACCTTCGAATTGAGGAAGAAGAAGCTCTTGGAGGATGATCTAGGCAAGGATTTGGTGAGGAGAGCAAGGTTTTGGGAAGATTCTATGTTCTAGGGCTTACATTTGGAGGTTGAAGACTAGGGAAGCCACCCCTTGGAGTGGCGTCTTTGGAACTTCTCCGGCCTTCATTCTTTGAGGGAGTTCTTCTCATGCCTTTGTTGGTTGTTTCCATGCATTTCTTGTTGTATTTAGTGAACGTGAGCACTTAAACCCCAAGGTCACCGGATGTAGGTGAACCTTGGGGGTGAACTTGTGATGTTTTGGATGATCTTGTTCTATTTATTGTTTGTGGCTTGTTTGTGATCCATTGTTTGGTGTTTTTACATGCTTGGTATGTATGAGAACTCTATGTTTCAAAAGACTTAGGAAATGCTAGGTTGCATGACCATTGCCCTAGTGCTAGACTCACCAAACTTGGAAGGGAAATACGTATAAATACGCCGTGACCATCGGGTATTTGTACCCCTCCACTTGTAGGGTTAAGTACTCTTTTGTATTGTAACCCTAATTTGAGAAAACCACTTCACCCTTTGCAATCATAGGGGTAATCTTGGGCGGTATACGTACCGTATCCAATACCCGTACCGGATTAGGGGTCGACTTCCGTGGCCATCGGGTTGGCCTAATCTAGGGTTTTCTCGGTCCAATTAGCCACTTGCATGTTAGTCCAAGCTTCCTACTCACCCTAGTAGTCCCTAAGGGAATCCTCATCCGTGACCACTCCTAGTCCTATTTTACCCCGTATCTTGCCCTCGTATGTTTGCATTAGTTATTTACTTATTTAGCTTCTTTGCATTATATTCACTCTCTCTTGAATTGTATCGGTCAAACAACATTGTAAAAGGGAAGTAAGGGTAGCTTCTCGGGCCCCAGGGAATACGACCCCTGTGTCACGCACAGGGTATTACTTGACGACCCGTGCACTTGCAGGGATAGCACTCATCAAGTTTTTGGCGCCGTTGCCGGGGACCCACGATAAATATTCGGAAAACTTTGCGCGTGTTGATTTGACCATTTTCTTGTTTTGCATTTATCATCCTTTGTATATATTCCATTATCTATCATTATGCAATTTCTATTTTCTTATCTCTCGTCAATTACTAATTCTTGACTCCGGTTTTGCAAGGTACCTATTTTATGACACGGTCGAGTCAAGCAAACTTGGGTGTACCCGACAACGAAATAGAGAGAACTTTGCATCAAAGGTTGAGAGAGTTGGGTGAGAGTTCGAGACAAAGTGGACAAGAGGTTAGTGTGGAATCAAGTGAACCTACCGTTATGGCCGAACCAAGGAGGACCTTGTCTGATTATGAGCGGCCACAATTCACCGGTGAAGAATTCAGTGTTTAAGCACCGGCGGTTCCGGCTAACAATTTTGAAATAAAAGCAAGCACAATTGGAATGATTCAGAATTCGGTTCAGTTTGATGGGTTGGCAGATGAAGACCCGCACACTCATCTATCTCGCTTCTTGCAAATTTGTTCAACCTTCAAGATAAACTCGGTATCTGATGATGCTATCCGGCTGAGACTTTTTCCATTCAGTTTGAGGGGAGCAGCTTATAGGTGGCTCACATCCTTGGCTCCCGGCTTCATCACCACTTGGTAGGATATGGTGGAAAAATTTTTGGCCCGATATTTTCCTCCTAGCAAAGCAACGAGGTTGAGGCAAGAAATCTCATCCTTCAGGCAGGGAGATTCGGAGACACTCTTTGAAGCACATAAAAGGTTTAAAGACTTGTTGCGCAAATGTCCTCACCATGGATTTCAATCTTGGATTAGAGTGCAAATGTTTTGCAATGAGCTGAATTATTCAACAAGGCAATTGATAGATGCCGCAGCAGGTGGATCCTTGAGTAACAAACTGCCTAAAGAAGCTGAAGCTTTGATTGAGAGCATGGCCAGTAATGAGTGTCACTGGAGTACTAGGTAGAAAGCACCAAAGGCTGCAGACCTATTTGAGGTGAATGAAAACACAGCATTGACAGCTAAGGTTGAGGCCTTGTCAAAGAATCTCTCAGACAGTAATGCCTTGGTTAGTTCATTGGCACATAAAGTTGAGCAATTGATGTTGGGGTCCAATTCCACCCCTAAGGCCGTGATGTCTTGTGACACATGTGGAGTGGGGCATGCAACGTCACAATGCCCTATATTCATTGCCCCATCTACACCTGTGGAGTCTGTTGATTATGTTGGAGGTGGACCTAGAGGGCCGGGAAATCAATATAGTAACACATACAATCAAAGTTGGAGGAATCCCCCAAACATGCCCTGGGGTCAAGGCCAAGCTCAACAGAGGCCCCCTCCACCTCAAGCAAGCCATTACCAAGCACCGCCGCAACAAGAAAGGAAGTATACCACAGAGGATGTTTTGGCTAAATTCATGATTAATACCGAAACACGGTTTCAAGGTGTTGAGAAAAGATTGGATGAGTTTGGTACTGTGTTGAGGAATGTTCAAGCATCTATGCATTCCCTTGAGAACCAAGTAGGACAGCTTGCTCGAGCACATTCTGATCGTCCTTCGGGTAGCTTGCCAAGCAACACTGAAAGCAACCCGAGGGAACACTTGAAAGCTATTACACTAAGGAGTGGAAAGCAATTGGAAGCAAGGGCCGAGACGAGTCCAAGTGCTTCTAATGATAGGGTAACCGATCGAGAAGACCCTCATTTGAACAAGAAGGAATGCAAGGACAATAAAAGGGAATGTAGTGATGATGTCCGAGAATCCCCAATCCCAAAGGTGAGCGAGTACAAGCCCGTGGTGCCTTACCCGACAAGGTTGAAACAAGACAAGGAGGATGCTCAATTTAAAAAGTTTTTGAACATATTCAAGCAACTCCACATTAATATTCCATTGGTTGAGGCCCTCTCACAAATGCCCAAGTATGCCAAGTTCATGAAAGACCTCATCACGAACAAAAGAAAACTAGAAGATGTGGACTCGGTGACACTATTGGGGAATTGCTCCGCCTTGATTCAAAAAAAGTTGCCCAAGAAACTCAATGATCCCGGCAGTTTCATCATCCCTTGCGTACTTGGTGAAGGAGTACAAGAAAATGCTTTAGCCGACTCGGGTGCGAGCATTAACGTGATGCCCTACAAGTTATTCTTGAAGCTAGGGTTGGAGGATTTAAGGCCCACACACCCTACAGCTAGCCGACCATTCTATGCGGAGACCAAGGGGTGTTGTTGAAGATGTCCTTTGTAAGGGTTGACAAACTCATCATCCCCGTGGATTTTGTGATTCTAGATGTGGATGATGATGTTGAGGTCCCCATCATTCTCGGTCGCCCATTCCTGAACACTTCGGGTGCATTGATTGATGTCAAGGGTGGAAAGATGACATTAAGAGTTGGTGATGAACAAGTGGTCTTTACTCTTCCCGACGCAATGCGGCACACGCTCGACCACGATGATAGTCTATATTTCATGGATAAAACTGATGCAATTATTTCTGATTGTGTGCAGGAAGTTCTAGCATTAAATCCATTGGATGAGATTTTGGGGGAGTTGGATGATGATGAGATTGAAAATTTTGATGCCACACCTATTCCTATACAACAAGTTGCACAAGTGATGATTCGACCTCCACCACATGTCCAAGAAAAGAAAACTTTGAAGAAGATGTGGAGGAAGACAAAGAATAAGCCTACGAAAGATGTGAAGGTTGTATCATCGCCACCCGTGGATGTAGATGACATCCTCATGGAAAATCAAAGGAAGTTCAAGATATTTTCATGCCTCTCCATGAACTTTTCGGGTAACAATGCATCATCAAAGGTCGGAGGTAAATTTCCTCCTTTTGTCCAACCATGATTGTTGAGGTAAAACACGTCAAGCTAACGACGTTAACCAAGCGCTTCTTGGGAGGCAACCCAAGTTTAAATTCTTTGCAATTTTTTTTTTCCTTGTAGTTTGAATGCATGTCTTGTTTCTTTTCCGTATTCTTGAGTTGTGTTAGCATGTTAGTTGTCTAAGTTTTCTTCATGTTGTAGTCAACCTTTCTTTAATTTTATTTTCATTATTCATGCATGCTTGTGTGTTGTTGTGAGTTGTCTAATGATTAGATTTCATGAGATTCATGTTTTGAATGCTTTCGTGCTTTGTTCGGCTTTATGTTGAGTGTTTTTGCGCTTTAGAGGAATGTTCTTCAATGATAAATCGAGTTGAGAGCTTTGTTGTACCCATGATTGAGCCTTTAAGCAAGGGAAAGAGTCCTTGCGGGCAAGCTCATGGCCGTGAGCTTGCCCGCAAGCAAACCCGAGGCCACTCACGGCCAAGCTCACGCCCGTGAGCTTGGCCCGTGAGCAAACCCGAGGCCACTCACGGGCTAGCTCACGCTCGTGAGCTCAGCCCGTGAGCAAACCCGAGAGGGCTCACGGCCAAGCTCACAGCTGTGAGCGTGGCCGTGAGCCAAACCGAGAGGGCTCACGGGTGAGCTCACACCCGTGAGCCCACCCGTGAAGCCTCTCGGGCCTTAGGGTTTTAAACCCCATTTGGCCCTTTTCTCTATTCATCATCTTCCCAACTTAACTCCCTCACTTCCCTCTCATTTCTCCTCCATTTTCATTCCATTTTTCTTGCTTTAAAACACTCTCACTCTCCTCTAAAAACATTTGGTGCTTAAGATTTGAAGAAAAACCACTCTTTTGGCCGGATTCAACCCAAGGTTCACTCCATAAACCCTAGGTTTTGAGGTGAGCTTTTGATCTCATGAACTTGGTATTTCCATGGTTGTTTGGGCTGATTTTCTCATGGTTTATTCTCTCCTTGGCCATTACAATCTTGTATTAATGTTTTGGAATGGTTGTATGTTGAGATCATCAAGTTTTCAAACAAGGTTCTTGAAAAAAATTTTCGGAATTACTGTAGCACTGAACAATTTTCATGATTCCTTCATTTTTTTCAAGACTATTTTGCTTGTAACTTATCTAATTGAGCTTCCATTAACCTTGTAGGATGAGGACTAAGAAGGTTGCCTACAAGAGAGCCCGGAATGACCCTCCTCCGCCTCACGAGCAACCTAAGTTTAAAAAAGAAGAACACAAGAATCGATTCGCGCTCCTTTCGCGCAAGAATTTCGGGACGATCAAGAAGATTGATTGGGATGTTCTAAAAACTCTGGGTTTGGATGAAACAATCTTGGAGCTCATCACACATGACGGTTGGGATAAATTATTCTCCATTGACGAACCCACATACAAGGAATTAACTCTTGAAGTGTTAAGCACCTTTGAAATCTATCACTTCAATCCATTCTCTCGCCAACCAGGTTACGTGTCATTTCGTGCCTTCGGGAAGAGCCACCGAATCACTCAAGATCAATTGGGCATTTACATGGGATTCTACACAGAAACATTCACCCATAGGCCGGAGTTCAAGGATTTAGGCAGGGATTTCCCTTATCCCGTGACTAATGCCACCTATTGGGACACCATTGCTAATCGGTCACGTACCAAGAAGGCCTCCCAGTTGAAAGACCCCGCCCACAGATACATTCACGCTCTACTGACTCGGAGCATTGGGGGTCGACTGGATTCCACTGGGGTGGTATCACGCACGGACTTACTGATGTTGTACAGCATTATACAGCGGTACCCCCTCCACATGGGTCATTTGGTCGCCGATGTTTTTGCCCACCAAGGCAAGTTTGTCCGCCTGGGATCCATTTACGCCGGGCCCTACATCACACGCATGATCAAGGGTATGGATCTTCTTGAGGGAACCCAGGGCATGACAGTTGTGGGTGCAGTCGTCCCACTCAGTTTGCAGACATTGGTATGCATCGGTATTGTTGAGCGGCGGGGCAGCACACACAGGATAGTGCGATGCCAGTCTGACCCCGGCCCATCTCATGACACCGAGTCTGAGTCTCGATCTGAGTCCGAGTCGGACGATGTTGCTGCACCCAGGGCATCTCGGTATTCGCTGGAGGAGAGATTTGACACTTTCCGTGCTGAGGTCTGCGAGCAGTTGCAGATGCTGACTGCCTCCGTGAGCCGTCTTGAGACCGCCACGACCAACATTTTAGCGTTTTTGCGCAGCTCGTCATCGTCAGTCGGCACCACCTCGGCGGCCACCACCTGTGCAGCACCGTCATTTCCTTCAGGCCCTTAGACTCACGCTGCATGCTTGCCGTGTTACTTTGTTGTTTTTTTTTATTTCTGTTCTCGCTGCTTTTCTGTTTTATGTTGTACTTTGTACTCTTGAGTTAGCTAGGGCTTCGCCTGCTAAACTTTTTCTGATTGTTTTGAGGATTTTACCATTTGCTCTCTTTTGCTATTTTGATTTCTGGAGTTGTGATCTATGCTTCTTGTACTTTCAGGGAAATTGCTACTGGATTTCACACTCCACGCCCTCAGTACACTTTTACCCCATCAACATAGAGGACCACATGACATACTTCATCCGCTGTTGGGGAAGTTTCTTTTACTCCATTTACTTACACTTACCATTTTGTCCCACCCTGTTCTGCTGACTTATGTACATTGGGGACAATGTACAGCTTTAGGTGTGGGGATGGATTTTTGGAGTACTTTTATTCTGTGCATGCTTTGATTACCTATGATAGCTATGATTTGCATGTTTAGAATTTCCTGGCTTGGTAGAATGATAGTTGTGAGCTGTACCTGTACATGTGCTTGAATGTAGTTCTATTTCACCTTTAGTGCACCCCTATACCTGTACATGATTACTTCTACCTTGTACACTCCAACCAACCCATTATAATGATTTTGGCATTAAATTGTTAAATTCTATTTTCAATACTCTTTTAAGAGCTTTTGTGTTCCTTTATTATTTCTTTAGCCTATTGTGAACTATTGCAGTGGGTTTAACCAGGGGACGTGAGAGCTAGTCTGTACTTATATATTTATGTAGATATATATATAAAAAAAAAAAAGTCTATGACAGTATTCCTCTGCTAGTGTAGCATGAATGCGTCTATGTAGACTGTAATCAAGTAGGATGGGTGGCTCTTGTGCCTGGCCAGCATGTGCATCCGTCTGAAAGGTTTTTGTGCAGTCTATGTTAGTCGGGGACTCAGAAAAAAAAAAGTGTATATATGTATATATGTAAGAGTTAAGTATCTTGATTCCCTGGAGCTTGCTACATAGTCACCTCAGTGCTAAAGTCATGTTCAGGAACCGAAAGACTTTTAACTGAGTATTGAGGATGCTTTTAACATTTTAATGCCATTTTCATTGTGCGTGGGGTGAATGGTCATCCTGGGGTAATCCAGGGTGTGGAGGTCAAGGTGGAAGTTAGCACACACTCACGGGGCACTCTAGGAGAAATGGAACTAGTATTACTTGACTATTCATTGATCAGCTCACTTCTTGATTTCTGTCCATTCGTGCCTGTGGAGTTCTTTACTTTTGAGCTTGAGGTCGTACATTTAGTCGTTTATCTTCTTGCCCCTGTTCTTCATGTTTGTTTGCTTGGGGACAAGCAAACGCTTAGGTGTGGGGATGTTTGATAAACGTCTAAATGTACGTATTTTATACATATACTTGTGCATGCTTTTTGTATTTTGTTAATGAATCGATGCCCTTTTGTGGTCAAATTGGGTTATTTCGTGTTTTAGATGTAAAATATGCTTTGGGAGCTCAACGACGCAGTTTGAGAAGAAATCGACAACGAAATCGCCGTTTTTGAGTCCCGGGCACTGTAGCAACAATGTAGCAGTCTGAAGCACGAACGTTTGAAGAATTCTCTAAGTCTGGAAATCCTCACGGGCAAGCTCATAGCCGTGAGGTCAACCGTATGGAATTCAGGGCAATGTACTGTAGCAGATTACTGTAGATGAGTTAATGTAGTAGTACTGTAGCAGTTTCGCAACTTTGCAGAATCTTTCGTCCCGCATTACAGGCTACCTCACGGGCCATATATGGACCGTGAGCTCACCCGTGAAGAGGCACGAACTCACCTTTTTATGGACTTGGAGACTTTCTTCTTAGGGCATCTTGAGTTTTCTTCTTAGGGCCTCTCATCACCACCTTCGAATTGAGGAAGAAGAAGCTCTTGGAGGACGATCTAGGCAAGGATTTGGTGAGGAGAGCAAGGTTTTGGGAAGATTCTACGTTCTAGAGCTTACATTTGGAGGTTGAAGACTAGGGAAGCCACCCCTTGGAGTGGCGTCTTTGGAACTTCTCCGGCCTTCATTCTTTGAGGGAGTTCTTCTCATGCCTTTGTTGGTTGTTTCCATGCATTTCTTGTTGTATTTAGTGAACATGAGCACTTAAACTCCAAGGTCACCGGATGTAGGTGAACCTTGGGGGTGAACTTGTGATGTTTTGGATGATCTTGTTCTATTTATTGTTTGTGGCTTCTTTGTGATCCATTGTTTGGTGTTTTTACATGCTTGGTATGTATGAGAACTCTATGTATCAAAAGACTTAGGAAATTCTAGGTTGCATGACCATTGCTCTAGTGTTAGACTCACCAAACTTGGAAGGGAAATACGTATAAATACGCCGTGACCATCGGGTATTTGTACCCCTCCACTCGTAGGGTTAAGTACTCTTTTGTATTGTAACCCTAATTTGAGAAAACCACTTCACCCTTTGCAATCGTAAGGGTAATCTTGGGCGGTATACGTACCGTATCCAATACCCGTACCGGATTAGGGGTCGACTTCCGTGACCATCGGGTTGGCCTAATCTAGGGTTTTCTCGGTCCAATTAGCCACTTGCATGTTAGTCCAAGCTTCCTACTCACCTTAGTAGCCCCTAAGAGAATCCTCATCCGTGACCACTCCTAGTCCTATTTTACCCCGTATCTTGCCCTCGTATGTTTGCATTAGTTATTTACTTATTTAGCTTCTTTGCATTATATTCACTCTTTCTTGAATTGTATCGGTCAAACAACATTGTAAAAGGGAAGTAAGGGTAGCTTCTCGGGCCCCAAGGAATACGACCCCTGTGTCACGCACAGGGTATTACTTGACGACCCGTGCACTTGCGGGATAGCACTCATCAGCGTTCAATTGCTTTTGCTCATGTAGCCTGTGGCGGTTCACCATAGTTGTAACTGTTGTATTCTTATAGTTGAGGAGAATTTTTAACATTGTATCCTATCATGCTCTAGTTTCAATTGAATTTTTAAGGGAATTTTTGCTAGATTATCTCTTTTTGCACTACTCACTCTTGAAATCTTTTGGAAACTCAAACTCGAAGTTTTAAGGACTAGTTTAGTACTACTCTAGTAAGTTGTGAAGTTTTGTGTAGCTAAAAAAAAAAAAAACTAGTGAGCTGGTGAATATTATTCAAGCTTTTATTTGTGCATTTGGGGTGAAAAGAGCTACCTCCCATGAAATATGTAGCTACTCTCATAAGTCAGATACAAGTTATGCCCTAATGAGAGAAAGAGCTATCTCATGGGAAGCATGAAAGGTACTACCCCGGTAAAATGATCTACCTCCTCTAAAGTGTGAGAACCACCTTTGGCGGCCGCTTAGGAAAGGGCTACCTTAGAGGTTGAGTGAAGTTACTACTTCCTTACTTTGTGTATATAAATAAGTCCTTGTAACAAAAGTTTGAGGAGTATTCGTTGGTTCTCTTGAGTGAATTCGCACACACTAACACATTTTCAAGTTGTTATCCTTTTTTATTCGAGTTTTTAGCTATAGCATTGGTAACCTTATGCAATGTTTTGATTTCCCGTTACTTGTAGAATGCTTCTTTTACATACTTTTGGTGAACCTAAGGCCGAGCACTTTCAATTGTTCTTCCCAAGTACTTCCACGTTCTATTTTGCTTGAGGACAAGCAAAAGCTTAAGTGTAGGAGGATTTGATAAGTGCTCGTGTTATAGTAACGCGAAGCATTATTATCTTACAATAAACATATCTTTTATCAGATTTTATCACTAAAATTGTGTGTGTTTGTGTATTCTTATACATTGTAGGTTTGTGGAGCTAATTTGGAGAAAAAAAATGAAGTTAGATCGTGTTCGCCATTGTTGGGAGGTTTTCGGACCAAGAAAGGAACAAGGCACGAGCCTAGACTTGTGAGTGTGTGCCAACCTCCTTTGGAGGGGCACAACGACAGTTACATTCACAATAAGTCTAACTCATGTTGCTTAGGAGAACTTCACCAAGGAGGAGACTTGAAGCAATCGGCACGATCAACCATTGATTGTGTGCCCCAATCAATGGCCTCGATGAAGAACAACGGATTCGGGAGCGTTTCGGCAAGTACTGTAGCAACACTGTAGGCTGTTGCTGTAGCAAGCACTGTTCATTTTTGGCCGAAATTCAGAATTGTAGAAAGTTCACACGGGCGTGTGGAAATTCCACACGGCCGTGTGAAATCCCGATAAGTTCAAATTTCAGCCGAGACTCAACATTATAAAAGCCCATTTTGGACACTATTTTGAGAATCTTTTTGGCTCTTCTTTGCCCTAACTTCTGGAGAGGAACGGCGAGGGTTTGGAGAGGACTTCGTAGAGGTTTGAAGCGCGTAATCAGCGTCGACATCAACGTCCGACGGCGGCACAAGACTACGGCCACATCGCACACAAGGGTGTTTTCATCTATCCATTCAATTTGTGTTCTTATTATTATTTTGATGGATTTGTATAGCTCCATGAGGAGCTAAACCCTTGTGGGTATTAGGACTTGTAAACCCTAGGACTATTATGTTTTTTTGACATTGTTATTATGCTTTTCCATTATTGATGAATAAATTTGTGTTTTAATCTTGATTAATTTTGTTATTGTTTTCCCTTAGCCGTGACACTAGGGTTGAGAACAATTTAGGTAATCCTTTGGAGGTGTGACAACTCCTATAGGGTTAGACTACTTATTATTGAAGAGGGTTGAGGGGGTGAGTCGTGAGGTAGCGGAACGTCCCCTTTCCGCTCCGATGTGATTTTCTCTACCTTCGTGTTCCATGATTCATTAACGGTTAAGATAGAGTGAAGTGCTAGGAGATAAACTCCCCTGGGGCTTAGTTGCGCGAGCAACAGAGTGAAGGGTTGTAGTGAATCTTAGTATTGGGGCTTAATCTAGACTAGGGTTCTCTCACCTGGACCAAAGGGTTTGAACTACATATAGGAAGCAGGTTTATCACTAGGAATCCCTAGAACCTAAAGCAATTCCACATAGTGTGAGGCTTAGAAAGATGAACTCCACTAGGGCTTAGTTGACAGGTCAACGAGAGTCAAGGGTCGTAGTGAAACCTAATGCCGGGGCATAGTGTTGGGATTAGTCACGGTTGACCTTAGATTTGGGACCGTGTGTTTAAGGATCTTCTCGACTTAATTAACATCAATAGGAAGGTATAATAGCATCGTCTTGCACTAGAAGCATAAGTCATAGGGGTAGCTTGTCAGGATACCCATCTTCTCTCATTGCTTGTCCTACTCTTCTACTCTTACTTGCACTCTCTCATCTTCCACACTTCTCTTTTAATTCTTGCTTTTACCAATTATTCTCGCACTCACTCACTGATTTCTTTGCACATATCGCATTAGCTAAATAGTGAATACTTATATCTCAAATCCCTATTCCCTATGGATACGACTACCCACTCACCAGGGTATTTTATTACTTCGACAACGCGTGCACTTTTGGGCCCCTGTCATCCGTGATCGAGAATAACTGCCTCCAAGCCCCCAGATCCAGTAATTACTAGATATCCTCCTCAAGACCCACCTCGCACAAAACATCCCAGTCAACTTCACGTGACTCGCCGAAATGACGGTGAACAAGGCGATCGTAGCGTGCTTGGTGGACTTGAGTGTGGAATCGCGGTGTCGTGTCACTACGGCTCGCGGAAGGGTCAGTCCTCGGCCTCTTTGGAGGCCTGGAAGCAACAGATTTTTTAGGCATGAACTGCAAGAGAGGAAGACAACACGATTTCAGTCATAGCCAGGAAACAAGTCATCGACACGGTCGTGTCATATGAGTTATGACCATGTCGAAACAATGCAGAGAAATCAGGCAAGGGGCTGACACGGTCGTGTCGAAATGACACGCCCGTGTCAGCGATGGTCATTGTCCCCAACCGAGGTCGCGAAGACCTCAAACACCAAATCAGTCAAACAAAAAGCATAAGAGAACGAGAATGCATGCAACATGAACATTAAAAGCAAGGATCTCTGGCAACAATAACAGGTCTACACCAAATCAAAGAGAACCGAGCATGAGAACATTCCACATACCTTGGCTTAAAGAAACCACGAACGAGGGAGGATCAACAATGGAAAAGTGAGAAGAGAAAGATCTGGTTCGTGAGGATTTAAAGAGAAGATCAGGAGCGAAATGGTGGCGCGATGAAGGGATGCGCGGAGGGTGCAGAGGTGCCTCGAAGATAACAGCCGAGCATTGAAGAGGGGTGACCTAACACGTCCCTGACAAGCGTGTCCCGAGGCCAGCGCCGTTCCAAAAGTGGCACGCCCGTGTCCCGCCTGTGTCCCAAGTGCTGCAGATTTCGGGAAAAACCATTTAAACTTATCAAAATGGGACATGAATGTGTATCGAGTGCTCTCGTCGTGTCAGGGCCCACACGTTCGTGCCGATCCTGTGTCATCCTGGAGAAAATGAAAATAGCACAACCTATAAAGATTAGCATTTCAAACACGGTGTTGTCACGCCCGTGTGAAGCATGACAAATCTTCAAAATGACAACTCTTTTCCTAAAACACATACTCAACAACAACTGTCAGTCCCCCGCTATTACTTTAGACCGAAGGGCAAGATTAATAGGCATTCCCCTCGATTCCTCCGCATCATAGTTTGAAAACAAAATAATTCAACAACACACTAACAAAGAAATCAAATGGAGAGAGTTATACACAAAACGCTTGGGTTGTCTCCCAAGAAGCGCTCATTTTCCGTCACTAGCTTGAAGTCCACGTTTCGTCTCAAGGGGGCCAGGACAATCCGGGCCCCAACAATTTTCCTGAAATCACACCATAATGATATGGATGCAAAGAATCAATTAGTTCACTCTCACTGAAAGGTCGGGGCCAGATTGTCTTTGGCGTGCTAGGACCCGGAGGAGGTGATGTGGCTTTCCTACCTTTCATGGGTGATGAGCGCCACCAGGTTTTTCCACGAGAGAGCTTCCTCGAAGTAGATGCGGGAGGCGATATGCTCTCTACCGCAGCCAGGTTTGCGCACTGAAGCTCTTCCATCGCACTATCCTCTGATGGGGCTCTCCCCCTAACAAATCTCCCAAGTCGTCTCTCACGAATGTGCCCTGAACAAAATCAAAAACAAAATCATTAATAGCATCAAGAGAGTAGCATGTGTCATCAAAATCCATGGAGTGTTGCATTGAATCCTTAAGCTTGAAAATGACTTCTTCATCCCCCACATGAAGCGTCATTCGGCCATCCTGAACATCGATCAACGCCATAGATGTTGCAAGAAACGGCCGGCCCAAAATCAATGGGACCTCAACTCGGTCATCAATATCAAGAATCACAAATTCCACCAGAAAGATGAACTTGTCAACCTTGACTAACACATCCTCAATAATCCCCTTCGGATGCTGGACGGACCTATCAGCAAGCTGTAGTGTTATGTTGGTGGCCCTTAGCTCTCCGAGGCCCAGTTTCTGAAAAATTTTGTAGGCTATGAGATTAATACTTGCCCCCAAATCTGCAAGAATCTTTTCGTCTACAAGACCCCCAATAGTCCATGGAATAATGAACCCACCCGGATCATTTTCTTTCTTAGGGAGCATGTTATAAATAAGAGCCGAACATTCTTCACTAAGTGTCACGAATGACACTTCTTCCAATTTCCTCTTGTTCGTGAGCAACTCCTTGAGGAACTTAGCATATTTTGGCATTTGCGTAAGAGCCTCAACGAAGGGAACATTGATGTGTAGGGTCTTGAACACATCCAGGAAGTTTTTCTGAATTGCTCATCTTGCTTCACCTTTCGAAGCTTCACCGGGTAGGGGAGCTTTGGTTGGTACTCAACAACTTCCTCCTTCTCCTTACCCGGCTCTTCAACTGGGGCCTCTAGTTCTACAACCATAGTGGGGCTGACATGTTCTTCTGTAGGGAGTTTCTCGACAGGGTTTTGCACTTGTTTCCCATTTCTCAACTGTACACCCTTAAAAAATTCCCTAGGATTCACCATTGTGTTGCTTGGGAGAGATCGCGGCAACCTTTCTTCAACCAATTTGGACAATTGGGCCATATGGTGCTCCAAGTTTCTCATTGTTGCATTGGTGTTCCTAATGATCTCCTCATTGCTACAAAAATGGAATTCTGTACTCTTGATGAACTTTGCCATCATGCTAGTGAGGTCGGGTGTTGGTTCTGATGTTGAAAAGGAATGCGACGATTGTGCTTACGATGGAGGAAGAGCATGTTACTGTTGTGGTGCTCCTTGCCCTTGCCCAGACTGACTTGACCAAGAAAAATTTGGATGATTCCTCCATCCGGGGTTGTAGGTGTTACTATATGGGTTGCTCTGAAATCTGCGATTTTGCCCCACATAGTCGACTTGCTTTACTAGTCCTGTCCCCAAATCAGATGATGGAGGGCAAAGTATCTCACTAGAAGGACCCAAAGAACTGTAAGAAGGTCTAGAGCTCAGAGGAGGTCTGTGCATGGCATCAAGCCGCTTAACAATAGCCTCAACTTAAGTCGCAAGTGTTGTAACAGCATCCACTTGATAGATACCGGCTGATTTTTCCGGCTTGCTACGTTCAGTGCTCTATTGGTACCCATTACTGGCCATCTCCTCAATCAAAGTGAAGGTGACACTGGGCTGTTTATTGCACAAAGATCCTACCGCAGCGGCGTCGAGCATTTGCTTAGTGGCGTTGCTCAACCCATTGTAAAAAATTTGAATCTGTATCCACTCAACAATTCCATGTGGAGGGCACTTTCTCAACAATTCCATGTATCTTTCCCAAGTGTCATACAGGGATTCCGACTCAAATTGGCGATAAGAGGAGATATCGCTACTTAACTTTGTGATTTTCGCCGGAGGAAAGTACCGTGCCAGAAAACTATCTGTAACTTGTTTCCAATCCTTGAGGGAACCCGCACGTAATGAAGTAATCCATTGCTTAGCCCTTCCTCTCAAGGAAAACAAGAACAATCTAATACGTATGGCATCCTTGGTGACGTTGTTCATCTCACATGTGTCACAAATCTCTAAAAATTTACGAAGGTGCTCATAAGGGTCTTCATCCTGGAACTCATCGAACTGACACTCTTGCTGCAACCACTGAATAAAATTTGGCTTTAATTCAAAGTTATTTGCCACGACAGGTGGTCAGACAATACTCGACCCCGTTACGTCAGAGTTTGGCAGGGCAAAATCTGAAATGCTCTATTATTGGTTTTCGGCCATTTCATGTTCTTAATTGACTTCGACACTGATTTCAACTGACCCTGATTCACTAAGAAGTACTTGTCGAAGTCTTCTTCTGAAATTTCTCTCAATTTCTGGATCAGGATTCAGTAGTGGGGATGATGTATTCCCACGGGTCATACAACGGTACCTACGCACAAAGTAAACGTTATGAGTTCGCAGGGCAGTCAAGAACCAAATCAAAAGCGAAATAAGAAATAATAATGAAAAATTGCAAACAAATATTCACACACTAGATCACCAAATTCCTAATTTTTCTAAAAGTGACCAGCTCCCTGGCAACGGCGCCAAAAACTTCATGCGCTCTCCGCAAGTGTACGGGTCGCAAGAAGTAATAAAGTGGTACTCAATTAAGAGTAGGGTTGTCGAACCTCAGGAAACTGTACTTAAAGTTCTCGTTGATCATTTGATGTCTAGCAAAACAAATAGAAAAGGTATAGGATCATAAAACAATGAATAAAAGTCTAATGGTGATGATAATGGAGGAGATTAGGACTAAGTACTCAGCAATCACAAGAGTAAATCCCTTCGAAAGTCTCCAATGACTAGTGCACACTATCTCATCCTAGTTGAGTACCTCGGTACATTCCAATGACGTTCGTGTGTGCTCAATAGCAATATTGCATCTATGTGTTCGTAGATACACTGCAGTTTTGCTAAGACAACCTAACAACTATGTACTCCAAACACACTACAGTTATGCAATACAAGATTAACACAAACATCTATTAGAACTCCATAGTAAAATACAATGAGTTTATAAGCAATACAGTCTAACGATTGTCCACAACTAAGGCACTATGGCCAGTTAGCCCCTGAGGGCAGGTACACAAGGTAAGGCAAAAGATGGAACAAAGAAAGGGAGAAAGAACCCCCTTAAATACTCAAGATGTACTTCCTTGTAGTGTCCTTGCGCCAACTCTCCACCTCTTGCAATGCCTCCTACTAGTTCTTGATCTCCTTAGGCGGTTTGGTGAAGCTTGATCTTCAATCTCATCAACGTCCTCCCGATGGAGAGTGACACACCCCTTGCGTGTGTGTACTGCAAGTGCACAGGGTTGTCGAAGTAATAATTATACCCGGTGAGTAGGGTAGTCGAATCCACAGGGAACAGGGCTACTAGTACTAACTTCTTCTCTGCTATCTAGCCTAAGGGTAGATGTGATGTTGTGGTGATCTAGTGTGCATAGAAATTAATACCAGAGATGAATAGGCTAAAGGTAAATAAAGAGAGATCTCAATCAATAAAGATGAGGTACCCGAGCAATGCTCCCCCTAGGATCTAACATGAAGTACAAGATTCACTTAATTCTTCTAGGCCGAGTTGTATGAGTCGAGGTAATCCAAGAACAATCGGCTCCTGCCTCCAGGCCACCGATACTAGTCCCCTAAAAGGTCCCGGCGGAGAAATCGCTCAATCTCAACACCTCACACCCCATATGACCGCAATGAACTCTAGGGATACCTAAGAGTGAAACCGATTCCTAAAAATAGATCTAACCCTACTTCTAGGTGAAAGATCCCTAACCCCCTACAAGGTCCCGGCAGAGAAATCTCTCAATCTCATGCCTCACACCAAATATTGTTGCATAGAGCTTAGGGAATACGGAGATAGGAAACACTCAATCGGAAGGGAAAGGGGACGCTCCACTATCTCATGACTCACCCTCTCAACCCTCTTCAATCTTATATGTTCTAACCCCAATGGAGACCTCTCTCTCACCAAGGCAACAAATCAAGCATACAAAACAACCATACGAATCAATAAGGCATGCAAGCAATGATGAAACAAGATTGAAACTCAAATAAACTCGGATTCAATAGAAATCATGAAGTAAATCAATATAAAGAGTAAGATCCTAGGGTTCACATGCCCAAATACCTACTAGGGTTTAGCCCTCCATGGGGCTTATTACAAAGCAACACATAACACAATGAAAAGCAATGTAAACCATGGAAATAAACCCTCTTGAATTTGTGATGATTGGCCTTGATGGGTCACTCAATGTCTTGAAGGATCCTTCTCCGAAACTAGGTCGCCAATGACTCCCTCGATGCTATGACGGCGGAAAGAAGTATCAATGTTGGTGAAGAACGGCCCTTCAATTAGGCAAAGACCTCCTCCTCAAACCCTAGCCGCTTCTCCTCTCAAAAGCCACACAAAAGATACCAAAAGAATCGGCAAAAATGGCTATTTATAAGCCTGAAGCGCGTCAGTCACGTGCCTCCACGCGACCACGTGAGATCCCACGCGGTCGCGTGAACAGTGATTTCTGGTACAGTGCTGCTACAGTAAAAATAAACGTTGTTTGGCTACAGTACTCTTCATAAATCGAGATCCAAACTCTCTTATCTTGAGGCCACATGGTCAGGCACACGTCCATGAGGTGAGTTATAAGACTTCTCCTCCATCGAACCATCATTTGGAAGCTTTAGGTATCTTCACACAAGAACGGACATGAAGGTGTGACTGCTTTGTGGCCCTCCATCACACAAATTGGCTTGCATTCTTCTGGAAGTTAGCACACACCCTCATGTGCATGATCCTCTCTCGTGCCTTAACACTTGTGTTGTATAAAAACTCCCAACAATAGGTCTTTATAACACATCTTTGCTTTCTTTTCCTCCTTCAATACTTTCACAACCTAATTGCATTAAAGAACACCAAAATACACTTTATGAAACATAATCCATGGTAAAATGATGCTCAATGCATGTAAAACAAGTGGATAAAACATGTATACTCAAGCACTTATCAGAGAGATGAATCCCCGAACAAAAGATGAGAAAGAACCCTAATTTTTGGAGCTAAAAAGGCTGATTCGGGGCCCGAGACAGTCTAGACACGGGCGTGTTCAGACTGTGTACTCTTCTCAGAAATCCTGGGGTGAAACTCCTGACATTTATGGTAGTTGGGACACAGGCGTGTGTCCCCCGTGTTACCTAGCACCCGACCGTGTCTTAGGCACCGTGCCCGTGTCGTTCATGAGAGAACGTCTCCTGAGATTTGCAGCACTTGGGGCACGGGCTTGTGGTGACCGTGTCCTGCCTGGGACACTCTCGTGTCAGGATTTTAGCTCTTCTAAACTCTAGGCCAAGACTTGCAGCACTTGGGGCACAGGCGTGTCATGCCCGTGTCAGCCAGTTCTGAACTTTTGGTCACTGCACACGCGGAAAACACCCTCGGTTTCACACGAAATTGACTCGGGTCCCAGATTCCTACACAAGGAATAAGAATACCTTAAATAGCACCAATTCCAATCAATATGTATACTTAAGGACAGAGAAAAGACTATAATAGAGGGCAAGAAACATGATAAAAAATGCACTCATCACAATGCTTGAGCTTCCACCCATTTAGAGACATAGTCAACCGCCACTAATATGTATTGGTTCCCATTGGACTTCGGGAATGGTCCCATGAAGTCAATGCCCCAGACATCAAATACCTCAAAAAATTGCACAGGGTTCTAAGGCATCTCATCCCACCGAGACAAATTTCTTGCTCTCTGACAATTATCACATCGAAGAACAAACATGTGTGCATCCTGGAAGAGAGTCGGACAATAAAATCCCACAACCAAAACCTTTTCTGCAGTTCTACTTGATGCAATGAGCAAGGATATCCCATCCTTCCTTCCTTGATACACATCTTTGAACTACATGGTCTGCACAGATGCGGAAAAGGAATGGATCATCCCAGAAGTAATTCTTCAAGTCACTAAAGAACTTCTTCTTTTGTTGGAACGTAAGCCCTTATTTAAGAACTTTCCTTGACAAGCAATTGGCAAAGTCTACAAACCATGGAGTATCATCTGACGGTGCTGAGAAATGTATTGAGTACAAGTGTTCCTCAGGGAAGGAATCATTAATCTCTTTGCTTGATGGCTCTTGCCCAATACAGCCCTCTAACCGGGATAAGTGATCCGCCACCACTTTTTCAGTCCCTTTCTTGTCCTTTATCTCCATATCAAACTCTAGTAGGAGTAATATCCACCGGATTAGTCTTGGTTTCGCATCAGCCTTGTTCATGAGGTAATGGAGAGCTGAATGATCTGTAAATACAATGACTCTTGACAGGATGAGATACGACCTGAATTTATCAAGGGCGAACACAACTACTAGTAACTCCTTTTCTGTAGTGGTATAATTTTCTTGAGCACATGTGAGAGTCTTACTAGCATAGTATATTGGTTGGAACTGCTTGCCCTTTCTCTGCTCCAAAACTGCTCCAATCACATAGTCACTTGCAATGCACATAAGCTCGAAAGGTTCATTCCAATCCGGTGTAATCAAAATTGGGGCTTGAACTAGCTTCTCTTTTAAAACATTAAATGCCATCATACATTCATCCCCAAAATCGAATGGAGCATCCTTTTCAAGAAGCTTAGTCAACGGTTGTGTAATTTTTAAAAAATCCTTGATGAACCGCCTATAGAACCCTGCATGCCCCAAGAAGCTTCGAACTCCCTTAACATTTGTTGGTTGAGGAATTTTATCTATAACCTCAATCTTGGCTTTATCTATCTCCATGCCCATTTGAGAGATCTTGTGCCCTAGCATGATGCCTTCTTGAACCATGAAGTGGCACTTCTCCCAATTTAGCACAAGGTTTGTCTCACATCTCATCAAAATTCTCTCCAAGTTTTTCAAACATATATCAAAGGAGTCACCGAACACAGAAAAATCATCCATGAACACCTCCATGATATCCTCCAAAAGGTCATCAAAAATGGCCGTCATACATCGTTGGAATGTGGCGGGTGTATTGCATAGTCCGAATGGCATTCGTCTGTATGAAAAGGTCCCATAAGGACAAGTAAATGTTGTCTTCTCTTGATCTTCTGGAGAATTAGGAATCTAAAAGTAGCCTGACATCCCATCTAAGAAACAGTAAAACTGATGCCCAGCTAATCGCTCCAACATTTGATCAATAAAAGGCAATGGAAAGTGGTCCTTCCGGGTGCATCATTTAGTCTTCTGTAATCAATGCACACCCTCCATCCTGTGACTGTTCTATTTGGAATGAATTCAGTCTTTTCATTCTAAAAGTAGCCTGACATCCCATCTAAGAAACAGTAAAACTGATGCCCAGCCAATCGCTCCAACATTTGATCAATAAAAGGCAATGGAAAGTGGTCCTTCCGGGTGCATCATTTAGTCTTCTATAATCAATGCACACCCTCCATCATGTGACTGTTCTATTTGGAATGAATTCGTTCTTTTCATTCTTGATCACTGTCATCCCCTCTTTCTTCAGAACCATTTACGTTGGGCTCAGACAAGCACTATCAGAAATAGGATAAATAATCCTTGCATCCAGCAATTTCACCTCCTCTGCCTTGACAACTTCCTTCATATTCAGGTTCAGTCTTCTCTAAGGTTGGATCACTAACTTGAAATTATCCTCCATTAAAATTTTATAAGTACAGAATGAGGGATTTATACCCTTCAAATCTGTGATTTTCCTAGCAAGGTAGACTTGTGTTTCTTCAGCATATTCACCAACTTAGCCTTCTGATCCAATGATAGATCTGATGTTATAATTACGCAAAGCTTCGTCTCTTCTGCTAAAAATGCATATTCCAAGTGTTTTGTTAGTGTTTTCAACTCCAATTCAGGTGGTTCTTCAATAGATGGTCATAATCGACTCTCCTTTAATCTATCAATTTCTTCAAACTGAGTTGATTCCTATTCAGTAACACTATCTAACTTGTTCTCCAAAACTTGGTTGTTGAGATGATCCTGAGATCTAACTGTTACTCCTACTTCACAAGCTTCCTCAGTCAAATCTATAATCCCCACTGAGAAGACTTCTTGTCCTATGCTCCACACAACATGTTTCAAAATGAGCAAGGACCCTCTCTAGACTTTCTTCTGTATCATCACTCAAAAAGGCTAGGGCGGATTTCTCAAATTCGTGTAGCACACTACTCAGTTCACAACTCATGCTCTGCTCTATACAAGAATGATCAATATTGGTCTCTTCTTCCACAAAGGATATGCTCCCTGGTTGCTCATACTCAATGCAATTTGTAACTGATTGTACCGTGAACAGCTGCATTTTCTGTTCCACATCCTTTACTATTCCTATAAGTGCATCAAAAATCTCAGTTGTATCAAACATCCCTTCTGAAGCTGAAATCAAAGAAAAGAAAATAGGTGAGAACGATGATAGAAAGAGAAAGTGTCGAATAGAAAGTGAAGTGAATAGCTAAAATAGCAAAAAGCAAGTATCTAAAATACGCCTACTCCCCAGCAACGGCGCCAAAAACTTGACACACCCCTTGCATGTATGTACCGCAAGTGCACGGGTTTGTCGAAGTAATAATAGTACCCTAATGAGAGGGTAGTCGAATCCACAGGGAGTAAGGATCAAAGATATGAGTAATTGCTATTTAAGTAATACGAAATATAGAAAATGAGAGCAAGTCAATTGTGTGTGTGCAAAAGTAATCGAAAGCAAGAAGAAAATAAAAGAGAAGTATGGAAGGTAAGAGAGTGCAAGTAAGAGCAAATAGAGAAGGACAATCAATGAATGAAATAGGGCTCCCGTAGGATTTATGCTTCTAGTGAAAGACAATGCTATTATACTCTCCTATTGATGTTAAATGAGTCAAGGATATCCTTAAACACATGGTCCCAAACCTAAGGTCAATTGTGACTAACCCCAACACTATGCCTCGGCGTTAGGTTTCACAACTACCCTTAACTCTTGTTGACATGTCAACTAAGCCCTAGGGAGTTCATCTTCCTAAGCCTCACACTATGTGGAATTGCTTTAAGTTCTAGGGATTTCTAGAGATAAACCCTGTTCCTATGTATAGTTCTAACCCTTTTGGTCCACGTGAAAGAAACCCTAGTCTAAATTAAGCCCCAGCACTATGATTCACTTCAACCCTTCACTCTGTTGCTCACACAACTAAGCCCCATGGGAGTTCATCTCCTAGCACTCCGCTCTATCTCGACCGCTAAGAAATCTTGGAACACGGAGGTAGGGAGAATCACACCGGAAGGGAAAGGGGACGTTTCGCTACCTCCCAACTCACCCTCTCAACCCTCTCTAATCTTAAGTAGTCTAACCCTATAGGAGTTGTCACAACTCCAAAGGATAACCTAGATTGTTCTCAACCCTAGTGTCACGGCCAAGGGAAAACAATACAACATGCAATTAAGATTGAAACTTAATTTTATTCATCAATAATGGAAAACGCATAATAACAATGCCATAGAAACATAATCATCCTCGGGTTTACAAGTCCGAATACCCACAAGGGGTTTAGTTCCTCATGAAGCTATACAAATCCATCAATCTAAGAGAATAAACACAAATCAAAAGCATAGATGAAAACCCCCTTGCGTATAGTGTGGCAGTGGTCTTATGCGGCTGTTACGTGTCAATGTCGATGTCGATAACGTGCTCCAAACCTCCACAAAGTCTTCTTCAAAACCTTAGCCGTAACCCTCCAGAAACCAGTGAAAAAGATTGGCTAAAAGATATATAAAAAGTCTACAAAACGAGCTTTTATAATGTGAGTCGTGGCATTAAATCGCTGAAATCGGGATTTCACATGGCCGTGTGTAATTTCCACACGCCCGTGTGAAGTTTCTGTTTTGCTGAATTTCAGCAAACAACGAACAGTAATTTCCTACAGTACTTTTTACTAAAAGTATTGATATAGTGCTGCTACAGTACTTTTCTGAAACTCTCCCGAATTCATTGTTCTTGATCGAGGCCATTGAATTGGGCACACAATCAATGGTAGATCGTGCTGACTGCTTCAATTCTCCTTATTGGTGAAGTTCTCCTATGCTACATGAGTTAGACCTATTGTGAATGTGACTGCCTTTGTGCCCCTCCAAAGGAGGTTGGCACACACTCACAAGTCTAGGCTCGTGCCTTGTTCCTTGCTCGGTCCGAAAACTCCCCAACAATGGCGAACATGATCTAACTTTGCTCCTTTTCTCCAAATTAGTTTCACAACCCTACAATGCACAAAAGCACACAAATACACAATATTTAGTGATAAAATCTGATGAAAGTAATGCTCATTGTAAGATAATAACACGTCGAATTATTATAACACGAGCACTAATCAATGTGCTCTCGGATACACCGAGTTTTGCTAAGATAACCGCAAGTTGCTCTAAATGAGCTACGCATCAAGGTTTACCCTAACAACTGTGCACTTCCAACACATCGAATTATGCAATACAAGATTTAACACCAATATCAACAAGAACACCACAATCAATTAGAATAAGTGTATAAGCATTACAGTTTGACAAGAGTTTACAACAATGGGCACTGCGGCCAGTTAGTCCCTCGTGGGTAGGTACAAAAGAAAAGGAGTAAGAAAAAACAGAAGAAAGAGGAAGAGCCTCCCTTCTATACTCAAGATGACTTTCCTTTCAGTGTCCTTGTGCTAACCCCACCTCTTGTGATGCCTCGTACTTGTTCTTGATCTCCTTAGGCGAGTTAGTGAAGCTTGAGCTTCGATCTCATCAACGTCCTCCTGGTGGAGAGAAGAATCCCCTAACAAAGATGACATAGAAACCCTAATTTCTGGAGTTAAAAAGGCTGTTTCGGGGCCCGACACGGTTTGGACACGATCATGTTGATACCTAAGATTTGCAACACTTCAGACGTAGGCGTGCGACCCCCGTGTCACCTATCACACAACCGTGTACTAGGCACCGTGCCCGTGTCATTCTTGAGGGAGCTTCTCTTGGGACTTGCAGCACTTTAGGCACGGGCGTGTGCTGACCGTGTCCTACCTGGGACACTCTCGTGTTAAGATTTTAGTTGTTCCGCACTCTAGGCTGGGATTTGCAGTAGGTCGGGCATGACCATTCCTTGCCCGTGTCATAGAGTTTTGATCCCTTGGTCAATGCACAAACAGGAAACACACTTAGTTTTACTCTAAATGGACTCGGGCCCCAGGATCTTGCACATGGGACATAATACCCTGAATAGCTCCAATTCTACTCAATAAATATGCTAAAGGATAGTGTAAAGAATAGAATAGAGGACATGAAACATGATATAAAATGCACTCATCAAATGCCCCCACACTTGAACATTTGCTTGTCCTCAAGCAAAACAAATAAGCACAATGAGAAATACAGATGAGTGCAACCCTTCCAATCTCACATGATTGACAAAGCTTAAAACAAAAGAGGAACAGTGAGGGTTAGAAGACCCTGTCAAATAGTACAAGACTCTCCTCTACTTCAAAGACTATGTGTGTGTGCAAAAACCCCAGAATATGAGCCCCACTATCTCAATAAGACTCCAAACAAAAACACTCTATTTACACTGAACAAAATGGATAGTAGCTTCATACACCCGGTAGGTTATCAAATGTATACCTGTAATGCCCAAAATTCGACTATTCAAGAGCGACTTTCACTCAACTTACGGCGATAGCTCTTTCTACCATTTTCCCACAGAACTTAATACAAAATTGTGATTGGTTGGGCATCCCAGGATCAGAATGCGACTTTCCAGTTTTTTTTTTCAACAAAAAGACAAACAAACGTGAGCATTAAACAAGATGAGTGGCAACAAACTCTGAGTAAAGTGAATTGATATTTGTCTTAAAAGTAGAAAAAAGTCTACACTTAAGCTCAAGTGGCTCCTAACACACTCGTGTCCTCCTAAGTTCAAGCCGAGTCAAACAAACAATTCATGGATCATCATTAGCGAAGCACTCATCTATAACAAGCATACAACATGCAAGCATGCAACCCTTCCCCACACTTGAAGTCTACATTGTCCCCAATGTAGAAATGAATGGTATACAACATGATCATTGGAAACAAAAAGAAGGGTTGAGGGTGCAAAAATCTTCCCTTAACATGGAGAGTGATGGTGCTACTCTCACATGCTTGCTATTCAACCAAGTTGCAATAAACATGGAGAGTGATGTGGCTACTCTCAACGTGCTGCCCAATTAACTCCAAGCAACCAACACACACTTGAAATGTAGAGGGGCACACAAGTGAAAATTGCATACAAAACAGGGAAAATGAACATGCTAAAAATAAACAAACTAATATGCCAGTTGAGCGGGGGGTCCCCGTGCGACTGGACTCAGAAAGTACAATCTCTAAAGGAAGAACAAAACAAACAACTAGAAATAAAAACAGAAAGAAAATCAGCAGATGAGGAGGTGATGCTCAAGGGGTGGCACTATCGTCCTGGGAATCACTGTCCGCCTGTGAATCGTCACCCTCCCCATGCTGAGAATCACCGCCAAATGCCGACTCGCTGTCCGAACTAGAATCAGATGATGCAGGGGTAGGAGGGATCACAGTGGGCGGGGCCGAAGAGGTAGCAGTATTCGTGTGTGGACGCGGGGATGATCGCTCGGGTGATAGAGGCAGGGGAAATAAATGAACCCCAGGTGATCAGCGATGCGTGACACACTCCTCTGTAGCCAACGGAATGCCGCAGATGAACATGTGATCGGTTTGAGCTGACAAATAAAGGGGCCCTGTTGCAATGACGATGGAGCAGCAGAAGCGGGGGCCAAAGGATCAGTATCTCTATGAAGCCGGAACTTAGTCCCCCTACCAGTCTAGATCCGGTGGAGCATCCCCATCAATCGTAATGTCTCAAGGGAAATGGGAACTACCCCACCAACCACTCACATCCTGCTCACAGTGGTGCTCAAAAGGATACCCATGTGCCGAGCTAATCGCGTGATGTATGGGCCAACAAAGATCGCGCTAATACGGGGGCTCGTCCCCTGGCAGGAGATAGACATAGCAACCTCGTAGCCCAAATGCAAGTGGAACCCATACACTATGGTTGATAAGTGCTTGGGTTATAGTAACGCGAAGCATTATTATCTTACAATGAACATATCTTTTATCAGATTTTATCACTAAATAGTGTGCATTTGTGTATTTTTATGCATTGTAGGTTTGTGGAGCTAATTTGGAGAAGAAGAATGAAGTTAGATCGTGTTCGACCGTTGTTGGGAGGTTTTCAGACCAAGCAAGGAACAAGGCACGAGATTAGACTTGTGAGTGTGTGCCAAATTCCTTTGGAGGGGCACAAAGGCAGTTACATTCACAACAAGTCTAACTTGTGTAGCTTAGGAGAACTTCGCCAAGAAGGAGATTTGAAGCAATTGGCACAATCTACCATTGATTGTGTGCCCAATTCAATGGCCTCGATGAAGAATGACGGACTCAGGAGCGTTTCGGTGAGGTACTGTAGCAGCAGTGCAGTTTGTACTGTAGTGAAACACTGTAGCAAGCTACTGTTCACTTTAGGCCGAATTTCAGAATTCCAGAGAATTCACACGGGCATGTGGAATTAACACACGGCCGTGTGAATCAATTTTTCAGCAGACAGAAACTTCACACACCCGTGTGTTAATTCCACACGGCCGTGTGTATCCCGATAAATCCAAAATTTAAAGCCGTACTCAGCATTATAAAAGCCCGATTTAGAGACTTTTGACACATCTTTTGACCTATCTTTCTCCCCAACTTCTGGAGAGTGAGGCTAGGCTTTCGGATAGAACTTTGTGGAGGGTTGAAGCGCGTCATCGGCATCGACATCGACGTTCGACTGCCTCACAAGTCCACGGCCACACCATACGAAAGGGGGTTTTCATCAATGCTTTTGTTTTGTTCTTTCTTTCTTATTTTGATGAACATGTATAGCTCCATGAGGAGCTAAACCCCTCGTGGGTATTCGGACTTGTAAACCCCTAGGATTATTATGTTTCTATGATATTGTTATTATGCTTTTCCATTATTGATGAATAAATTTGAGTTTCAATTTTAATTATTTTGTGCTATTGTTTTCCCTTAGCCATGACACTAAGGATGAGAGCAATCTATGTTATCCTTTGGAGGTGTGACAATTCCTATAGGGTTAGACTACTTAAGATTGAAAAAGGTTAAGAGGGAGAGTTATGAGGTAGCGATGTATCCCCTTTCCATTCCGATGTGATTTCTCCCTACCTCCGTTTCCTTGATTTATTAGCGGTCGAAATAGAGTGAAGTGCTAAGTAGATAAACTCCCCTGGGGCTTAGTTGTGCAAGTGACAGAGTGAAGGGTTGACGTGAATCCTAATGCCGGGACATAGTGTTGGGGTTAGTCACGGTTGACCTTAGGTTTGGGACCGTGTGTTTAAGGATATCCTCGACTCAATTAACATCAATAGGAAAGTATAATAGCATAGTCTTGCACTAGAAGCATAAGTTCTAGAGGTAACTTGTCCGGATACCCTATTTCATTCATTGGTAGTCTTTCTCCTTCTACCTTTACTTGCATTCTCTTGTCTCCCATCTCTCTATTTACTTTCTTATCTTTTATTGATTCCATAATTCTCTCATCAAACCAATTATCACTTTTCATACACCGCATAACTAAATAGCAAATTCTTGTGTTCCAAATCCCTATTCCCCGTGGATTCGACTACCCACTCACCAAGGTAATTTTATTACTTCGACAAGCCCGTGCACTTGCGGGATACACGCAAGGGGTGTGTCAATGGTCAACAAAAAATCCAACTCTCGCAAATTTACGACCCCAATGCTATTTCCACACCCAGCTATAGTATGACTAAGCAGAAAGTCATTGTACCATAACGCGGGGGAGCGAAGTGTGGTCGCCTTAGTTTGGCGGGGGTCGTAGTGCGGTGCCAGGCCTACGCGTCGCCATGCATTCTCCATGGACTCCCCAGGCGGACGCGAGGTCAACAAGGCATTGTACTCCGGTGTCAGGGTGAAAACAACATCATACAACCCCAGATGGATATTGTACTCAGTAAGGCTCATCCAATAAAGGGCGTCAAAAGCCTGAAACTATGATAAGTGCTTGTGTTATAGTACCGCGAAGCGTTATTATCTTACATTGAGCATATTTTTTATCAGTTTTTATCACTAAATGGCGTGCATTTGTATGTTCTTGTGCATTGAAGGTTTGTGGAGCTAAATTGGAGAAGAAGAACTAAATTAGGTCGTGTTTACCGATGCTCGGAAGTTTTCGGACCAAGCACGGAACAAGGCACGAGCTTGGACTTGTGAGTGTGTGCCAACCTCCTTTGGAGGGGCACAAAGGCAGTCACATTCACAGCAAGTCTAACTCGTGTGGCTTAGGAGAACTTCACGAAGAAGGAGACTTGAAGCAATCGGCACGATCTACCATTGATTGTGTGCCTAATTCAATGGCCTCGATGAAGATCGACGGATTTGGGAATTCCAGAGAATTCCAATAGCTTGTTACTATAGAAAATAATGTAGCAAGTTACTGTTCACTTTTCGGCCGAATTTTAGAATTCCAGAGAATTCACATGGGCGTGTGGAATTAACACACGACCTTGTGAATTATTTTTTCAGCAGACAGAAACTTCACACGCCCGTGTGTTAATTCCACACGGCCGTGTGAAGCCCCCGATAAGTCAAATTTTAAAGCCGCGATTCAACATTATAAAAGGCGATTTTGGAGACCTTTTGGGAGATCTTTTGACCTATCTTTCTCTTCAACTTGGGGAGTGCGGCTAGGGTTTCGGAGAGGATTTCCTGGAGGTTTAGCACGCGTCATCGGCATCGTCACCGACGTTTGACGGCCGCACAAGACCACGGCCACACCATACGCAAGGGTGTTTTCATTGATGTCCTTATTTTGTGCTTTCTTTCATACATTGATGAACATGTATAGCTCCACGAGGAGCTAAACGCCTTAAGGGTATTCGGACATGTAAACTCTAGGGTTATTATGTTTCTTTGACATTGTTATTATGCTTTTCCATTATTGATGAATAAAATTGAATTTCAATCTTAATTTCATCTTGTTAATCTCTTAGATGTGACACTTGGATTGAGAACAATTTAGGTTGCCTTTTGGAGGTGTGACAACTCCTTAGGGTTAGACTACTTAAGATTGAAGAGGGTGGAGAGGGAGAGTTGTGAGGTAGCGATGTACCCCTTTCCACTCCGACATGGTTTCTCCCTACCTCCGTTTCCTTGATTTCATAGCGGTCGAAATAGAGTAAAGTGCTAGGCAGATAAACTCCCCTGGGGCTTAGTTACGCAAGTAACAGAGTGAAGGGTTGAAGTGAATCCTATGCATTAGGGCTTAATCTAGACTAGGGTTCTTCCACCTGGACCAAAGGGTTAGAACTACACATAGGAACAGGTTTCACCATTAGGAATCCCTAGAGCTTAAAGCAATCCCACGTAGTGTGAGGTTTAGGTAGATATACTCCCCTGGGGCTTAGTCGTGCGAGCGACAGAGTGAAGGGTGACGTGAATCCTAATACCGGGCCATAGTGTTAGGGGTTAGTCACGGTTGTCCTTAGGTTTGGGACCGTGAGTCTTAGGATATCCTCGACTCGATTAAACATCAATAGGAAAGTATAATAGCATAGTCCTGCACTAGAAGCATAGACCCTAGAGGTAGCTTGTCTGGATGCCCTATTTCATTCATTACTAGTCCTCACTATTCTCTTTTACTTGCACTCTCTCATCTTCCATCTTTTGATTTAATTTCTTGTCTTTTAGTATAATAGTTTCCATAATTCACTCATCGAATCAATTGATCACTTTTCCGTACTTCGCATAGTTTTAATAGTGAAATCTCGTATTCTAACTCCCTATTCCCTGTTGATTCGACTACCCTCTCACCGGGGTAACTTTTATTACTTCGACAAACCCGTGCACTTGCGGGATACATGCTAGGGGTCGTGTCAAACTGAATGAAGTCGGCCTAATGAAAGGCAATGGTACCCCGGAATATCTCAAATTCCGATAAGATCTCTAGAGCCAATTGCTCGTAGGTGGTGTCTGTGATCAGGAATAACTGTCTCTAGGCCCCAATGCTCACCAACTGCTGGACATCCTCCTCTAAGCCCACCTCACGTAGTATGTCCCAATCAATCTCGCATGACTCACTGAACAGACGGCGAGCAAGTCAATCATATCGTGCCTTGTGTACCTGAGAGTGGAAGTGAGGTGTCATGTCGTCGCTGTTGGGATCGAGAAGGGTCTACGAGCATGCTAGAAGCAAAATATGCACAGCGGATAACAAACAAAACTAGCATGGACCTTAGCATGCAATGGAAGCGAATAAAGATATAAAAATCTAAAATAAATAAATAAATACAATTCCAAGGGTGAAGTTGAAAAACGACTTCATATACGCGACTCCCCTCTACTGTCACACACACAAGCCGAAAACAATCCGGTATGGATTGCTAGTATCCGATGATAACCCTTATCGAGAAATACGAATAGCAATTAAAATTAGGTCTCAAAACCCTAATCGTAAACATGTGTAAGGAATTATAAATCCAAAACTGACACTCGGCGAATGTTTCACATGTGAGAATCTTTCGAGAAAAATTACACAACCATTATGAACTAATCTCGAAAGGCTTTCACTCCGATGATCTCCATTGATAAAGAAATATCAATGAAAAGGCTAGCCTGTGAACTAACATACACGAATAAATAAGAAAGATCAAAGGAGTGTCGACCTATACCTTTGCCGGAGCCAAGTAATGGCAATCCGGATGGAGAAAACTTTCTCCAAATGGGAGGAAAAGGTCTGACAGCACCTTTGCGAAGGATGACGGTGACCAACAATTGGACCAGACGGCGGCCTCGTCTTCGGCAAACCGGCGGCGGCAGCGTCCTCTTGCCTAGTGCGAACCGATGGCCTCCTTGAGTGAGAGAGGGAGAGGAAAAATTAGGGTTAGGGTTTTCTCTAGTACACATGTATTTATAAAATCCCTAAAACCAATCCCAATGCAATATCAACTATTGATTCCACATATTGGATCTTCCCTCTTATTGGATATTAATCATATTAGATCCAATAAGCTAACACTTCATTTCTAATTAAGTCCCTCCATTTTTAAGTTATCTCATAACTCAATCCTTACACATTCGCGGTTAGACCAAATCAACTCTTGATTTATCTAAACTCCATTTCGCTATTTGACTCGTTAGACCAAAATCGGCAATGGGATTTTTAACCTCATTAAAGCCTATAAGTCACAAATGCCGTCTAGCATGGCAATGTGACTACCCGAATTAAAACGTAGGTCGGCTGGGTAATCAACTAACCTCGTAACCTTATCTGATTCTTTTGCCAATTGAATATCTCGATCAACATAAGGCATGGAGCTTAGTCAACATTATTTATTTGTCAATCGATTTCTTTATCCTCGGTGAACTGACTAGGTTAAATAAATGATAACCCTTACCATTTAACTTGGGCATGGCCACGCATTACTCAGTTTCACCGATGAAGTGGCCCGTGATATTCTCTCTCCTCAGAGAGTGGCAATCCCCTCGCATCACAAATGTTACTCGCTATGAATCTCGATGCACCCAATCATACCCACACTTGTTACTCTGTTACGAATGACATTAGGCGTATGTCAAAGTACACCAACATTCATCCAAGCTCCATAGCGACCTCGAGTTTAAGGATTTGGTATAAGCGTTACACGAGAACCACTTATGACTTTGCAACCATGCAGTGATCTCGTGAGCGAATCGATCCAGACACGCTGTTCACTAACACGTGTCCATATCTATTGATTGACATCACATGTCCTATAATCCGTAAAACATGATCATCACACAATAGGCATACTAGTCTTAGTTTACTAACATTCCCATAACAGTAATTGACTACGGATGTTTGGAAAGTTGTTCCTTTACGTACCAAGGTTTTACTACCCGAACCACGTATTCGGCAACTTGTGTGGAACAAACTCTCAGGGATAGTTCTATCCAAGCATACATGCACAGAAATGCAGTAAGATACAACAAGCCAGGTTTTATTAAAAATAAACATATAACTAAAAAAGGTTCAGATCAACGCATTGGGGCTAGGGCTAACACTAACAATCTCCCACTAGCACTAGTCCCAATCGGGCATAGCCCTAAGACCCATTGATCTCATGTGACGGTCATGCTTCGCCTTAACCAACTGCTTGGTCAAGGAGTCAGCTACGTTGTCTTCTCCAACTATCTTGCACACCTTCACATCTCCTCTGATGACGATCTCTCAGATGAGATGGAATCGCCTGAGTATGTATTTGGACTTCTGATGTGATCGGGGCTCCTTAGCTTGTGCGATGGCCCCGTTGTTGTCACAATAGAGGCTAACTGGATCTAGGCTTGATGGAACAATGTCTTAACCAGATAAGAACCTCCGAAGCCAAATAACCTCCTTAGCAGCATCTAAAGCTGCTATGTACTCAGACTCTGTAGTAGAATCAGTGACGGTGTCTTGTTTTGAGCTTTTCTAGCTAACAGCACCTCCGTTTAAGCAGAACACGTAACCTAATTGTGATTTGCAATCATCTGCGTTTGTTTGAAATGCATCATCGGTGTAACCAGTTACAACGAGCTCATTCTCACCACCATACACCAAGAAATAATCCTTAGTTCTTCGCAAGTACTTTAGGATATTCTTGACAGTAGTCCAATGGTTTTCACCTGGATCCTGGTTGGAACCTGCTCGTCATACTCAGTGCATGAGCGACATCCAATCTAGTACATAACATGGCATACATGATAGATCCTATTGCAGAAGCATAAGGAATCCTACTCATGTATTCCCTCTGCTCTTTAGTTTTAGGACAATCCCCTTTACTAAGAACTACTCCTTGAGACAAGGGTAGGAACCCTTTCTTGGAGTTAGACATGCTGAATCTCTTCAGCACCTTGTCTAAGTATCTAGATTGACTTAGTCTGAGAAGTCGTTGCGATCTATCTATATAGATCTTTATCCCTAGGATAGTTTTGGCTTCACCTAAGTCTTTCATTGAGAAACACTTATCCAACCATTGTTTTATGGGATGTCATTCCCAATGAGTAGAATGTCATCGACGTATAACACTAAGAAGATGACTATGCTCCCACTAGTCTTCTTGTACACACAAGGCTCATCTTCATTTTTGATAAAATCAAACTCTTTGACTGTCTCATCAAATTGAAGATCCCAGCTTCGGGATGCTTGCTTGAGTCCATAAATGGATCTCTGGAGCTTGCAAACCTTTGTAGGATTCTGTTGGTAGACAAAACCCTCAGGCTGTGTCATGTACACGTCCTCGAGAAGGTTTCTGTTAAAGAAAGCCGTTTTGACGTCCATTTGCCATATCTCATAGTCATAATATGCGGCTATGGCAAGTAGAATCCTAATAGATTTGAGCATGACTGATAAGTGCTCGTGTTATAGTAATGCGAAGTGTTATTATCTTGCAATGGGCATTGATTTAATCATATTTTATCACTAAAATGTGTGTATTTGTGTTTGACACGACCTTTTGCGTGTGTACCGCAAGTGCACGGCCTTGTCGAAGTAATAAAATTACCCTGGTGAGTGGGTAGTCGAATCCACAGGGAATAGGGATTTAGAACACAAGAATTTACTATTTAGTTATGCGGTGTACGAAAAGAAATAATTGGAGTGATGAGTGAATTTATGGAAACAATTAAAATAAACGACAAGAAAGTAATCAGAGAGATGAAAGATAAGAGAAAAGCAAGTAGAAGTTAAAAGAGAAAGACTAGCAATGGGTGAGATAGGGTATCCGGACAAGCTACCTCTAGGACTTATGCTTCTAGTGCAAGACGATGCTATTATACTTTCCTATTGATGTTAATTGAGTCGAGGATATCCTTAAACTCACGGTCCCAAAACTTAAGGTCAACCGCGACTAACCCCAACATTATGTCCCGGTATTAGGATTCACTACGACCCTTGACTCTTGTTGACCTATCAACTAAGTCCCAGGGGAGTCTATCTTCCTAACCCTAACACTATGTGGGATTGCTTTAAGCTCTAGGGATTCCTAGTGATAAAACCTGTTCCTCTATGTAGTTCTAACCCTTTGGTCCAGGTGGAAGAACCCTAGTCTAGATTAAGCCCTAAAACTCTATCTTGACCGCTAATTAACCAAGGAAACGGAGGTAGGGATAAATCACACCGGAAGGGAAAGGGGTACATTGCTACCTCACAACTCTCCCTCTCAACCCTCTTCAGTCTTAAGTAGTCTAATCCTATAGGAGTTGTCACACCTCCAAAAGATAACATAGATTGTTCTCAACCCTAGTGTCACGGCTAAGGAAGAACAATAGCAAAAGATAATTAAAACTGAAACTCGAATTTATTCATCAATATTGGAAAAGCATAATAACAATGTCATAGAAACATAATGATCCTAGGGTTTTACAAGTCCGAATACCCACGAGGGGTTTAGCTCCTCATGGAGCTATACATGTTCATCAAAGTGTAAAATAAATTGCAAAATAAGAACATCAATGAAAACCCCCTTGCGTGTGATGTGGTCGTGGTCTTTTGCTGCCGTCGGACGTCGATGACGATGTCGTTGGCGTGCTCCAATCCTCCATAAAGTCCTCTCCAAAACCCTAGCCGCACCCTCTCGAAGTTGGAGAGAAAGCTAGGTCAAAAGATTCTCAAAAAGTCTCCCAATCGGGCTTTAAATAGGCTAAGTGCGGCTTTAAATTTGAACTTATCGGGGCTTCACACGGCCATGTGGAATTTCCACATGCCCGTGTGAAGTTTCTGTCTTCCTGAAAAATTACTTCACACGGCCGTGTGAAATTTCCACACGCCCGTGTGAAGTTTCTGGCTTGCTGGAAAATGATTCACACGGCCGTGTGTTAATTCCACACGCACGTGTGAATTCTCTGGAAACTTGATCTTCAGCAGAAAATGCACAGTAACTTGCCGAAACGCTCCCGAATATGTTGTTCTTCATCGAGGCCATTGAATTGGGCACACAATCAATGGTAGATCGTGCCGATTGCTTCAAATCTCCTTCTTGGTGAAGTTCTCCTAGGCTACATGAGTTAGACTTGTTGTGAATGTGATTGCCTTTGTGCCCCTCCAAAGTAGGTTGGCACACACTCACAAGTCCAAGTTCGTGCCTTGTTCCTTGCTTGGTCCGAAAACCTCCCAACAATGGCGAACATGACCTAACTTTGTTCTTCTTTTTCCAACTTGGCTCCACAAACCTACAACGTACAAGAATACACAAATGCACACTATTTAGTGATAAAATCTGATAAAAGAGATGCTAATAGTAAGATAATAACGCTTCGCGTCACTATAACACAAGCACTTATCAGTGTTCTTTTGTATATATAGGGTTGTGGAGAAGATTTAGAGAAAAAGAAGCAAGAATAGGTTATGTTCGCCATTGTTGAGGAGTTCTCGGACCAAGCAAGGAACAAGGCACGAGTCTTAACTTATGGGTGTGTGCCAACCTCCATTGGAGGGGCACAAGGGCAGTCACACTCACAAAAGTCTATAACTCGTGTGGCATTGGAGAACTTCGCCTAATGAAGAGAAATGAAGTAATCGACATAATCTACCGTTGATTGTCTGTCCAATTCAACGGCCTCAATGAAGAACGATGAATTCTGGAGTATTTCGACAAATTACTGTAGCACCATTGTAACTTGTACTGTAGCAAACGATGTAGCAAGCTACTGTTCACTTTCTGCCGAAATTCAGAATTACAGAGAGTTCACACGGGCTTGTGGAAATTCCACACGGCCGCGCACTGTAGTAGGAATACTGTAGCAAAACACTGTTCACAGTCTGCCGAAAATCATTTCCACACGGCCGTGTGGAATTAAGACACGGGCGTGTGGAAATTCTGATTTTTCACAGGGCCGTGTGGAATTAACACAGGGGCGTGTGGAACTCCGATTTCAGCCTATAAATAGCCCGTTTTCAGATCTATTTGGGGACCCCCCTTCTATCTCTCGCCTATCTTTTGGGGGCTTTCGGTTAGGGTTTGGAGAGGTTCTTGGATGTCTTTGGAGGCGATTATACGGCATCGGCATCGACATCTATTGGAAGATAGCTATTGGGGGAGCTTTCGTCGGCATCGATTCGGCGAGGTGTGCCCTAGGCTTGACAAGGGATTCGTTGGAGAAGACGTGCGACTCCACAAGACCATCAATACGATCTACAAGGGGGTTTTCTTTATGGTTTTATTGCATATGTTCTTAATCTCTTTATTGATTTTGTATTGCTCCATGGAGAGCTAAACCCTAGTGGGTATTCGGACTTGTAAACCCTAGGATAATATTGTTTCAATAACTTTTATTATGCTTTCTTTATTGATGAATTTAATTGAGTTTCAATTTTAATTATCTTTTGCTATTGTTTTCCCCTAACCGTGACACTAGGGTTGAGAGCAATTTAGGTTATCCTTTGGAGGTGTGACAACTCCTATAGGGTTAGACTACTTAAGATTGAAGAGGGTTGAGAGGGAGAGTTGTGAGGTAGCAATGTACCCCTTTCCCTTCCGGTGTGATTTCTCCCTACCTCCGTTTCCTTGGTTAATTAGCGGTCAAGATAGAGTTTTAGGGCTCAATCTAGACTAGGGTTCTTCCACCTGGACCAAAGGGTTAGAACTACATAGAGGAACAGGTTTTATCACTAGGAATCCCTAGAGCTTAAAGCAATCCCACGTAGTGTTAGGGTTAGGAAGATAGACTCCCCTGGGGCTTAGTTGACAGGT
The DNA here is from genome assembly GCA_020875875.1 of Dioscorea alata. Classification (NCBI taxonomy): domain Eukaryota; kingdom Viridiplantae; phylum Streptophyta; class Magnoliopsida; order Dioscoreales; family Dioscoreaceae; genus Dioscorea; species Dioscorea alata. Next base: position 11,594,563 of record CM037020.1, on the reverse strand, counting down.
CAACAAGAGTCAAGGGTCGTAGTGAATCCTAATACCGGGACATAATGTTGGTGTTAGTCACGGTTGACCTTAAGTTTTGGGACCGTGAGTTTAAGGATATCCTCGACTCAATAGGCATCAATTGTAGAGCATAATACAAGTTTTGCACTAGAAGCATTAATCCTAGGGGGAGCTTTGTCCGGGTACCCCATCGTTATATCGATTACCTCTCCTACCCTCATTATTCTTCTTGCACTCTTTTGTTTTCTTTTACATCTATACATATATACTTTTCTCATCATCGATTCCCATCATAGCTAAATAGCGATAACACTTGTTTCTGAACACTATTCCCTGTGGATACGACTACCCACTCACCAGGGTATTTTATTACTTCGACAACCCGTGCACTTGCGGGGTACACACGCAAGGGGTGTGTCAATGACTGCTGGTGAAAAGGTTTCGTCATAGTCTATACCATGAGTTTGTCGAAATCCCTTAGCCACTAGTCTACCTTTGAAGGTATTATTGCCTTTACACTTGAAGATCCATTTGCACTCAATAATCTTTGCAACTTCCGGTGGGTCAACCAAGTTCCAAACTTGATTATCATACATTGATTGCATCTCAGATTTCATGGCTCCAAGCCATTTTTCTGAGTCTGGACTCTTAATATCCTCACGGTAGGTGGTGGGCTCATCCTGATCCACCAGCTCTAAGCTTTGGTCGTCAGTTATGAGATAACTGATAAGTGCCTAAATACATCATGTTTTAGCGATAATGTTCTTGTACTTTCATGCAACTAATGTGAATTATCAATGACATTTTGCGCACTTGATGTTTTTATTTTTGTTTCAGGGTTTTGAGGACCAAGTGCGCGTGATCGAACCGTTTTCGTGTCGTTTCGCGGAAGATTGAAGAAGAAATGAAGACTTGGCGTACCCCGGAAGCCGACGCGCCACACACGGAGCCATTTCTCTCGGCCGTGTGGGGCGACTGTGCGGCCCGCACAGTGGCCGCACGGCTCAGCCAGTGAGCTGTGCGGCCTAGGGTGCGGCCGCACACCTGGCCGCACGCCCTGGCCAGAGAGCCGTGCGGCATAGTGTGTGGCCCGCACACCTGGCCGCACGCCCTGGCCAGAGAGCCGTGCGGCCTAGTGTGCGGCCCGCACACCAGGCCGCACAAGGTGGCCAGAAGAGCGCGCGGGCGCGCGTGCGGCCCGCCCGCCACCCGCACGCTCTTGGGTTTATATAATGTTTCTTCAAGGGTTTTTGGGGGAGTTGTTCTCTATTCGGCCTCCACTCCACCATACACCATTCTCATCACCTTTGGAAGGATTTGGAGGGATTTTTGGGCTTATTTGAAGGAGAGAAGAAGGGGAAGACTTGGAGAAGCTTCATAGGGCTCACCGGCGTGGATCCGACGAGCCACACCATCAACCCTAGTCGACATCTTTGAGGGAGTTTTTCTTGTTTTTTTTATTTGATGGATCCTTTGTATGATAAGCTCCTTAGCTTTGTGATGTCGAACTAAACCTCCCGAGGCCACCGGGCTCCCGGTGAACCTTGGGAGGAGACTTTGTATGAATGACCTTTATGTTGTTTTAAATGAATGTGTTGGTTTGCTTGTTTGGTTTTAATTCATCATCTTGTTGTTCATTCTACAATGGATGGATTCCGTAGAATTGATTCTGAATGATACTTGTTTGGCGCGATGCTAGCTTGTATTTGGTCACGTGGTGAGTTAAAGAGGGATCCCTATATTAATACGCCGGAGGTTCCGGGTGTTAATAGCCTCCCGCGCGTTTAGGGTTAATTTAGCCGAGAAAGTGCATTAGATTAACCCTAATCAAGACTCCTTGTTCTCATTGACATCGTAGGGGTATTTTCTGGATAGAGAAACCCGTACTGGATTAGGGCTACACTACGGAGGTTCCGGGATAGTCGACGTCCGAGTCTAGCGGATCAAAACCAAACCAACCTTAGTTTATTGAATTCCATGGTCATTCGTTCTTAGTTTCCTCCCAGGGGAATCCTCGCCCGAGGCCTTCCCCAATTATTGGCTTCTTCATCTCTATCTTTATTCCAGATTGAGCTTTATTTTACTTGCATTTCTTTACTTGTTTTTATTATTTAAATTTGCATCAACCTTGTTTCGATCGACTAGAAAGTGACCCCCAAAAGGAAGTAATAGTAGATCTCGGGCACTAGGGAATACGACCCTCCTTGTGAGGTTATTACTTGACGACCCGTGCACTTGCGGCCGGGGAGCCGCGTGCTAGCTTTTTAGCCTGTCGCGCGGCCACTCATCAAGAAACTCCTTCTCTAAGAAAATAGCATGTCAAGCAACAAACACTTTGTTCTTGGTGGGGTTGTAGAATGAATAACCCTTCGTTTCCTTAGGGTATCCCACAAACAGGCATTTGTTTGTTTTGGATGCGAGTTTGTCCGATGTTAACTGCTTAATATGATATTGGGCATTCGCCCATACCATATGTCATATGGAGTCTTATTTTGTGCGTTAATTGGAGTACGGTTTAGTTGGAACGCAGCCGTTTCAAGGGTGTATCCCCAAAAAGATCTTGGAAGACTCATTTGATTCATCATCGATCGGACCATATCTAATAGGGTTCGATTTATCCTCTCGGACACATCATTCCCCTGAGGTGTTCCAGGTGGAGTGAGCTCCGAAACAATTCCACACTCTTTGAGATAATGATCAAACTCTTGGCTCAAATATTCGCCACCTCGATCAGATTGAATGGCCTTAATACTTTTGCCAAGCTGGTTTTGTACTTTGTTCTTAAATTCTTTGAACTTTTCAAACGTTTCGGACTTATGCTTTATCATGTAGACGTATCCAAACCTGCTGAAGTTATCCGTAAAGGTTATGAAATACACATAACCACCTCTGGCCTGCGTGCTCATTGGTCCACATACATCACTATGTATGAGACACAATAAGTCGTTGGATCTTTCACCAACTTTGGTGAAGGGTCTCTTTGTCATTTTTCCATGCAGACAATATTCGCATGTGTCAAATGATTCTAAATCAAATAACCCAAGTGCTCCATCTCTATGGGGTCTTGAGATGCATTTGTCATTTGCATGTCCTAAATGACAATGCCAGATGTCAGAGGGATTTAACTCATTTGTTTTTATCTTCTTACTATTTACATTATAGATTGATTTGTGATTAGTCAAGTCTAGAATGTAAAGACCATTGTTTATCACACCATTGCCATACAAGATGTTATTACGATGAATGGAAAATTCATTATTCTAAATAACAAAATTGAATCCATCATTGTCTAAACATAAAATCGAAATAATGTTCCTACTCAAAGCAGGTACATAACAAACATTTGATAATTGAATCTCCACCGCCGCAACTCTTGTGCCATTACCTACTCTTAGGTCGACTTTGCCCTTTTTCAATACCCTCTTATTTCTCAGTCCTTGCACATTTGAACAAATGTGAGAACCACATCCGGTATCTAATACCCAAGAAGTAGAAATAGCGAGATTGATCTCTATCATGTAAATACCTGAAGCAGGGGGAATCTTTCTTTTCTTTAGATCTTCCAGATATAGTGGACAGTTCCTCTTCTAGTTGCCAGCTCCCTTACAGTGAAAGCAGCTGCCTTCCTTTAGAGGCTTGGACTTGGGAGTCTTTGCCGCCTTGCCCTTGGTGTAAGTTCCAACCTTTTCCTTTGTCTTGGCTTTGGCCTTTCCCTTTCCCTTTCCACTTTGACCCTTGTTCTTTTCAAGAAAAGATCGCAAAGAAAAAGTGTTCTGATTTATGGTTGTTATTGAAACTATATAGTAAATGTGCAAAATAGTATTAGTTTTTGGCTATTAAAACATTCCCACAAATATTCAAAAAATAATTCATGTTAGTGGTTTTATTGTGGGCCAAGGTCCATATTTCACTTTGTCCTGGTCAAGCTGAGCTTGTACACCCAAGACTCGGTTATTTAGGTAGGAACTCTTTCCAATCACATCACCATGAGACCCTTGGATCAAATGGGATTAACAACTATTATGTTAAAGCACTTCCCATTTTAATGCCTAGGGCTAGGACTGTCACTACTACCCTTGTTAAGTCAAACCATTACCCAAATGTCGGACATAACATTTATTTCGGCACTTGCCTCACAAAGATAATCTAGCGCACACCAGTGACAGCATGGCATCCGTTTCGACGATCGATGCCTTGACAAGTTTTTGAGTAGTGGAAGGCATTTTAAGACTTACTATTTGATGGGATTTAAATCTTTTATGGCTTAACATGCATCCATTCACAATGAAATGAAAACTGAAAAACATGGTGACAATCATGAGCCCGAAAAACCTAAACCTAGAGACTATCTCTTAGGTGGGCTTCTCATCAGGATCCGTCTCTTTGAATCTCGCCGTCTTCATAAAAGGAATTAAATGAAAAATAAATAAAATGGTACGCATACCCTATACAAAGAAAAACAACTCGCAAGCCGTACTAAATTACCATGACACGTAGGTCGTATCCAAATGTAAAAATGGCACTCAGGCCGTGTCTATCCAAGGCCCATGATAGCACGAAATAAACCATAAATACATAACATTCACCATACAAATATTCATCACATGAATAAATATTCACACATGCATGCTATCATCACATGATATAAAACGCATTTAAATAAACAACTTAATTTAAGCCGTTTGGAATCGTGCGTTTAAGTTACCCCATAAGATCAAACCATTTGATCTCAATCGATAAATTTGAACTCACTATTAATTGATTTGTGCTAAAATCAATCAATCAATTCCATAAACTTTTATGTTTTATTTGAACCAAAGTCCAAAAATGACTTCATATAAAAATCTAAAATAAATAAATAAATATAATTCCAAGGGTGAAGTCAAAAAACGACTTCATATACGCGACTCCCTTCCACTCTCACACACACACAAGCCGAAAAAAATCCGGTATGGATTGCTAGTATCCAACGATAACTCTTATCGAGAAATACGAATAGCAATTAAAATTAGGTCTCAAAACGCTAATCGTAAACATGTGTAAGGAATTGTAAATACAAAACCGACACTCGGCGAATGTTTCACATGTGAGAATTTTTGGGAAAAATTCCACAACCATTATGAACTAATCTCAAAAGGCTCTCACTCCGACGATCTCCATTGTTAAAACATATTAATGAAAAGGCTGACCTGTGAACTAACATATATGAATAAACTAGAGAGATCAAAGGAGTGTCAACCTATACCTTTGCCGGAGCCGAGTAATGGCAATCCGGATGGAGAAAACTTTCTCCAAAAGGGGGGAAAAGGCAGACAACATCTTTGCGAAGGATAACGGCAACCAACAATTGGACCTAACGGTGGCCTCGGCTTGGGCGGACCGGCAGCGGCGTCCTCTCAGCGGCGACAATAGATTGAGTCCGGATTTCACGGCTTTTACGTGTGCGATCCTGTAGGCCCGTTTTAAAATGGGCAATGGGATTATTAACCTCGTTAAAGCCCATAAGTCACAAATGCCGTCTAGCATGGTAATGTGACTACCCGAATTAAAACGGAGGTTGACTAGGTAATAAACTAACCTCATAACCATATCTGATTCCTTTGTCAATTGAATATCTCGATCAACACAAGGCATGGAGCTTAGTCACCCTTATTTATTTGTTGATCGATTTCTTGATCCTTGGTGAACTGACTAGGTCAAATAAATGATAACCCTTACCATTTAACTTGGGCGTAGCCACGCACTACTCAGTTTCACCGATCAAGTGGCCGATGATATTCTCTCTCCTCAGAGAGTGGCAAACCCCTCACATCGCAAATGTTACTCACTATGAACTTGTCACTCTGTTATGAATGACGTTAGGCGTATGTCAAAGTACACCAACATTTGTCCAAGCTCCATAGCGACCTTGAGTCTAAGGATTCGGTATAAGCGTTACACGAGAACCACTTATGACTTTGCAACCATGTAGTGATCTCATGAGCGGATCGATCCAGACACGCTGTTCACTAACATGTGTCTATGTCTATTGATTGACATCACATGTCCTATAATCTGTAAAACATGATCATCAAACAATAGGCATACTAGTCTTAGTTTACTAACATTCCCATGACAGTAATTGACAAGGGATGTTTAGAAAGTTGTTCCTTTACGCACCAAGGTTTTACTGCCCGAATCACGTATTCAGTAACTTGTGCAGAACAAACTCTCAGGGATAGTTCTATCCAAGCATACATGCACAGAAATACAGTAAGATAAAACAAGCCAGTTTTTATTAAAAATAAACATATAACTTAAAAAGGTTCAGATCAACGCATTGGGGCTAGGGCTAACACTAATAGTCGCTGCTCGAGGGAGGGTCAGTCCTCGGCCGCTTGGGGGCCCTGGAAGCAATGGATTTCCTCGGCATGATCTGTAAGAGAAGTGAACAATACAAACTCAGATCATAGCCAGGAAACAGGGTACTGACACGGTCGTGTCATGGAAGACCAAACTGTGACAATCACAATGTAAAGAAAATCAGGCAAGACAATAACACGGCCGTGTCACCATGACACGCCCGTGTCACAAAGAGTCATTGTCCCCGCCAGGGTCACCGTGACCTCAACCTCCTAATCATCCATAATTACGCACAATGCAAGGAAGATACATGCAAGAACAGATGCTTTAACCAAGAAATACACGCATGCACATCAAGTATTCCATAGATCTATAACAAATGAGCATCCAAACAAACACATACCCCATAGGGAAGAAATAACAAGGAAAAGGGATGAGAAATGCACCTTGATACGCAAGGATATAAAGAGGAGGACGGGAATGAAACGGACGCGGGCAAAGGGGTGCTCAGTGATGAAGGGGCGCGGCTAGGGTTTCTCTTGGACAGTCAAAGTAACGGTCACCTCCTGAGGGGTTGCGGCTTTACACGCCACTGACACACTGTGTCTGAGAGTCACGTCATTTCTGATGTGACACGCTCGTGTCAAACCTGTGTCCCAACTGCTGCAGATTACAAGAAAAATATTTGAACTTACCAAGGTTGAGACACGATCGTGTGTTATACGCTATGGTCCTGTTGAACCTTACACACACCCGTGTCAGACTCATGTTCATCCTGGAAAATGAAAGAGCGCACAACCTGTAATAATGAACAGCTCGCTCATGGTTGTGTCGCGCCGTGTCAAGCTTAAAAAATCTCCAGAATGAACAACTACTTTCTTAAAAATAAATCTCAGCAACATCGATCAAACGCCAGTCATTAATAGCATCGCAAAGGTTATGAATACAAGATTTCCATCTTGAATCATCAGCATCAACGTCCAGAGAGAAACAACAAATCCAAAAACAAATAAACAAAGAAAACAAATAAACACAAATGACAAAATACTTGGGTTGCCTCCCAAGAAGCACTTGTTTTATGTTACTAGCTTGATGTACCAGTTTCGCTTCACGGAGGCTCACACAATCAGGGTCTCTCCCAAATACCTGAACTCACACAAAATGGATACAACGAATTGATTAGATCATTCTCCATGAAGGGCCGAGGCCAAATTGTCTCTAATGTGTTAAGACCCTTAGGAGGTGATGCCGTCATTTTCTCTTTCATGGATACGTTACGCCACTGAATAGATGCGTGGGAGAGCTTCTTTGCAGGAGATGCGGAAGGTGAAACACTCTCAACTGCTACAAGATTCACACAATGTAGGTCTTCCACCATGTCCTCATCACACGAGGTTTCCTCCCCCAATAATTTTGTCAACTCATCCTTCACGAACATATCCTGCACAAAATCAAAAACAACATCATCAATAATATCAACAAAATAGCATGTGTCATCAAAATCCATGGTGTGCCTCATTGAATCTTTAAGCTTGAAGATGACTTCTTCATCCTCCATATGAAGTGTCATCCAGCGATCCTTCACATCGATCAATGCCTTCGACGTTGCAAGAAATGGTGCACCAAAAATTAGTGGCCCATCAAGTCAGTCATCAATGTCAAGTATCACAAAGTCTACCAGGAAGATAAACTTGTCGACCTGGACTAACACATCTTCAACAATTCCCTTTGGTTGCCGGACGGATCTATCGGCTAGCTGCAATGTCATGTTAGGCACTTTCGGCTACCCGAGGCCCTATTTTTGAAAAATCTCGTAGGGCATAAGGTTGATACTTGCCCCCAAATCAGCAAGAGCCTTCTCATCCACAAGGCTCCCAATAGTGCAAGGAATAATTAACCCACCTGGGTCTTTCTCTTTCTTAGGAAGCTTGTTGTAAATAAGGGCTGAACATTCTTCACCAAGTATCACGGATCACACTTCTTCCAATTTCCTCTTGTTCGTGAGCAACTCTTTGAGGAACTTAGCATACCTTGGCATTTGTGCAAGAGCCTCAATAAATGGGACATTGATGTGTAGAGTCTTGAACATATCCAAGAATTTTTTGAATTGTTCATCTTGCTTGTCCTTCCTAAGCTTCACCGGCTAAGGGAGCTTCGTTGGTACTCTAAAACTGGGTCCTTTGCCTTACCCGGTTCCTTTGTACTTTCTTCCTCATTTGGACCTTCCAAATCCACGACAACAGTGTGGTTGACATGTTCCTCCATAGGGGTCTTTGCAATAGGGTTTTGCACTTGCTTTCCATTTCTCAACTGTACACCCTTTAAAGATTCCCTAGGATTCACCATTGTATTGCTCGGGAGAGACCCGGGCAATCTTTTTCCACTAACTTGGACAACTGAGCCATCTGATGTTCCATATTCCTCACCATCACATTTGTGTTCCTAATCATCTCCACATGACTAACAAAACGGGATTCGCTACTCTGAATGAACTTTGCCATCATGCTAGTGAGGTTAGCAGTTGGTTCTGATGATGAAAAGGAAGACGATTGATGCATCTATGGCAGAAGAAGAGCATGTTGCCGTTATGGTGCCCCCTACCATTGTCTAGATTGACTTGACCATGAAACATTAGGATGATTCCTCCATCTTGGGTTGTAGGTCTTGCTATATGGGTTATTCTGAAATATGCGATTCTGTCCCACATAGTCGACTTGCTCCATTTTCCCCGTTCCAGAATCGGTCGATGAAGGACAAATGATTTCCCCAGACGGACCCCAAGTACTTCAAGAGCGTCTAGGGTGCGGAGGAGGCAAGTTCATGGCATCAAGACGATTAGCAATTTTCTCAACTTGTGCCACAAGTGTTGTGACAGCATCCACTTGATAAATACCAGCTGATTTTTCCGGTTTGCTACATTCCGTGCTCCATTGGTAGCCATTGTTTGCCATCTCCTCAATGAGTGTGAAGGCGGCACTCAGTTGCTTATTGCACAAAGAACCATCCTTGGCGCATCAAGCATTTGTTTTGTGGCATTGCTCAAACTGTTATAAAAAATCTGAATTTTCATCCACTCAATAATTCCATGTGGAGGGCACTTTCTTAATAACTCCTTGTATCTTTCCCAAGTATCATACAAGCATTCCGACTCAAATTAGCGATAAGAAGAAATATCGCTCCTTAGCTTTGTGTTTTTTGCTGGAGGGAAGTACCATGTAAGAAAACTATCTGTGACCTGTTTCCAATCCTTGAGAAATCCCTCGGGTAATGAAGTAATACATTGTTTAGCTCTTCCTCTCAAGGAAAATAAGAACAACCTTAAACGGATAGCATCCTCTGTAACATTGTTCATCTTACATGTGTCACAGATTTCCAAAAATTTACGGAGGTTCTCATAGCAGTCTTCATCTTGAAATCCATCAAACTAACACTCCTGTTACAACCACTGAATGAAATTTATCTTTAGTTCAAAATTGTTGGTTGCGATAGGCGGTCTGACGATGCTCGACCCTATTCCATTAAAATTTGGCCTGGCAAAATTTGAAATACTCTGTTGTTGATTTCTGGCCATTTCTTGTTCTTGGTTAACTTTGACACTAATCTCCACTGACCCTATTTCACTCAAGTTCACTTGTCAGACTCTTCTTCTAAAATTTCTCTCAACTTCTGGGTCAAGATTCGGATGAGGGGGATGATGTATTCCCACGGGTCATACAATGGTACCTGCGCACAAGATAATCACTGTAAATTTACAAGGCAATTAAGAACAAGACTAAAAACAAAACAAAGAATACTAAACAAAAACAACGAAAACAAATATTAACAAAGAATACAAAATATTCACACACTAGCTCACCAAAGTCTTAACTTTCCTAAAAGTGACCAGTTCCCTGGCAATGGTGCCAAAAACTTGATGCAGTACCCGCAAGTGTACGGGTCACAAGAAAGTAATAAAGTGGTACTCCGTAAGAAGTAGGATTGTCGAACCACATGGAATTGTACTTAAAGTACTCAATTATCGTTTAATGTCTAGTTAAACAAGTAGACAAAGGATTGAATCATGAAAGCATAAATTAATGACAGAGTTGGTGGTAATGGAGGAAATTATAACCAAGTGTTCAGCAATACAAGAGTAATCCCTCAGGGTGCTCCCAATAACTTATGCATGCTATCTCAACCTAATTAACTACCAGGTACATTCCACAGATATAGGTGATAAGTGCTTGTGTTATAGTATCGCGAAGCGCTATTATCTTACATTAAGCATACCTTTTATCAGGTTTTATCACTAAATGTGTGCATTTGTGTTCTCTTGTGCATTGAAGGTATTGTGGAGCCTAATTGGAGAAGAAGAATGAAATTAGGTCGCGTTCGCCAATGTTGGGATGTTCTCGGACCAAGCAAGGAACGAAGCACGTATTTGGACTTGTGGATGTGTGCCAACCTCTTTTGGAGGGGCACAAAGGCAGTCACATTCACAACAAGTCCAATCCGTGTTACTTAGGAGAATCTCGTGAAAGAAGAAGACTTGAAGCAATCGGCGCGACCTACCGTTGCTTGTGTGCCCAAGTAATGGCCTCGATGAAGAACAATGGACCCGGGAGGCGTTTCAGCAAGTTACCAAGCCTGTTCAGCTGAAGATTAGTGTTCCAGAGAAGTCACACGGGCGTGTGGAAATTCCACACGGCCGTGTGAGCCATTTTCCAGCCAGACAGAGAAGTCATACGGGCGTGTGGAAATTCCACACGGCCGAGTGTTTTGCGATTTCAGCCATCCAGTGAAGACACACGGGCGTGTGGAAATTCCACACGGCCGTGTGAAATTAATTTTTCAGCCGAGACATAAGCTTCACACGGGCGTGTGGAAATTCCACGCGGCCGTGTGAAGCCCCGATAAGTCCAATTTTAAAGCCGCGATTCAACAATATAAAAGGGGATTTTTGCAACCTTTTTAGGGATCTTTTTAACCTATCTTTTCCCCAACTTTCTGAAGCGCGGCTAGGGTTTCGGAGAGGATTTCATAGAGGTTCTAGCGCGTCGTCAGCATCGATTTCGAGGTTCGACGTTTGCACAAGACCACGGCCACACCAATTCGAGGGGGTTTTTCATTGATGTCTATGTTTTATGCTTTATTTCTCACGTTGATGAACATGTATAGCTCTATGAGGAGCTAAACCCCTTGTGGGGTATTCGGACTTGTAAACTTTAGGGTTTCTTATGTTTCTTTGACATTGATTATTATGCTTTCCATCGTTGATGAATAAAATTGAGTTTTTAATCTTGATTATCCTTTCATATTGTTTTCCCTTAAACGTGACATTAGGGTTGAGAGCAATCTAGGCTTTCCTTTGGAGGTGTGACAACTCCTATAGGATTAGACTACTCAAGATTAAAGAGGGTTGAGAGGGAGAGTTGTGAGGTAGCAATGTACCCCTTTCCCCTTCGATGTGATTTCTCCCTACCTCCGATTCCTTGATTTAGTAGCGGTCGAAATAGAGTGAAGCAATAGGTAGATAAACTCCCCTAGGGCTTAGTTACGCAAGTAATAGAGTGGAGGGTTGTAGTGAATCCTATTTGCTGGGGCTCAATCTAGACTAGGGTTCTTCCACCTGGACCAAAGGGTTAGAATTACGTATAGGAGCAGGTTTAATCACTAGGAATCCCTAGAGCATAATGCAACTCCACATAGTGTGAGGTTTAGGCAGATGGACTCCCCTGGGGCTTAGTCATCTAGGTGACAGAGTGAAGGGTGTTGTGAATCCTAACACCGGGCATAGTGTTGGAGTTAGTCATGGTTGTCCTTAGGTTTGGGACCGTGAGTCTTAGGATATCCTCGACTCAATTGACATCAAATAGGAGAGTATAATATCATAGTCTTGCACTTGAAACATAGACCCTAGAGGTAGCTTGTCCGGATACCCCCTTTTACTCATTGTTAGTCCTTCTCGATTTTCCTACTTGCACTTCTTTCTTCCATCTCTCTACTTAGTTTATTGCTTTGCATTATTTTCACTCATCAATCGTATTATCGTTCTCCGTATTCTGCATAGCTTAATTAGTGAAACCTTATATTCTATCTCCCTATTCCCTGTGGATTCGACTACCTTCTCACCAAGGTAAATTTATTACTTCGACAAACCCGTGCACTTGCGGGATACACGCAAGGGGTCGTGTCAAGTTTTTGGCGCCGTTGCCGGGGAATAGGCGTTTTAGATATTGGTTTTTCACTATTTTAGCTATTCACTTCGCATTCTATTTCATATTTTCTTTACCCATCATTGTTCTTATTTTTCTTTTCTTTGTTTTCGGCTCCAGGTTATGACCCGTGGGAACCCTTCAATACTTGTTGAAGGAGACCCAGACATTGGAAGAAGAACACATCGTAAAGGGAAAGAACCTGCACAAGAAGCATCAAATCAAGCCGATATTGAGACAGAAGGGTCAGAGACAATGGCAGAACAGAACGAGCAGCAGCGAACGTTGTCCGATTTTGCTAGACCCGCAGTTATGGGGACCCAATCAAGCATCGTGAGGCCCCCAATTACAGCAATGAATTTCGAATTGAAGCCGTCGTTCATTCAGATGTTGCAACAGTCCGCACAGTTTAATGGGTTAGCCGATGAAGACCCTAATAGTCACATAGAAAATTTCTTGGAAGTGTGTGACATGTTGAAGATAAATGGAGTGACGGACGATGCAATTCGATTGAGACCCTTCCCATTTTCATTGAAAGGAAAAGCAAGGCATTGGTTGCACTCATTACCTAGAGCCTCCATTACTACGTGGGAGGAAATGGCCGAGGCATTCTTGGCTAGATACTTTCCACCGGGGAAATCTGCAAGACTCCGGAATGAGATATCTTCCTTTGTACAGATGGAATTGGAGTCTCTATTCGAGACATGGGACAGGTTCAAAGAGCTCCTTCGCAAATGTCCGCAACATGGATTTCCCGAGTGGATGATTATTCACACATTTTACAACGGGTTGAATCCGAGTACAAAGCAACTCTTAGATGCGGCGGCCGGAGGGACTCTTGGAAGCAAGACTCCCGGTGAAGCTCGGCACCTTGTAGAGGAGATGGCTATGAATAGCTATCAATGGAACTCAAGGGATAGAAAAAAGGTTGCCGAAATTCATGAGGTTGATGCGGTTACATCGTTGGCAGCACAAGTGGAATCGTTAAGTAAGAAGCTAGATGCTCTTGCTTCGCCTAGAGTTGCGGCCATCACTACTTGTAACGGTTGTGGGGGAGGACATGCTTCAAGCGATTGTCCTATTGCTATTGGAGGCACTAGTGCGGTAGAGCAGGCCGATTTTGTGGGGAATTCATATCGAGGACAAGGCCAAGGCAACCCGTATAGTGGTACATACAATCCGGGATGGAAGAACCATCCGAACTTCTCTTGGAGCAATCAAGGACAGTCACAACAGAACAAAAATAGTGCACCACCGGGATTTCAAAGTCAACAAGCTCCGAATTTAGAAAGCCGAGTGACCTGGTTGGAGGGAAAGATGACTGACCTAGAGAGAGCCCTCACACGGTTCGTTTCTTCTTCGGACGCAAGGTTCCAATCGGTGGAAGCTACTCTTCGTAATCACACCGCCTCCCTACACAACTTGGAGAACCAAGTAGGGCAAATTGCGAAGACTTTGGCGGAGAGACCTCAAGGTAGTTTGCCTAGCAATACGGAGACCAACCCAAGAGAACAACTAAAGGCAATTACCTTGAGAAGTGGTAAGGAGGTTGAGGGACATCTCCCTCTTGAGAAGACTAAGGACTCACCCGAAGTCGTGGAAATAGAGGATGGAGCACCAAAGGAGAAAGAGGTGGCACCCCCACCTTACAAGCCGAGAATTCCCTATCCTTCACGATTGAAGAATGACCAAGACAATGAGCAATACAAGAAATTTCTGGGTGTCTTCAAGCAATTGCACATCAACATTCCATTCGCGGAAGCATTAGCCCAAATGCCCAAGTACGCGAAGTTCTTAAAAGACCTCTTGACCAATAAGAGGAAGTTAGAGGAAAGTGCATCCGTCATCCTCGATGCAAACTGTTCGGCAGTGCTACAGAAGAATTTGCCAAGCAAGAGGAAGGACCCCGGAAGTTTTATCATACCGTGCAATATTGGTGATATGGGTGAGGAGATGGCACTAGCCGACTCGGGGGCAAGCATCAATGTCATGCCCTACACGTTCTTCCAAAAGCTAGGCTTGGGCGAGCCTAGACCTACCCGGATGACACTTCAGCTTGCGGATAGATCGGTGAGGCATCCGAGGGGTATTGTTGAAGATGTGTTGGTGAAAGTGGATAAGTACATTTTCCCGGTCGACTTTGTAGTGCTCGATGTAGACGAGGATGTCGAGGTGCCGCTGATCCTTGGGAGGCCGTTCTTGCGCACTTCCAAAGCTTTGATAGACATGGACGGTGGAGAGCTCACACTTAGGGTTGGGGACGACAAGCTCACTTACCGCCTCGCCGAAGCCATGCGACATTCTCTTGATTTTGATGATGCTCTATATTATCTTGATGTCACTGATGATTGCATTGATGAATATATGCAGGATATGTTTAACCCGGATCCATATGAAGGGTGGCCGGATCAAGACATGGAGACTAAAGAGGAAGAAGTGCTCGCGCTTGTTTCAGTTGAAACAGACATCAAGAAGGAGAAGGAGCTTAGAAATAAAGTCCTTCGGAGATTGAAGAGGTCGAGACGTCGCCACAAAAAGAACCCCAACAAGAAAGGGGATGAGCATTCACAAAGTAAGGGTGTTTCACCCATGTGTGGTAACAAACTCGATAATTCTCCCTCTACCTTGCAACGATTATGCAATGCTTGCTTTCAAATTATAGGGAAGAGGGCAAATTCCACTCATGAACCTCCGTAAGGTAAGACAGGTACGTCAAGCTAAGTGACGTTAAACAAGCGCTTCTTGGGAGGCAACCCAAGCGTTTTGCAGTTTTTCTAGGACCTAGTTTAGTTTTAGGGTTGAATAAAAGTCTTAGCAATGGTGTCCAAATTTTCATGTGCATATGCTGAGTTTTCGTGTGGATTTTCGATTATTTACGTGTGCCTTAACGTTAATTGACGAAGTTTGAGTCGGTTGAGTGTGTTTTCGATAGTCTCTGGTCGTGTTTTTATGGTTTATACAGGCTCTAAGTGTTTTAAAAGAGTTTCTGAATTTTTCTGAGAGTCTGTAAAATTTTCTAAGTAAACCAGAGAAAACACACGGCCGTGTGGAATTAACACACGGCCGTGTGTTACCAATTGGAGCTCAATCAGAGAAGACACAGGGGCGTGACTTTGCCCCTGTGAAAAATTTCAGAAGGGGCACACGGCCGTGTGGAATTAACACACGGCAGTGTGAAATTTCGCAGAACTTCAACTCTCTTCCAGAGAGTCCACAGGGGCGTGAGGATGCCCCTGTGAGTGCCACTGTGCTAAGGCACACGGCCGTGTGAGATTTCCACACGGCCGTGTGAAAATTCTGCAGGAATTCCCTTTCATCCCGAGAAACCACAGGGGCGTGTGTGAGCCCCTGTGGGAGAGCTTGTCAAGGCACACGGCCGTGTGAAACATTTATTGTTTCTCGGGCGAGTCAGAGAAGCCACAGGGGCGTGTGAGGTGCCCCTGTGGATGGCCTTGTGTTCTTGGCCAAGTTGGGCACACGGCCGTGTGGATGTTTCACACGGCCGTGTGAAAATTTTTCAGAGAGCGTCTGTGTTTTCCCGAGAGTCCACAGGCCCGTGTGGGTGGCCCTGTGTAGACCCCTGTGGAGGCACACGGCCGTGTGGAATTAACACACGGCCGTGTGAGGTAGTTCAGAGAATGATCAGAGTGCGCACAGGGGCGTGTGTTAGCCCCTATGAACCCTAATTTCTGAGGCACACGGCCGTGTGGTTACTTCACACGGCCGTGTGAATTTCCAGAACTTCAAAAGCCGCGCATTTTTCTTATAGAAATCACTTGTGCCTTTTCCTTCTCCACTCTAAACTTCTCTCCTACCCTCTCTATCACTTCCCCGACTTTCTCTGAGGTTTTCGAAGGATTTTGTTCGAGTTTTCCGGTCGTATTACTTTGTTTTTCATCTCCACCGCCGGTGAGACCTTCAATACCTTTTTCTTCGTCAATTCTTGATTCAATTCGTTCTTTTATACAATTTTGCTTGGTTTGAATGTTTACATTACATACGAGCATGCTTAGAATGAAATTAGAACGAATTTAGATGTAAATTGTGGATTTTTAACCCCACGGCCGTGATGCTTTGCCCGTCAGAAACTCCACACGGGCGTGTGGAATTAACACACGGCCGTGTGGATTTCTGCAGATTGGTTATTTTGAACTGTTTTTGATTGTTTTCTTTTCCAATCTTACAGGAATGTCTTCTAGACCCAGGAAATCGACAAGGAAGCGCCCACATGAGCCCACACCTCCTCCAGCAGAGACAGAGTTCAGTATAGCCGAGCATCAGGTTCGGTTCGAGAGTTTATCAGGACTCCGTTTTGGATAGACGAGATATTTGGATTTGAGTATAGTGAGGAGTATTCAGGGGGGAGACAGCGTCGCAGATGAGATTAGCGAGCTGCTCTCAGTCGGTAGCTGGGAGAGATTGATGGTTATCCGGGACCCGGTGATCCGACCGCTCACCTTAGAGGTCCTGGCGTCGTTTGAGTTCGACCGGGGGTACAGCAGTTTCACCGAGGGCACCACAGTTCAGTTCAGAGCCCTCGGTCGACATTACAGCCTCAGTATGAGCCAGTTTTCGATTGGGATGCGTCTATATGATGAGGCGTACACTGAGACAGAGGAGTACTCATTGCTCCCCACAGACTACCCGGGTACCGTGACACCGCAGCAGGCGTATAGCAGACTTTGTGGTCAGGGTCAGTACGAGCCGGGTGTCTCCAAGGCTTCATGCCTTTCTCGACCTGCCTATAGATGTCTACACGCAGTTATGAGCAGATCTATTAGTGGCAGGGGAGACAGTACTGGTGTTCTAAGTCGCCAGGAGCTCCTCTACTTGTATTCGATGGTGGAGAGTGAGCCACTCCACCTGGGGCACATTGTGGCCGACTACATTCGCCATCAGGGCCAGTACCCCAGGGTAGGAGTTATCTTTGCAGGCCCCTACATCACCAGACTTCTCATTGGCCTGGGGCTCAGAGATGGAGTCAGGGGAGCAGAGAAGACGAGTGTACCAGTTCCCCTGGGCACAGATACCTTGAGGCTGATGGGTATGATCCGCAGAGGAGGATCAGGGATGTATACCTGGATTATACCCCATACAGAGCAGGGCGAGGGATCCCGGGCAGCATTGGAGCCACCCCCGCAGGATTCAGAGACCGAGGTACCCACCACCGCGCCGGAGCCACCTCCAGTGCGGATGGTTTCACCGTCTCGAGGCCAGGACAGACTGGAGCGCCTCGAGAGCGCAGTGGGGATCCTACAGACCGAGGTGGCCGAGGTTAGGGCCACACAGATTTCACAGCACCAGGAGGTGATGGCGCAGTTCCAGAGCTTGCGACAGATCTTCGAGCAGATTGTCGCCTCCTCCTCCTTCGTGGTCCGACCTCGGGTGTCCACTCCACCACCTCCATCTCCCTCAGCACCAGCAGATCCAGAGCCTCCAGCAGCACCAGAGGCCACCACTCAGGACACCGACGCTGAGGCGTCTTAGATTTTAGATTCTTTTCTTTTATTTGTCATTTCTGTATATCTTTACTTTATTTTGGACTTGTAGTACTCAGAAAGGATTCTCCTTCTGAGTATAGCTTTTATTTTGCTTTTTCTTTTTATCTCGAGTTGTATTCATTGCTTTACATTTTATATACTCGAGTTTTATTGAGCTTTACTGAACCCTCATTTATGTGTGCGCAGATGGTCTTGGATGTAAGGATTTTGAGGAATAGTCATTGACACGGTCATGGAATCGTGTGTGCTCCACGAACCATTGAGACTCACCTCTCAATGACCTAGCTTCATCAAACGCAACACTTGGAGCTCAGGGGAGTAATGTTTCAATTGCCACTTCCACACTAATTGCTTTTATCGTTTTCACTTATTATTGTGCTTATATGCGTACATTGAGGACAATGTACATCTTAAGTGTGGGGGGGAGTTCACATTGCACACACCTTTACTTGTGCGTTCAATTGCTTATGCTAATGTAGCCTATGGCGGTTCACCTCAGTTGCAACGGTTGTATTCTTATAGTTTAGGAGATTTTTCAACATTGTATCCTATCATACTCTAGTTTTCACTTGAATTTTAGGGAATTTTTGCTCGAATCATCTTAGTACACAACTTACTCTTGGAATCTTTTGGAAACTCAATCTTGAAGTTTTTAAGGACAAGTTTATCGTTGTTCTTAGTTTTACTTTGGAAAATGCATATATATATATAAAAAAAAAATGGAAAAATGAAAAGAGAAAAAGAAAAAAAATATATATATATATGAGTTTGTAAATATTAGCTTTGTTTTAATTATGCATTTGGGGTGGCAAGAGCTACCGCCTATTAAGTATGCAGCTACTCTCATAAGTCGGATACAAGTTATGCCCTAATGAGAGAAAGAGCTATCTCATGGGATGCGTGAAAGCTACTACCCCAGTAGAAAGAGCTACCTCCTCGAAAGAGTGAAAGCCACCTTTGGCGGCCGCCTAGGAAAGGGCTACCTTCAAGGATGTGTGAAGCTACTACTTCCATCACTATTTTTTTTTTTTGTTTTTGTATATAAATAAGTCCTTTCTAACCAAAGTTTGAGGAGTACTTGTTGGTTCTCTTGAGTAAGATCGCACACACTAACACATTTTCGAGTTTTCATCCTTTTTGATTCGAGTTTTCAGCTAGAGCATTGGTAACCTTATGCAATGTTTTGAGTTCCCCTTACTTGTAGAATGCTTCTTTTGCATACTTTTGGTGAACCTAAGGCCAAGCACTTTCAATTGTTCTTCCCAAGTACTTTCACGTTCTATTTTGCTTGAGGACAAGCAAAAGCTTAAGTGTGGGGGGGGGTTTGATAAGTGCTTGTGTTATAGTATCGCGAAGCGCTATTATCTTACATTAAGCATACCTTTTATCAGGTTTTATCACTAAATGTGTGCATTTGTGCTCTCTTGTGCATTGAAGGTATTGTGGAGCCTAATTGGAGAAGAAGAATGAAATTAGGTCGCGTTCGCCAATGTTGGGATGTTCTCGGACCAAGCAAGGAACGAAGCACGTATTTGGACTTGTGGATGTGTGCCAACCTCTTTTGGAGGGGCACAAAGGCAGTCACATTCACAACAAGTCCAATCCGTGTTACTTAGGAGAATCTCGCGAAAGAAGAAGACTTGAAGCAATCGGCGCGACCTACCGTTGCTTGTGTGCCCAAGTAATGGCCTCGATGAAGAACAATGGACCCGGGAGGCGTTTCGGCAAGTTACCAAGCCTGTTCAGCTGAAGATTAGTGTTCCAGAGAAGTCACACGGGCGTGTGGAAATTCCACACGGCCGTGTGAGCCATTTTCCAGCCAGACAGAGAAGTCACACGGGCGTGTGGAAATTCCACACGGCCGTTTGTTTTGCGATTTCAGCCATCCAGTGAAGACACACGGGCGTGTGGAAATTCCACACGGCCGTGTGAAATTAATTTTTCAGCCGTGACAGAAGCTTCACACGGGCGTGTGGAAATTCCACACGGCCGAATGCAAACAAAATAATTTAAACTAATCCTATGGCCTGGTAACTAACACACAAATGTAAACAATCAAGGGAGTATCAAGCATGAGAAGGGTGTGTTTGGACAAGGAATCCACCTAGGGTTGTCATTTAGTCCAAAACTAGGATGATATAAAGATGCATTGATGATAGTTGTGACCTAGAGACCTCGTGAGTAGATTACCCCAATCTCTCGGCCACTAACCCATAATCCCATACGAGTGTTAATCGGAATCTCTCCATATTAACCCACCTACAATCGCATTAAGCTCCATGAAATCTCTAATAGGAGTAAACCTACTATCCTTCGGCTTAAAAATAGCAATGGAGGACTACCGGCACCCAATTTCTCGGCGTGTCGGCACAAGAATCCCCTTTCAATCTCTCCTAGATCTAGTACACGAGAGTAGGTCACGTCTACGTGTACAACTCATAAAAGAATCATAGATTTCTCCACATATGCAATTCTAGACATGAAAGCATGAAAGACTGAATCTCAAAACAACCAAGAAACTAGATTAATAATAACATCCAAAGTTTATACACAAGATGAACCTTAGGGTTGATCTAAATCCAAACACAACAATAAGT
Organism: Dioscorea alata; assembly: GCA_020875875.1. Taxonomy (NCBI): domain Eukaryota; kingdom Viridiplantae; phylum Streptophyta; class Magnoliopsida; order Dioscoreales; family Dioscoreaceae; genus Dioscorea; species Dioscorea alata. The sequence goes on along the minus strand of CM037020.1, from coordinate 11,573,929 downwards.
TAATCCCTCATTACAAGGGACACTTAAACAACATACAAGGAAGACAAAAACATAAAAGAAGCAACGAAAACCCCCTCTAGGTTGTGATCTCCTTGAATGGATGAAGCTTAAAATGACGACGTAATGGTGGCATAGAACTTCACACAAACTCCTTTTACCTTGCTCGTTTCCCTCTTGGTGATGATGTGTGCTCGTTTCCCACAAAGATTGCCGCCAAAAGCTGGCCTGAAGGCCTCAAGAAGGTGTGGTGGCGGCGGTCTCAAAGGAAAAGAGAAAGTCCCCTTCAAACACCCTAGAAATCCCCATTTATACCCCGAAGCATACGGGCCATGAGGAGGGCCGTGAAGATGTAGATTAGGTCAAGGAAGACCCCAAATCCTGAGACTCATGGGGTAGTTAACTGGGTAGTTAATTGGCAGTTAACTCGGTAGTGAAGGTTAGGCAAAACATTCTGAAAGGTCTTCACTAGGTCGCAGACTGGGCCGTGAGTTCCTCACGGGGTAGCAGACGGGGCCGTGAGGCTTGGGTATAATTCTCAGGATTTTCTTGCCCGAAGACCCCCAAGTGCTACAGTACATGCTACAGTGTATATGCTGCAGTACTTTGGCTACAGTGGTCTACTACAGTACACGACTAGGTTTTTCTTCTCTTTTCTGCCCAGAATATGTGCTTATGATCTTCATGGCTTTTACCTGCCTTACAAAGCAAATATGACTTGATTAATCATTAAACGGGCACAAAACGTGACAAAATACATGCAAAATGCAATGTGTACGTATACTAGAATATGTACATTTAGACTCTTATCAAACATCCCGACACTAAGCGTTTGCTTGTCCCCAAGCAAACAAATCATGAAAAATAAGGAGACAGAGAAGTGGCTAAATGTACTATCTCCGGCTCGAATAAATATAAGATTCTACAAGCAATGAATAATGATATACAGATGTTGAGTTACAATCAATAAGTACAACAAAAAGATCATGTCTCACCTATTACATGTCTGTGCAGTGTAAGTGAATCTTTTATCTCATTTTCCCTTGCTTGGTCTAGCCTACTGACTTCAATCAGTACAGCTCTAGACGCTGATCACTCCACAAATAAGAATACTTGATCTTAAAATGCTATGTGCTACCTCAATGAACAAGTAAGATCCTTCTAAGTCCTATGTTTGAAACTAAAACCCTATTCTTCTCAAAACATCAAGTAGCCAGTCTAAGTGATCACTAGGGCTTTATTTACATGTATATTCACTTTTTTTTTTCCGAGTCCACCTAACATAGGCTGCACAAAAATCTTTCTGGAGGGTGTACATGCTGGTTAGGCACAAGAGCCACCCAACTACTCGATTACAGTCTACATAGACACATTCATGCTTCATTAGTAGAGGAATACTGACATAGACTCATTGTCAATTTTTTTTATTTTTTTTCATATTCAAGCTAGATCATGTCTTTAGACTGCACTACAAGTCACAAAACTAGGACTAGCTCAACAAGGCTTACAAGTTCTTAAGAGTTCATTGAAGGATAGAACTTAGTCTTCTAAGGCCAAGTACTCAAGGTTGTGTGTTAAGCATACAAGAGAGTTAAAGTAGTCAAGTTGGCTATTCCTAGGGCATCAACAAAAAATTCAGTGCACAAGACAATACTAGAAATGAAACAAGATTCAATAGAGCATAGAAATATGTAACTCACATCAATCATTAGTTCATGCTTGAAGAATCTAACAAGAATGAACAAAGCCATCATTGATAACACTAGCATGTAAATATGGCCATAATACATGTAATACACCCATCCCCACACCTAGTGTTGTACATTGCCCTCAATGTACACTAATCATGGATAACATGGCAATATAAGCAATAAAAACATTAGAGGAGGGTGAAAATGAACTTCCCCGGTTTATCTTGTGCAACTAGCAATGTGTGTCCCAAACATAGGGTACGGCGAGCTATACATGTCGGTTCCAATCTCCATTGAATGCGGAGAAGCTCACCAAACTTCCCTTAATGCCCTATAAGGCAAAAAGGGCAGAACATCATTCCACAAAATTTACAAAGGAGAGATTGGGAGTAATCATGCAAGAACTAAAACAAAACACAAAAATAACACGAAAGCTAAAAATAAAGTCTAAAACAACAAAATAAAGTATCCATGCTAGCCCTTGTCGTTGATTACTTGTCGATTCCTTCATCCTCTACATTCGTACAAATCACGAAAACATAATCAAGCATGGAGGAATCCAAGACAAACCAAAATGTGGTGCAAAAGATGGAGGAAAATTGGGGTAAAATGATGAATAGTAACCATACAGCCGTATGGGGGCCGTATGGGTACTGTTCACTCCGAAAGAACCTCCCCAAAAACATGAAAATCCAAAATTTTTTACATAAAATCAATTGAAAACTCATCCATAACCATCACACCACCAAAATCAAGCAAAATTCTTGAAAACATCCACATAAAAGCTCCAAGAATGCAAGAAAAATGAAAAACATAAAGTTAGGGCATCAAAGAGCTTACCGACGAAAACTTGAGAAAACTAGAGTTAAGCTCGAAGAAAACCATTAGATCCACTTCTCAAAGAGGTTAGGAGGTGATCTAGGAGAAGAAATGAGAAGATTTGGCCAAGATTTGGTGGAGAAAGAAAAGAGAAAATCGTGTGGGAAGAAGGAGAAATGAAGAGAAAGAGAGAGGGTGGCAAGAACTTAATGTGCTACAGTATCCATATGGCCCCCTTAAGGGCCGTGAGGGGGGCCGTATGCCCTAGGCAAAACTCACTGGATGGTGGCAGACGGCCTCTCAAAAGGCCCCTTGAGACCGTGAGGACCTGGAAAACTCTGGAAACCTTTCAAATGCAACCCAAAGCACCAAATGAAGGCCATGAAGTGATTAAGAACACCTCCAACTTGAAAGAAATGCTTAAAAACTCGATCTAATGCATGACATAACATCAAAAACATGCTTCTCATGATGGTTAACAATTAAAACACAAAAATAACGATGAGACAAATGTACAAGGCATGCAAACATGGACTTATTCAAACAAATAAAGACATGAAAGAAACACAAACATACACAAACCACACTCAACTAAAAACACAAAAAGAACAAAAAAATGAAAAACTTAAAGCTTGGGTTGCATCCCAAGAAGTGCTCGTTTAACCTCACGAGCTTGACGTACCTCTTGTCTTACCTTAAGGAGGCTTGAAGAGGGTGTGTTCATCACGGCCACATGTAGCATAGCTACTTCCATGAAAGAAAAGAATTACCTTCCGGGATGATGAGCTTGTGGAGACCAAGAACATGTTACCTTTAGCCCTCCATGGGAAAAGCTTGGGCCAGGCATTGTGCAACTTTAACTTGGGCGGATCCTTGGTTGATTTGAGCATCTTCCCCGCTTCAATTTTAGTCCCGGATGAATTTCCTTGGAGCTTCCTCAAGAATTGTTTTGGCCTCCAAGGAAAAAGATAAGGTTGAAGGCTTTTCAAACTTGGCATGGGTGGGTCCTTGGGTGGTGTAAACCTCCTACCCACATCTCCTTCTTCAACCAATGTCAATCTTCCTTTGATCAACCATAAAAATCTTTTGGGCCTCCAAGGGAACAATTTTGGTTGGGACGTGTCTAACATTGGCATGGGTGGGTCATTGGGTGGCTTCAACCTTCTACCCACATCTTCAGTTGTCCCAAATGATTCTCTTTTGTGCTTAGTGCTTTGAGTCACTTCTATGCTAATGGCTTGCTCAAGTGATGTTGATGCCACTTTTTCTTCCTTTTTGACCTCCAATACACCAAAGTCCTCATCCACCTCTCTTTGACCATATCCCTCTTCATTTTCATTGTTGTTCGTAGAATGGGGCTCTTTTGCTTGCTCGTGAATTAATTGTTCAACCCGACTTTCTAGCTTGTGAAGAGAGGTTGTATAGCCAAAAGGGTGGCATCGATGCCCTTAAATCGTGCATTATATTTGGCATCAAGGGCATGAAGTTCAGTGGTGATGGCTTCAAGTTTGGTGTCGACGACTTGAAATCTACTTTCAGTGTGCATCATGAATTTTGCCAATACATCCTCAGTAGTAAATCTTTTTACTTGTGGTGCTTGATACTGAGGACCTTGATAGATGAAAAGGCACTTGCCGATCTTTGGGCAAGCACTAATTTGATGCCTTACAAAATTTTTCAAAAGTTGGGACTTGGTGAGATTAAACCGACAAAGATGACTTTGCAACTCGCTAATTGGTCTCTTCGCCATCCAATTAGTATAATTGAAGACATTTTGGTAAAGGTGAACTGATTTATCTTCCCAGTAGATTTTGTCATTCTAGATTTAGATGGCAAGGTTGGAGTCCCTCTGATACTTGGGTGACCTTTTTTGGCAACCTCACAAGTTTTGATTGATGTCAAAAATCATCACATGGTTTTGAGAGTGGGGGATAAAGAAGTTGTGTTTAAGTTGCGAGATGCCATGTGCCACTCTATGGTTTCTGATGACACATGTTATGCTTTAAACATTATTGATGACTATGTTTCTGATTTTGTGCAGGAAACGTGGATGGGGGATGGATTATCTGATCTTACACATAGGCAGAGGTTTGAGCGTCTCAAGAAACTTAAGATTGGGCAGTCACGCAACATTTGTTTTGAGGCACTCGACGCAGTTGACATTACAGATGAGGTTCGAGGAATGATACAGGTTGGGGGTTGGCACCGACTCTTGTCTATTTATGAGCCTGTCCGACGAGATATTACCTTGGAGGTTTTGTCGACGTTCTCCTTTGACCGTGAGCGACTAGATGGGAGTTTTGATACGGAGAACGTCATTCGATTAAGGGCTTTAGGTCAGTTTCACGGGATGTCACTGTTACAGTTTGCGACATTGCTTGGACTATATGATCTGGATTATATGGACACATTGGAGTACCGGGAGCTGTTGATTGATTTCCCTTTGGACATTACTCCGAGCCAAGTCTTCCACGATTTATGCGGAGGTGCTCGGTACATTTCGGGTCAGTTGAAGGGTTCTTCTCTCGTAAGTCACGCACATAGGTATGTCCATGCTGTGCTCAGCAGGTCGATCACTGGACGGGGAGATGGTACAGGCGTAATTAACCGTGCAGATCTGCTCTACCTGTACTCCATGACTCAGCAGTTCCCATACACCTTGGACATGTGGTCACAGATTTCTTTCTGCATCAAAGTCAGTATTTGCGCATTGGAGCGCTATTTGTGGGACCATATGTTACTTGACTCATGTTCCAGATGCGTCTCATGCGTTTAGTGAGAGGCGAGGAGAGAGCTAGTAGTCCGTCACCGTTGGGGCTAGTCACTCTCCGACTGATAGGGTTAGTGCGATGTACAGCATCAGGTGGATATGCATTAGTAGAGGTGTCATCCGACAATGACGAGTTTGCTGAGACTCCAGACGCACCACCTCCCGTAGAGCCCACAGTCACTCCGGCAGCACCGAGTTCATCGGCCGATCCTAGCACATCTTCTGATCGAGTACACGAGCGACTGGCTCGACTCAAAGCTGCCATCGCCACCATCCTCGAGAACCAGGCGCGGATCATGGAGCGTATGGATCGTATTCTGCTGACATTGGACACTGATATTGAGTCAGACTCACCAGCGACACCAGCAGCACCAGGCGCCGGTGCTTGAGGCGTTTCACTCATGGGACTATCTTTTAGTTTTCATTTTTCTTATTTTACTTGCATTATCTTATTTTGTGGACTTGTTTACTCAGAAAGGTTTTGCCTTATGAGAGTTATCTTAACATCTTAGCTTTTGTTGCGAGTTTTTGCTTCAGTGATCATATCTTTATGAACTCGTGTATTTTTATATTTTATTGAGCTTCACTGAACCCCTTAAATCCGTGCAGATGGCCTTAAGAGTGATGATGATGATGTTTTTGTCATACACATGACCAAGTGACTTGGTCGTGTGAGCTTCACAACCCGTCGAAAAATAACACACCCTCGAGTTAGCTTCACCAATCGATCATTATGGAGTTCAGGGGAGTATTATTTCAATTGCATTTTCATCCACATCATGTTTTTATTGCTTATATTTTTATTGTGCTTACATGTGTACATTAAGGACAATATACATCTTAAGTGTGGGGGAGGGTTCACCTTATACATGTCCTTTACTTGTGTTTTCATGATCATGCTCATGTTGCCCATGAAGGTTCACCTTAGGGTTGAGAGTTTAATTCTTAATTTTTGGAGGTTGTAAACATTAGGTTTTATCATGCTCTAGTTTTTAATCCCATTTTCTTGAAATTTTTGTCTGATTGCTCTTTAATGCACTTTTCTCACTCATTAAACCTATGGAAATTTACTCTAGTTCATTATAGTGGGATTTTCTAGTGTAAGTTTAATTTGAAAAAAAAATGAGAAAATTCACAAAATTCACAAAATTCAGAATTTCAGTTGTGTTTGTATATAGGGGGTGGAAAGAGCTACAGCCTATGTTGTATGAAGCTACTCTCATAAGTCGGATACTTGTTATGCCCTAATGAGAGAAAGAGCTATGTCATAAGATGTGTGAAAGCTACCACCTTCGGTAGAAAGAGCTACCACCTCGAAAGTGTGAAAGCCACTCGAGATGCATCTCGGGAAAGGGCTACCTTAGAGGATGTGTGAAGCTACGACCTATTCTTTTTGTTTATAAATAAGTCCCATTGCTAATAAGAATTTTGAGTAGTGGATATAGTGTTGACATGAGTTGAGCTTTCACACACACACGCTTTCGGACTTTAGTACTTTCATTTTTGATTGGATTATTTGCTAGAGTATTGATTGTTTCATCTAGTGTTTGTTTCTCTCCATGATTTTAGAATTTTATTCTTGTACCCTCTTGGTGAACCTAAGGCCAAGCACTTCCCTTTGCTTTTCATGAGTTTATGGTTAATTTTTCTTGAGGACAAACAAAGGCTTAAGTGTGGGGGAGTTTGATAAGTGCTTGAGTATACATGTTTTGCCTACTTGTTTTTCATGCATTGAGCATCATTTTACCATGGATTATGTCTCATAAAGTGTATTTTGGTGTTCCTTTATGCAATTAGGTTGTGGAAGTGTTAAAGGAGAAAAAGAAAGCAAAGATGGGTTATAAGGACACATTGTTGGGAGCTTTTATACAACACAAGTGTCAAGGCACAAGAGGGGGTCATGCACATGAGGGTGTGTGCCAACTTCCAGAAGAATTCAAGCTGATTTGTGTGATGGAAGGGCACAAAGGCAGTCACACCTTCATGTCCCTACTTGTGTAAAGATAGCCAAAGCTTCCAAATGATGGTTCGATGGAGGAGAAGTCATATAACTCACCACATGGACGTGTGCCCGACTATGTGGCCTCAAGATAAGAGAGTTTGGATCGTGTTTTATGAAGAGTACTATAGCAAACACTGTTATTCACTGTAGCAGTACTGTAGCAGAAATCACTGTTCACACGACCGCGTGGGAATTCTGCAGTGCACGTGACCGCGTGGGATCTCACGTGGTCATGTGAAGACACGTGACTGGTGCATTTTCAGATTTATAAATACCCCGATTTGCCAATTTTTAAAAGACTTTTTGCGCATGTTTGAAGGCAAGTGTGGCTATTGTTTCAAGGACGAGGTCTTTGGCGATATTGGGAGTCGTTCTTCACCAACTTTGATAGATCTTTCGACAAGATAGCATTGGGGAGCCATTGGCGACCTAGCTTCGTAGAAGGTTCCTTCGAGACGTTGAACGATTCATTAAGGCCATCATCACGAATTCGAGGGGGTTTACTTTCATGAATTACATTGCTTTTTACTTCATTATCTTTTGCTTTGTAATAAGCCCCATGGAGGGCTAAACCCTAGTAGATACTTGGGCATGTGAACCCTAGGTTTCGATTCATGTATTGACTTTCTTTATGCTTTCTTTTAAATCCGAGTTTATTTGAGTTTTAATCTTGTTTAATCATTGCTTGCATGCATTATTAATTCGTATGGTTGTTTGGTATGCTTGATTTGTTTTCCTGGTGAGAGAGAGGTCTCCATTGGGGATTAGAACATACAGGGTTAAAGAGGGTTGAGAGGGTGAGTCTTGAGATAGAGGAGTGTCCCCTTTCCCTTCCGATCGAGTGTTTCCTATCTCTGTATTCCCTAAGTTTATGCAACCATATGGAGTGTGAGGTGTGAGATTGATAGATTTCTCCGCCGGGACCTTTGTAGGGGGTTAGGGATCTTTCACCTAGAAGTAGGGTTAGATCTAATTTTAGGAATCGGTTTGACTCTTAGGTATCCCTAAAGTTCCTTGCGGTCATATGGAGTGCGAGGTGTTGAGATTGAGCGATTTCTCTGCCGGGACCTTGTAGGGGACTAGTATCGGTGGCCTGGAAGCAGGGATCGATTGTTCTTGGATTACCTCGACTCATAAAACTCGGTTGAGAAACATTTAGTGAGTCTTGTACTTCATGATAGAGCCTAGGGGGATCATTGCCCGGGTATCTCATCTTCTTTGATTGAGACCTCCTTTACCTTTTCCTTTTACTTGCTTTATTTCTTGCGATTTTCTTATTTTACACATTACATCCATTGCTTCATATCATTGATTCGACTAGATAAGTAAGAATCAGTCATTACTAGTACTTCCGTTCCCTGTGGATTCGACTACCCACTCACCGGGGTAATTATTACTTCGACAACCCGTGCACTTGCGGTACACACACGCAAGGGGTGTGTCAAATTCACTCAAAAATGATTCACGCCCGAGATTTTTACATAATGAACATTATACCTTGAATAGAACCGACTTTACACAAAAATATGATAAAGGATGAATAAAAGAATGGAGAAGAAGGCATGAAAACATGATATAATATGCACTCAGCATCATGCATTGCTCTATGGTTTCTGATGACACATGTTATTCTTTAGATATTATTGATGACTATGTTTTTTATTTTGTGCAGGAAGCGTGGATGAGGGATGGATTATCTAAATTACTTGATGAAGAAGAATCCCTCGATGGAATAGTGGAGAAGATTTACCACCAAGATAACATTGGAGATCAAGGGAAAATACCTTTGTTGGATGAGCACATGACTTCTCGGAACAAGAAACAGTGGAAGAACTTCGCCACTAGCAAGAAGAAAAATAGTCCACCGACCACCACTAAGGCTTGCATGTATCCTTTAGCTCTTAGTGAGGGAGAAATTTGCTTAATTGAAACATTAATTAACACCTTATTCATTTGTTCATGCTATAGTAAATGATGGGTCAATTGATTCTATGATCCCCCTATGAGCATTGCGAGGTATGTCAAGGTAGTGACGATAAACAAGCCATTTTTGGGAGACATCCCAAGTATTTCCTTGGTTGTTTTTGTTGTTTTTCCCCTCTTGGTGTTGTTTTGTTGTTGTTTGTTCATTTTTATTTATTTGGGTGTTTGTTGTTGTCAGACTCATATTTCCATTCATTTTGGGTAAACATGGGCTCAAAGTTGTTCATGTTTCCATTCCAAAGCTCTATTCTTAAGTTAGTGGTTGTTTGGAAGTGAATTTGTTATGTTCTGCAACTTTCCTAAATTTCCAAGTTAAGCACAGTCATGCTTATGGCCATCCATTTCTTAGGAGTTGTGGAATTCTGGAAAAAGGGGCAAGCATAGGTGTGTTATTATCCTTGCTCCAGCCCATACTTCGAAAAGCATAAGCAGGCTTCTCCATGCAGGGTCGTGCTATTCTCTTTGCCTTTTGTGAAATTTTCCAGTACATAGCATGCTCTTATAGGGCAATTTTTTTCCTTTCTAAGGGGATAAGCATGGTTTCCTAGCATAACCATGCTTCTCAGCCGTACTTCCACATGATCGTTCCTATTTCATTCTTATCTTTTTATTTCTACGCACTAGCATGGTCTGCTATCTTTGTTCTTCTCCAGAGCCTCCGTCTTTCATTTTTGGTCGGATTTTGGTTTTCTTGCTGGATTTTTGGAGCTATTCGTTGATGGTTTCTCTCTCATCAGTTCTTTCTCTTCCTCAAGCAAAGGTATGTTCTCATCTTCGATTCAAGTCCCTTTAAATTTTCATTTGCCTTACAAATCTCTTGAATTTCTAGTATACATTCTTTACTTGCTTTGAAATGCTGGATTCATGATGTTAGGACTAGAAATCATGCTTCCATACTATTTTCTTGTCTGGGATAATAACTAAGCATGGGCGTGCTTCCTTGGAAGCATGGTCATGCTCTTCTGTGCCCTAGGATTTTTCCAAGAAAGCACACCCGTGCCCTGACCTCTTAAGCATTAGTGTGCTCTTTTTCCAGTACAGGCGTGCTTATGTGTAAAATGAGTGATTTTCATGCTAAGCATATCTCGTGCTCTCTTCTAGCCAAATCACTCATATTGTTTATACATCATGACCGTGTTTAGTATAAATTACCTGTGTATTGACTTGTATGATACATTTTATGCAAGATTATGCTAAGACAAAAGACGATGACATCTGAGCCTAAGTTCCCGGGCTGATCAAGTAGGGCCTAAGTTTGATGTGCTAGCACATGAGCTACATTATAACCATCTTAGCACATGACTTATTGGCGAGTCCGAAGAGATTGATGGTGATGTCTTACACGATGTGAGACTCACTGAGAAGGTTCGAGGATTCTTGCGTAAGGGAGTCTGGCGTTAGTTTTTTGCCATCACTGACACTACTTACAGATAGCTGATGTTAGAGTTCATGGTGACTTTTGAGCTCCAGCGTGGGCTGATCAACTTCCTCAAGGCTGAAACCATCAAATTTCAGGCTTTCGGAGACATGCACCACATGAGTCTGATGGAGTTATTTGTTTGGCTGGAGCTCTATGACGAGGCATTTACCCGAACTCCAGAGTATGATGCCCTTCTAATTGAGTGCCCACAAGGAAAGTCATTGGAGTCCTGTTGGCGTCTTGTTAGCATAGTTATTAGGTATGGTCGAGCTGAACAAAGGCCACCAACCTTCATTTCCCCGTCCTCAGGTACATCCATCATCTTCTAAGTCACACTTTGACAGGATAAGGAGACAACACTAAAGTGGTGAGCTGAGGGACTTTAACTACCTACTAAGCATGGTAGATGGGTTCCATCTTCACCTAGGATATGAGGTTGCCCTCGCTTTCCATTATTAGGAGGCTAATCCTAGGATTGGGGTTATATTTACTGGTCCCTACACCACCAAGCTTGATGGTCACCGCGCGACAAGCTAAAGAAAGCTAGCACGTGACTCCCCAGCCGCAAGTGCACGAGTCGGCAAGTAATAACCTCTCGTGCACGCACGAGAGGGTCGTATTCCCATGGGTTCCGAGATCTACTATTACTTCCTTTCGGGGTTCACTGTCTAGTCGATCAAAACAGGGTTGGTGAAATTGTAAAGACTAGAACAATAAAATGAATAAGAAAATGAAAGCAATATAATGCTCAATCCGAACAAAGATGAGGGTGAAGAATCCAAGAATCGAGGAAGGCCTCGAGCGAGGATTCCCCTGGGAGAAGACTAAGTACGGATGACGATAACAATGTTAAAGGTAGGGTTGGCTTGGTCTTAGTCCGCTTGACTCGGATGTCGACTACCCCGGAACCTCCGTGGTGTAGCCCTAATCCAGTACGGGTTCCTCTATCCAGAAGAAACCCCCACGATGTCATTGAGAACAAGGAGTCTTGGTTAGGGTTATTCTAATGCACACTTTCAGCTAAAATAACACTAACCGCGCGGAAGGCTACTAATACCCGGAATCTCCGGCGTATTAATACAATAAATCCCTCTTTAATTATCACATGACCTAACACAAGCTAGCATCCCGCCAAACAAGTATTGTTCACAATCAACTCTACGGAATCCATCCATTGTAGAATGAACAAGAAAATGATAAATTAAAACCAAACACACAAGCCACACACATTCATTCAAAGAGCAAGAATGTCATCCATACAAAGTCTCCTCCCAAGGTTTATCGGGAGCGCGGTAGCCTTGGGAGTTTAGTTCAACATAACAAAATGGGAGAGCTCACAATACATGAAGTTTATCATACAAACAATGAGAAAACTCCCCTCGAAATATCGACTAGAAGATGATGATGGTAGCCTGTCGGATCCGCGCCGCCGAGCTCTTCGATGCTTTCCAATGTTCTCCCCTTTGTCTCTCCTTCAATCCTTGCCGAAATCGCCTCCAAAAATGATGAAATTAGGTTCAGGGTGTGTGGAGGTCAGATGAGAACCAGTCCTCCTCTTCTAAACCCTCAGCAATGCTTATATAATCCCGAGACCATGCGGGCTGTGCTCGGGCCGCACATGCGCCCACACAGTCTTTTGGCCACTCTGTACGGCCTGGTGTGCGGGCCGCACACTAGGCCGCACAGCTCACTGGCTGAGCTGTGCGTGCACTGTGCGGCCCGCACAGTGGGCACATAGAACTGTGTGCTTCGCGGGTTTGTCTCATTCGGAGCTTGTTTAAACTTTATTTTTTCTTCAATTTTCTCCAAAATGACTCGAATATGGTTCATCCTAGCAAATATGGTCCTCAAAACCCTGAAAGGAGAATGAATACATCAAATGCGCAAAATGTCATCATAATACTAATACAAGTTGCATGAAAGTGCATAAATTTTACAAGTAAAACATAATGTATTTAGACACTTATCAAAGCTCATCCAAGGGATGGGCCTTCGAGAGGGGACCAATGGTTTCGGGATTGAGGGTGGCAACACCTCGATCACTCTGGATATACTCTAAGCCATGAGGATGGTGTAGCCGATCAAGACTGTATATGAGAATCGCTACTATGTCATCAGTGCTTATACCCCTATTGTCATACCAGCTTCCCCTCCATCTCCTCTTGCTCCTCGCTCCCCTTAAATACCACCGACTTAACCCTCCACCAGCCACACCACAACACCAATAAGTTTACCACTCTACTGGCCTTGTTTGAGTAGGAGTGTCATGAGGATCGCCACCCACCTTGATGTCTAATTGTCTCCTCTAGCATCTTCTCCGGTGCTTCACCACATCACGTGGGGTTTGATACTGCTGATTTGGAGTAATAGGAGTCCAAGGTCTCTGAGTCTGAGGATGGAGATGAATCGGTGAGCAAAGGAGGATCTCCATCTAGAGATGGGCCTACTACTGCTGCTGATGACATTGATTCTAATAACCCAAAACTGTACTGAGTCTGAGTCTAACTAATCATCACCCTTTCTTCACATATCAGCCTTTCATTTTTCAGTTTGTGGAATATGTATTTTCTTTTTGTGAACTTATACTTTTTGTACATTTAGCAATTGGAGTCCCCTGCTAAACTATTTCTTTTTTTTGCTTTGCATTATTTTCCTTCAGTACTTTATTTTATTTTGTGTTCTTGAGCTTCATGTATGTACTCTTCTTGCTTTACTGGATGTATGCCGTATTTGGAATTTTGAGCTATCCACATCAAGAGCGTTATCATCACTCTTCGTATCCAAAGAAGCCCTAATAACCCTCCTCGATGTTATTTAATTGTCTTCTTTCTTTTTGTATGTGCTTGGATGGTTTACATTGAGGATAATGTAATGTTCAAGTGCGGGGGAGAATTTATTTCTATATGGGGTATCTCAATGTTTATTGTGATGATGCATGACTTAGGATGATCTGTGATTTGTTGTTTGGGATTCATAAGACTAATGGTGATATTAGAGTTAGTGTATCTAGTTGATTTAATTATCAGTTTTACCCATGCTACAGAAACCTTCCTTCTTGCACTTCACCCTAGTTGTGGATTTACTTGTATCCTAGGAAGAATTTTAAGTTGTAAATCAATTCCTTTGTTAAAAAACCAAAAAAAAGTTGGTTGTTTCTTTCTTTTGTAGTTAAAAAACTTGAATTCATATGAATGCCCTACCATTGTTTTGTAAATAATTAGTGCAGAAAGATGGTACAAAGAGCTATCTCTTTAGAAGTGTGAAAGCCACCATTGAGTAGTCGGATCTTGGGCATCATCAATGTTCACTTGATGACCTACCGGGGGAGAGGATTACCTCTAGGATGTATGAAGGTAATACCCATTTAATTTTTGTGGAAATAAGGCCTTCTGAGTTACTTTTTCTTCTAAGGTACATGGGGCACATATCTTGGGTAAATTCACACACACATTTGGAGTATGGAGTATCGGTGAATCTCTCTCTTGTGGAATCAACTATACACTCACTAGTTTCTAGGGTTCCTTTGCTTGTCTATGATGCCAATATCTTCTATGAGATCAAAGGTCATGCACTCTTTTACTTTCTTTGTAAGCTGAGTGTTTTTCTTGAAGAGAAGAAAATGTTCAAATATGGGGGTATTTGATGAGTGCAATTTACATAGACACTTTCATGTACCCTATTGCATGAATTACTTGGCTTTTTTTGCATTATTTTATTATAAATCGATGCTACTTGGTGTATATTTGTTAAGTGATGTAGATAATAATGTCTTGGATTGAAAGGAATGAATAAAGATGAATTTTGGTGTGAAATGGAGTTGGAATGCACTTTTCAGCACAAGTACGACTGGGAAGCACGCCACGCTTACAGCCATGCAATTTTCAGGACTTAGAGAAATTTAGCCCAACTGAGAAAGCACACCAAGACTTGGAAGCATGGTTACAAAGCCTGGGTGTGCTTATACCCATGCACTTCACTAGAACTTAAACAAACTGAAGAGCAAGATTTCGTTGCCCATAGCACCATTATACTCTTGAAGCATGGGCAGGAAGCACAGATGTTCTTACAGATGAGTGCATTTGATATAGATATTTTATATATCCTATTGGGTATTTTACTTGTTCTTCTACCATGTTTTTTGTTATAAACTGATGCTACTTGAGGTATGTTGTTAATTATTGTAGATAATTGGGTTTTGGACAAAAAGGAACGAATAGAGATGAATTCTAAAGTAGAACAACATTAGAATACAATTTTCAAGACAAGCATGGTCTGAAGAACACCTGTTCTTGGAAGCATGGGCTTGTTAAGCCTCGTGCATTTTACTAGAGTCTGCATAAGACTTGGAAGCACGGTTTCACCTCTCCTAACACCAACATACTGAGGGAGTTTGGTTGTTAAGTATGATCATGCTTACGCCCATGCGTTTGACTAGAAATCTCTTGTAAATATTAGCATGGTCACAGTGCTCCTTATACCATCGTGATCAACAAGCATGGGCTACAAGTATGGGCATTCTTAAACCCATGCATTTTACTAGTACCATGCTGAAGATCACTTCCCAGCATTTGGCATAAGCACAGTCATAAGCACGACCGTCAACACGGCTGTCCAAACATCAGGAAAGGGGTATTTATGCCCTAAAGTTAGATTTTAGAGGGATTTTCTTGTCTCTTTTTGGAGGCATGAGTTCAGGCAGCCATCGGTATCATTCAAGGCTGGATTCAGAGTGAAGATAAGTGTGAAATAGGAGGATTACCTATGATGATCATCGTCAAGCCTTCTCTGACGTGATTGTGAATGTCACGGCCCGACCCTCAGGTCCTGAGCACGACATGCCGCCATGACAACCCAGGGGAGGCCCAACACTGCCTCAACCCTAGGTGGCCGTAAGGCTAACCTGTTCCCTGCACAATACATCTATAATCACAATACATAACTCAACATCAAATACTTATATTACTTAAGAAGGTACCACACACTGATACTCATAACCAGGAATACATATTGAAGATAATAACAACCACTCCAAATAGAGGATACACTCCTCTTCGCAATACATAGACTAGACTGGCATACAAAGTGTTCAAGTATGGAAAGACATGTTAGGGTTCAATAAATACATAGTGGATCCCTGATAATACATGCAAAGACATAGTGACATACACCAATCAAAATGAGAAGACAATGATGACTCTAGCCAAGCACTTCACGTCTTCAACTCTGCGCTGTGCTATCACCTGGAAGGAAGAAAGAGGGGGTGAGTAACTAGGTTACTCAGTGAGGGGTTAGCCATAGGACTATAGTTCAAGCATGATCAAATCGAAGTAAAACATCATAAAAATATTTCAATACTCAACAAAAATGAAACATGCTTTGAGTAACAAATATCTCATAAGAACATAGCTTTTCTCATTGAAATACAAATAGAGGTTCTTTGAAATCATCATGAAAACAAATGCCATCCTAGACCTAACATAAGCACAATTCTGATGGATAGAATGAAATATCGAGATGCTTATAAATAAATAACTCATCGATCACAAATCAACGAAAATGTCCAGAATGGCCTCAAAACTCTCCGTCGCTAACCATGGCCTTGGTTAGGTCTGGAGCTACCAAGATTTGTGTATCTTGGCATTGGCCGCTGGAAAGTTCGTGTGGTGACTCCGAACAACCCAACTATACCCATGTCAGGGATCTACGCTCCCACCTGACATGGTATAACTGTTTTGACAGTATTCCACGCCACGTCTATATAGGTCGGCCCGTGGAAACCATCCACTTCTTATTGCAGCAAGTTCTGGAGCTTGGCTCCCATGTCACCAACAAAGAATAGAACAATAGCTTGGCCCGTAAGCTCAATATATACATCATGATAGCATAATTCTTAATAAGAGACAATAAGTGTTCACAATGGTAATCCTCACCCCAAGGGTGATCAATTTGATCAAAGCATTAATCAAGAAACCATTTTCATCAAAAGTATCATATAGAGGTGTCTTTTGAAAATACACTTTGAGCATTGCATTAATAACATGAAAATAACCTTGTTTTCATATGCCTTTGTTCATCATGATGAGAACATCAATTCTCTTGAAAACACAGCTTAAAACATGTATTTTGAACATAGAGTTTCAAATCATAAGCAACTTAGATACACTATGCAAGAATTCAAGAAATAAGCCAATCTCATAAATCATCATGATTCAAAGCATCAATCTAGGTTTTGAATGAGTTTAGCAATAAGGATTTTATAAATTCAAAACAAGCAACTTAATATCAAGAAATATCATGCATGAATCATAGTCCAACTTTGGTAATTTCCGACTCACAAACTTGGCGAGCAAACGCCTCAAAATCACTTCTCCACTGGTTCTTTGCCCTTACTTGAAGCCTCACCTCCTAGAAGCCATTAAACAACCAAACAATCAACCAAACATCATCAAACACTTGGTTAACTATGATGAAGAAAGAATGCTCAAAATGGGGAATGGTTGCTTCTAGGGTTTGCTAAACACCATAGCAAAGAGTTCTAGCAAGAAGAAGACCTTTCAAAACTCATAAAACCAACAAGGAAAGTAAAGATGACCTAACATGGTCGGTGGTACGGCAATTCCGGAATTAGGGTTTTGAAGATTCAAGGATTTAATGGAGTAAGAGCCATACAACTCAATAAAATTAGCCATAAAAGAGGAAAAAAAGAGACAACAACCAAGCTCTCATAAGGGTTCATGATCAACCCTAACCATCATCATCCAAGGACAAAGAAGAAGGAACAAATGGATGAAGGCATACCTTGATCAAATGAATGAGCAACTTGTTGATTCAAGTTTCAAGCTTAAAAACTCCTTGTAGATCAGCCTTAGAACCCCAAGAGACGATGGAGGAAGAGAGGAGAAGGAGATAGAGGAGTTTGGGAGAAAAGAAATGAAGAAACAAAGCTAGGGGCAGGTTTTTAAAAGCCAAAGAGCAAAGATGTGCGGGTTGTGTGCGGCCCCGCACACCAGCCGCACACACCCGGCAGAGAGGTGTGTGGCTGGTGTGCAGCCCGCACACCAGCCACATACCCCTCTTCCTGGGGTGTCCGGCCTCTGTGTGGCCCGCACAGAGGCCGCACAGCCCTCAGGTGAGGCTGTCCGGCTGATATATGCTTGTATTATAGTACCGCGAATCGTTATTATCTTACATTGAGCATATCTTTTATCAGTTTTTATCACTAAATGGCGTGCATTTATGTATTCTTGTGCATTGAAGGTTTGTGGAGCTAAATTGGAAAAGAAGAACGAAATTAGGTCATGTTTGCCGATGTTGGGAAGTTTTCGGACCAAGCACGGAACAAGGCACGAGCTTGGACTTGTGAGTGTGTGCCTACCTCCTTTAGAGGGGCACAAAGGCAGTCACATTCACAACAAGTCTAACTCGTGTGGATTAGGAGAACTTCACCAAGAAGGAGACTTGAAGCAATCGGCATGATCTACCATTGATTGTGTGCCCAATTCAATGGCCTCGATGAAGAACGACGGATTCGGGAGCAATGTAGTTTGTTACTGTAACAAAACACTGTAGGAAGTTACTGTTCACTTTCGGCCGAAATTCATAATTCCAGAGAATTCACACGGACGTGTGGAATTAACACACGGCTGTGTGAATTAATTTTTCAGCAGACAGAAACTTCACACGCCCGTGTGTTAATTCCACGCGGCCGTGTGAAGCCCCCGATAAGTCAAATTTTAAAGCCTCGATTCAACATTATAAAAGTCGATTTTGGAGACCTTTTGGGATATCTTTTGACCTATGTTTCTCTTCAACTTGGGGAGTACGGCTAGGGTTTCGGAGAGGATTTCGTGGAGGTTTAGCGCGCGTCATCGGCATCGTCATTGACGTTCGACGGCCGCACAAGACCACGGCCACACCATACGCAAGGGGGTTTTCATTGATGTCCTTATTTTGTGCTTTCTTTCATACATTGATGAACATGTATAGCTTCATGAGGAGCTAAACCCCTTAAGGGTATTCAGACTTGTAAACTCTAGGGTTATTATGTGTCTTTTACATTGTTATTATGCTTTTCCATTATTGATGAATAAAATTGATTTTCAATCTTAATTTCATCTTGCTAATGTTTTCTCTTAGATGTAACACTAGCATTGAGAACAATTTAGGTTTCCTTTTGGAGGTGTGACAACTCCTTAGGGTTAGACTACTTAAGATTGAAGACGGTTGAGAGGGAGAGTTATGAGGTAGTGATGTACCCCTTTCCCCTTCGACGTGGTTTCTCCCTACCTCTGTTTCCTTGATTTCATAGCGGTCGAAATAGAGTGAAGTACTAGGCAGATAAACTCCCCTGGGGCTTAGTTACGCAAGTAACAGAGTGAAGGGTTGAAGTGAATCCTATGCATTGGGGCTTAATCTAGACTAGGGTTTTTCCACCTTGACCAAAGGGTTAGAACTACATATAGAAATAGGTTTTACCATTAGGAATCCCTAGAGCTTAAAGCAATCCCACGTAGTGTGACGTTTAGATAGATATACTCCCCTGGGGCTTAGTCATGCGAGCGATAGAGTGAATGGTGACGTGAATTCTAATACCGGGGCATAGTGTTGATGTTAGTCACGGTTGTTCTTAGGTTTGGGACCGTGAGTCTTAGGATATCATCGACTCAATTAAACATCAATAGGAAAGTATAGTAGCATAGTCCTGCACTAGAAGTATAGACCCTAGAGGTAGCTTGTCCGGATGCCCTATTTCATTCATTAGTAGTCCTCTCTATTCTGTTTTACTTGCACTCTCTCATCTTCCATCTTTCTATTTAATTTCTTGTCTTTCATTCTACTTTATTCTATATTCATTCATTGATCCTACTATTGCTTAATTAGTGAAATCTCGTATTCTAATTCCCTATTCCCTGTGGATTCGACTACCCACTCACCAGGGTAAATTTATTACTTCGACAAATCCATGCACTTGCGGGATACACGCAAGGGGTCGTGTCACCGGCCTGTGCACAGCCCCGCACAATCTTGTGCGGTCTGTGCACAGCCCATTTACCCTAAAAACTCCTATAACACTCGACCAAAACACGCTCAAACACCCAGCAACCAACTCCGAAGATTCGACAAAAAATATTCAAAGAAACTAAATGGGGAAATGACAACAACATCTAAGACAATCGAAACAACAAACAAGGGCAAAGAGACCGAAACTCCACAGTGAAGCAAGAAGGAGTCTAATGAATAATCTTTATATATCTTATTGCTTTTCTATGATTGATTGTAGAACCATGAAGGGCTAACCATCTTTTGGTGTCCTGGATTATGAACCTTAAATTATGATGTATTGATTATGTTATTTGAATATTGGGTTTCCTTTTGAACTCCATTTTATTTATTTGGATTATCTTCTTGTATTGATTGCCATTTATCTTTGTATGTTGCAAAGTTCAATGTGGGAATTGTCGCTATCTGTGAGAGCAATGATGTGGTGTGCATGGCTCCCGTAGTTGCAATTGCAGTCAAGAGTGCTTTATTCGTCTAGCTAGGTGACACAACCACTTACGTGTATCACGTAAGTGCAAGGGGTTGTCAAATTAATAAAATTTACCCTAGTGAGTGGGTAGTCGAATCCACAGGGAATAGGGATTTAAAGCAGGAGATTTCACTATTTTAGCTATGCGGTGTACAAAAAGTCATAATAGAATCGATGAGTGAATTATGGAAGCAAATATAATAAAGGGCAAGAAATTAAATAGAGAGATGGAAGGCAAGAAAGTGCAAGTAGAAGTGAAAAGAGAAGGACTAGCAATGGATGAAATAGGATATCCGGACAAGCTACCTTTAGGACTTATGCTTCTAGTGCAAGACTATGCTATTATACTTTCTTATTGATGTTAATTGAGTTGAGGATATCCTTAAACTCATGGTCCTAAACCTAAGGTCAACCGTGACTAACCCCAACATTGTGCCCCGGCATTAGAATTCACGTTAACCCTTCACTCTGTCACTCGCGCAACTAAGCCCCAGGGGAGTATATCTACCTAAGCCTTACACTACGTGGGATTGCTTTAAGCTCTAGGGACTCCTAGTGATAAAACATCTTATATATAGTTCTAACGGTTTGGTCCAGGTCGAAGAACCCTAGTCTAGATTAAGCCCCAGTGCTTAGGATTCACGTCAACCCTTCACTCTGTTGCTCGCGCAACTTAGCCACAGGGGAGTTTATCTACCTAGCACTTCACTCTATCTTGACCGCTAAGAAATCAAGGAAAATGGAGGTAGGGAGAAATCACACCGGAGGGGAAAGGGGACGCTTCGCTATCTCACGACTCACCCTCTCAACTCTCTTCAATCTTAAGTAGTCTAACCCTATAGGAGTTGTCATACCTCCAAAGAACAACATAGATTGTTCTCAACCCTAGTGTCACGGCTAAGAGAAAACAATTGAATGAGATAATTAAAATTGAAACTCGAATTTATTCATCAATAATGGAAAAGCATAATAATAATGTCACAGAAACATAATAATCCTAGGGTTTACAAGTCCGAATACCCACGAGGGGTTTAGCTCCGCATGGAGCTATACATGCTCAGCAAAATATGAAAGAAAGCACAAATTAAAGACATTGATGAAAAACCCCCTTGCGTATGGTGTGGCCGTGATCTTGTGCGGCCGCCAAACGTCGATGACGATATCGATGACGCGCTCCAAACCTCCACGAAGTCCTCTCCGAAACCCTAGCCGCACTCTCCAGAAGTTTTTGGAGAAAGTCAGGTCGAAAGATGCTTTAAAAGTCTCCAAATCGGGCTTTTATAATGTTGAGTCGTGGCTTTAAAATTGAACTTATCGGGACTTCACATGGCTGTGTGGAATTTCCACACGCCCGTGTGAAGTTTCTGGAATCTTGATTTTTGGCAGAAAGTGAATAGTAGTTTTCTACAGTAACTTGACGAAATGCTCCTAAATCCGTTGTTCTTCATCGAGGCCATTGATTTGGGCACACAATCAATGGTTGATTGGTGAGTGACATGAAATCCCGCAAGCGCACGGATCGTCAAGTAATACCTCTCGTGCGAACACGAGAGGGTCGTATTCCCTGAGGCCCGAGAAGCTACCCTTACTTCTGATAAGTGCTTGTATTATAGTACCGCGAAGCATTATTATCTTGCATTGAGCATATCTTTTATCAGTTTTTATCACTAAATGGCGTGCGTTTGTGTATTCTTGTGCATTGCAAGTTTGTGGAGCTAAATTGGAGAAGAAGAACGAAATTAGGTCCTATTCACCAATGTTGGGAAGTTTTCGGACCAAACACGGAACAAGGCACGAGCTTGGACTTGTGAGTGTGTGCCAACCTCCTTCGGAGTGGCACAAAGGCAGTCACATGCACAACAAGTCTAACTCGTGTGGCTTAGGAGAACTTCACCAAGAAGGAGACTTGAAGCAATCGGCACGATCTACCATTGATTGTGTGCCCAATTCAATGGCCTCGATGAAGAACGACGGATTCGGGAGCGTTTCGGGCAAAAACACGGATTCAGGAGCGTCTCGATGAAGGCGAGTACTGTAGTTTGTTACTCTAGCAAAACACTGTAACAAGTTACTGTTCACTTTCGGCCGAAATTGAGAATTCCAGAGAATTCACACAGGAGTGTGGAATTAACACACGGCCGTGTGAATTAATTTTTGAGCAGACAGAAACTTCACACGCTCGTGTGTTAATTCTACACGGCCGTTTGAAGCCCCCGATAAGTCAAATTTTAAAGCCGCGATTCAACATTATAAAAGGCGATTTTGGAGACCTTTTGGGATATCTTTTGACCTATCTTTCTCTTCAACTTGGGAAGTGCGGCTAGGGTTTCAGAGTGGATTTCGTGGAGGTTTAGCGCGCGTCATCGGCATTGTCACCGAAGTTCGACGGCCGCACAAGACCACGGCCACACCATACGCAAGGGGGTTTTCATTGATGTCCTTATTTTGTGCTTTCTTTCATACATTTATAAACATGTATAGCTCCATGAAGAGCTAAACCCCTTAAGGGTATTCGGACTTGTAAAACTCTAGGGCTCTTATGTTTATTTGACATTGTTATTATGCTTTTCCATTATTGATGAATAAAATTGAGTTTCAATCTTAATTTCATCTTGTTAATGTTTTCTCTTAGATGTGACACTAGGATTGAGAACAATTTAGGTTGCCTTTTGGAGGTGTGACAACTCCTTAGGGTTAGACTACTTAAGATTGAAGAGGGTTGAGAGGGAGAGTTGTGAGGTAGCGATGTATCCCTTTCCCCTCCGACATGGTTTCTCCCTACCTCCGTTTACTTGATTTCATACGGTCAAAATAGAGTGAAGTGCTAGGCAGATAAACTCCCCTGGGGCTTAGTTACGCAAGTAACAGAGTGAAGGGTTGAAGTGAATCCAATGCATTGGGGCTTAATCTAGACTAGGGTTTTTCCACCTGGGCCAAAGGGTTAGAACTACACATAGGAACAGGTTTCACCATTAGGAATCCCTAGAGCTTAAAGCAATCCCACGTAGTGTGAGGTTTAGGTAGATATACTCCCCTGGGGCTTAGTCGTGTGAGCGACAGAGTGAAGGGTGACGTGAATCCTAATACCGGTGCATAGTGTTGGGGTTAGTCACGGTTGTCCTTAGGTTTGGGACCGTGAGTCTTATGATATCCTCGACTCGATTAAACATCAATAGGAAAGTATAATAGCATAGTCCTGCACTAGAAGCATAGACCCTAGAGATAGCTTGTCCGGATGCCCTATTTCATTCATTACTAGTCCTCTCTATTCTCTTTTACTTGCACTCTCTCATCTTCCATCTTTCTATTTAATTTCTCATTTTCTAGTATAATTGTTTCCATAATTCACTCATCGAATCAATTAATCACTTTTTCGTACTTCGCATAGTTTTAATAGTGAAATCTTGTATTCTAACTCCCTATCCCTGTGGATTTGACTACCCTCTCACCGGGGTAACTTTTATTACTTCGACAAACCCGTGCACTTGCGGGATACACAGAAGGGGTCGTGTCAACTTCCCTTTTACAATGTTGTTCAACCGACACAATTCAAGAGAGTGAATAGAATGTAAAGAAACTAAGCAAATAAAAAAAAATACAAACATACAAGGACAAAA
Source organism: Dioscorea alata (assembly GCA_020875875.1). Classification (NCBI taxonomy): domain Eukaryota; kingdom Viridiplantae; phylum Streptophyta; class Magnoliopsida; order Dioscoreales; family Dioscoreaceae; genus Dioscorea; species Dioscorea alata. The sequence continues at coordinate 11,550,101 of CM037020.1, read as the reverse complement.
TACAGGATAAATTAGGGCTAGGAGTGGTCACGGATGAGGATTCCCTTAGGGGCTACTAAAGTGAGTAGGAAGCTTGGACTAACATGCAAGTGGCTAATTGGACCGAGAACACCCTATACTAGGCCAACCCGATGGTCACGGCAATTGACCCCTAATCTGGTACGGGAATTAGATACGGTACATATACCGCCCAAGATTACCCCTACGATTGCAAAGGGTAATGTGGTTTTCTCAAACTAGGGTTAAAATACAAAGGAGTAATTAACCCCAGGAGTGGAGGGGTACAAATACCCGATGGTCACGGCGTATTTATACGTGTTTCCCTTCCAAGTTTGGTGAGTCTAACACTAGGGCAATGATCATGCAACCTAGCATTTCCTAAGTCTTTTGATACATAGAGTTCTCATACATATCAAGCATGTAAAAACACCAAACAATGGATCATAAACAAGCCACAAACATTAATTAGAACAAGATCATCCAAAACATCACAAGTTCACCCCCAAGGTTCACCTACATCCGGTGACCTTGGGGTTTAGTTGCTCATGTGCACTAAATACAACAAGAAATACATGAAAACAACCATCAAAAGCATGAGAAAAACTCCCTCAAAGAATGAATGCCGGAGAAGTTCTAAAGACACAACTCAAAGGGATGGCTTCCCTTGTCATCAACCTCCAAATGTGAGCTATAGATCATAGATTCTTCCCAAAACTTTGCTCTCCTTGACAAATCCTTGCTGAGATGGCCCTCCAAAAGCTAGTATTCTCGGTGTGGTCCCCGGCAACGGCGCTAAAAACTTGATGAGCGAGCACGCGACTAGCTACAGAGCTAGCACGCGACTCCCCAGCTGCAAGTGCACGGGTCGTCAAGTAATAAACCTCACGAGGAGGGTCGTATTCCCAAGGGCCCGAGATCTACTATTACTTCCTTTCAGGAATCACTTACTAGTCGATCGAAACAGGGTTGAAGCGATACTAAAATAATAAAAACAATTAAAGAAGTGAAAATAAAATAAAGCTCAATCTGGAGGAAAGCTAGAGATGAAGAAGCCAATAATTAGGGAAGGCCTTGGGCTAGGATTCCCCCAGGAGGAGACCAAGTACGAATGACCATGGAATCGAATAAACTAGGGTTGGGTTGGTTTTGGTCTGCTAGACTCGGATGTCGACTACCCCGGAACCTCCGTAGTGTAGCCCTAATCCAGTACGGGTTTCTCTATCCAGAAAAGACCCCTACGATGTCAATGAGAACAAGGAGTCTTGATTAGGGTTAATCTAATGCACATTCTCAGCTAAATTAACCCTAAACGCGTGGAAGGCTATTAACACCCGCAACCTCCGGTGTATTAATACATGAATCCCTCTTTAACTCATCAAGTGACCTAATACAAGCTAGCATCCCGCCAAACAAGTATCATTCAAAATCAATTCTACAGAATTCATCCATGGTAGAATGAGCAACAAGATGATGAATTAAAACCAAACAATCAAACCAACACATTCATTCAAGACAATATAAAGGTCATTCATACAAAGTCTCCTGCCAAGGTTCACCGGGAGCCCGGTGGCCTTGGGAGGTTTAGTTCGACATCACAAAACTAAGGAGCATCGTCATACAAAGATTCCATCAAACAAAAACAAGAGAAACTCCCTCAAAGATGTCGGCTAGGGTTGATGGTGTAGCTCGTCAGATCCGCGCCGGTGAGCCCTATGAAGCTTCTCCACATCTTTCCCTTCTTCTCTCCTTCAAATCTGCCCAAAAATCCCTCCAAATTCCTCCAAAGATGATCAGAATGATGTATGGTGGAGTGGAGGCCGGATAGAGAACAACCTCTCTCACAACAACTAAAGGCCCCTATATAATCCTGAGACCGTGCGGGCTGTGTGCGGCCGCACAGATGCCCGCACGGTCTTCTGGCCACCCTTTACGCCCTGGTGTGCGGGCCGCACACCAGGCCGCACAGCTCACTGGCCAGGGTGTGCGGCCACTGTGCGGGCAGCACAGTGGCCGCACATGGCCGAGAGAGCTGGCTCCGTGTGTGGCGTGTCAGCTTCCGGGGTGCTCCAAGTCTTCATTTCTTCTTCAATCTTCCCCGAAACTAAACGAATATGGTTCGAAGACTCGCACTTGGTCCTCGAAACCCTGAAACGAAAAATAAAAATATCAAGTGCACAAAATGTCATCGAAAATACACATAAGTTGCATGAAAGTACAAGAACATCATCGCTAAAACATGATATATTTAGGCACTTATCAATGCACTTTTTAGGATGGGCTATAATCATGTTGAGAACAAGTTCCAAGACACCTAAAGAAAGCACAGTCAAGAGCACGGCCAAGAGCACAATCCTACTTACTTCGGGAATAAAGTTAGGTTTTCATGGGGATCTTCTTCCTTTTTTTTTTTGGAGACAAGGGTTAGGGCAAATCTTGGCACCATTCAAGGCTAGATCTTGGTTGAGAGATCATTGTAGGAATATAGGAATGCCAGCAAGATCAACATAGATCGCTCTCCGATGAGCATTGTGAAGCAATAATGGAGTTTTATGGATAGCATTTCTTTCTCTTGTTGCTTTTCTTTAATGCATTGTAGAACCATGAGGGGCTAACTGTCATTTGGTACCCTGGATTATGATGCTTGACTTGTGATGTATTGACTTTGTTGTTTTCATTATTGAGTTTCTTTGTGGTCTCCCTTTTGTCTATCTTGTTTACTCATCTTTGTGTTGATTGCCTTGATGTTGTATGTTGCAATACTTGACATGGGAATTGCTGCTAGCTGCATAAGCATTAATTTGGCATGCATATTCCCCGTAGTTGCAATTGAACTCAAAAGCATGTTAACCTTTGTTGCACACTCACTGTCTAGATGGTTAATGAATGATCTATTTAGCTAAGGCACACATTAGGGAAGAGGTTGAGTCTAATCCGAAACTTAAGTAAGGTTATACGTTATCAAACCTTCCATAGGTGGTCACCACGGTTGATGGAGATGTACATGTAATCATTGCCTAATCAATACATTTGTCAAGAGGATTAATCCTCTACACTGTTTTTCAATCCAAACCCTGTCTCTCTTTTCTTTCCCTTTCTATATTTCTTTAATTGTTTTAAACTAGTTTCAACCAATCATATGAGTTGGCTAGATATTAGAAATAGAACAAGTATCGAGAGCTACACCAGCCCCTAAGGATTCGACTACTTGACCTGTTCGGGTACACTTTATTATTTATACGACCCGTACACTTATGATTACACAAAGGGCATATCAAGAACCACCTCTGGATCCTCTCCAACAGGTCTTGACAGATTCCCATGGGTCATATGTTGTACCTGGAACACAAAGAGAGAAGAGTTAATCTATGAGAGAGAATAAAAAATAGAAAAGTTAAACCAAAATCTGAAATAAGATCAATTGTGGCTACATTAATAAGAAGTGTATAAGTGTCGAAGTAATAAAGAGCCCACCAGTTGGGTAATTGTATTCACATAGAGTGAAACTACTTGTAACCACTTTGAATCTTGTTATCTTGCTATAAACACAAAGTTGGTGAAACAATAATTTAACATAACTAAATGAATGCTAATTACGCAAAAAAGGAACAAGGAGATAATCAATAGATGATGAAACGGGTGCTTAAACACTGATCACCCTAGGATTTCTAACTTGAAGCACTAAATCCAACTAAGCTTCCTTAATTCAAAATACTTTAGTCGAGGCGATCACAAATTACTCCAACCCTGCTTGCACGGCAATGAAGACTATTCCAATAAAAACCTCCAATTTATGACTTGTCATATCATAAGGATTTGTATGAATGCATGTTGATCCAAGGATTTCAGTTGATCGACTAGGTTGCCAAAATAGGTTAGCACTCTTGTAAGACTACTAATCCCTAATCCAATAAAAATTATAAATTATGACCTATCACGTCAAAGAAATTTTTATGCTTGCTTGAAGAGCATGAAAGCACGAGGATAAGCATGGTCAAATCGGATGGCAAGTGGATACTCCTCTACCCTTGGATCTCTTCTCCCCCTATCCAATCTTGATAGACCTATTCTTGTGGGTCTTGCAACTCTTCAAAAGAACATTCACAAACACAATCAATGTTGTCACTACAAAGATCATGAAGTAAGAATAACACAAGATTGGAACTCAAAATAAATCTAAATTAATGGAAGTAAAGCAAGTTAAACTCTAAATCATCCTAGGGTTCATAGGTTTAAGCACCCACAAGAGCGTTTAGCTCCCCATGGAGCAATATAATCCAAACATGGCAATCTAAAAGAAATAAATGTTCATGCAAATAAAAACTCTTTCAAGTCTATGATTGAAATCTGAAAGTAAGCCCTTCTCCTTTAACGGCCAAATGATGCTTGATCCTTTTCACTAGAAATGGAGGAGATAAGAGAGATGATGAATTTGACAAAAGCTACCACCCAATGCTTTCTCTCTTTTCTGATGATTCTTCTTCTCTCAATTAGGCCAGCAGCTGCCTCCTTTTCTATCCAGAAAAAAAGCTCCCTTCTTTTCTCCAAAACTTGAACTTATAAATCCATGTGCCATGATTGTCTATGAGTGTTGTTAGGTTACCTATAGCCATGCATCTCTCTTCTGTCAGCCAGTGACATGAGCCCTTGCGTGTATCCCACAAGTGCATTGGCTTGTCGAAGTAATAAAATTACCCTGGTGAGTGGGTAGTTGAATCCACAGGGAATAGAAATTTAAAACACAAGAATTCGCTATTTAGTTATGCGGTGTACGAAAAGTAATAATCGGAGTGATGAGTGAATTTATGGAAGCAATTAGAATAAAAGACAAGAAAGTAAATAGAGAGATGAAAGACAAGAGAAAAGCAAGTAGAAGTTAAAAGAGAAAGACTAGCATTGGATGAGATAGGGTATCCGGACAAGCTACCTCTAGGACTTATGCTTCTAGTGCAAGACTATGCTATTATACTTTCCTATTAATGTTAATTGAGTCGAGGATATCCTTAAACTCACAATCCCAAAACTTAAGATCAACCGTGACTAACCCAACATCATGTGCCAGTATTAGGATTCACTACGACCCTTGACTCTTGTTGACCTGTCAACTAAGCCCCAGGGGAGTCTATCTTCCTAACCCTAACACTACGTGGGATTGCTTTAAGCTCTAGTGATTCCTAGTGATAAAATCTGTTCCCCTATATAGTTCTAACTTTCTGGTCTAGGTGGAAGAACCCTAGTCTATATTGAGCCCTAAGACTCTATCTTAACCGCTAATTAACCAAGGAAACGGAGGTAGGGAGAAATCACATAAGAAGGGAAAAGGGTACATCGCTATCTCACAACTCTCCCTCTCAACCCTCTTCAATCTTAAGGAGTCTAACCCTATAGGAGTTGTCACACCTCCAAAAGATAACCTAGATTGCTCTCAACCTTAGTGTCACGGCTAAGGGAAAAACAATAGCACAAGATAATTAAAATTGAAACTCGATTTATTCATCAATAATAGAAAAGCACAATAGCAATGTCATAGAAACATAATAATCATAGGGTTTTACAAGTCCGAATACCCACGAGGGGTTTAGCTCCTAATGGAGCTATACATGTTCATCACAATATGAAAGAAAGAATAAAGTAAAAGCATTGATGAAAACCCCCTCGCGTATGGTGCGGCCGTGGTCTTGTGCGGCCGTCGAACGTCGATGTCGATACCGATGACGTGCTCCAATCCTCCATAAAGTCCTCTCCGAAACACTAGCCGCACTCTCCAGAAGTTGGGGAGACAGATAGGTCCAAAAAGATTTCTAAAAAGTCTCCAAATCGGGCTTTTAATAGGCTGAGTGCGGCTTTAAATTTGGATTTCTTGGGACTTCACACGGCCGTGTGGAATTAAAACACGGGCGTGTGAAGTTTCTGTCTGCTGAAAAATTCATTCACACGGCCGTGTGTTAATTCCACACGCCCGTGTGAATTCTCTAGAATTCTGAAATTCGGCCGACAGTGAACAGTAGCTTACTACAGTGTTTTGTTACAGTAATAATGCTACAGTGCTGCTGTAGTACTTACCGAAAACGCTCCCGAATCCGTCGTTCTTCATCGAGGCCATTGAATTGGGCACACAATCAATGGTAGATTGTGCCGATTTCTTCAAGTCTCCTTCTTAGCGAAGTTCTCCTAAGCAACACGAGTTTAAACTTATTGTCAATGTGACTGCCTTTGTGCCCCTCCAAAGGAGATTGGCACACACTCACAAGTCTAAGCTCGTGCCTTGTTCCTTGCTTGGTCCGAAAACCTCCCCAACAACGGCGAACTCGATCTAACTTCGTTCTTTTTTAACAACTTGGCTCCACAAACCTATAATGCATAAGAATACACAAATGCACACTATTTAGTGATAAAATCTGATAAAATGTATGCTCATTGTAAGATAATAACGCTTTGCTTTACTATAACACAAGCACTTATCAAACTCCCCCAAACTTAAGCTTTTGCTTGTCCTCAAGCAAAAATAAAATGTGAAAGTACTTGAGAAGAACAACTAAAAAGTGCTCGGCCTTAGGTTCACCAAAAGTATGCAAAGGAAGCATTCTACAAGTAAGGGGAAATCAAACCATCGCATAAGGATATCATTGCTCTAGCTAAAACCATGTATCTAAAGAGTCAATCAACTCGAAAATGTGTAAGTGTGTGTGAACTCACTCAAGACAACCAAATGAGTACTCCTCAAACTCTTGTTAACAAGGACTTATTTATGTACAAAAAGCAAGAGTGGAAGTAGTAGCTTCACACATCCTCGAAGGTAACCCTTTCCTAGGCTGCCGCCAAAGGTGGCTTTTACTCTTTCGAGGAGGTAGCTCTTTCTACCGGGGTAGTAGCTTTCACGCATCCCATGAGATAGCTCTTTCTCTGATTAAGGCATAACTTGTATCCGACTTATGAGAGTAGCTACATACTTCATGAGTGGTAGCTCTTTCTACCCCAAATGCATACCTAAAAGAAAGCAACTATTCACAAACTCATATTTTCTTTTTCTTTTTCTTTTTCTCTTTTCCATATTTTTTTTATTTTTTTCATCTTTTTCTTTTTCTCTCCTTATATATGCATTTTCCAAGGTACAACTAAAAACGATGATAAACATATCCTTAAAAACTTCAAGATTGAGTTTCCAAAAGATTCCAAGAGTAAGTTGTGCAATTAGGATAATCGAGCCAATATTCCCTAAAAATTCAAGTAAAAACTAGAGCATGATAGAGCACAATGTTAAAAATTCTCCTAAACTATAAGAATACAAACGTTGCATCTAAGGTGAACCGCCATAGGCTACATGAGCATGAGCAATTGAACGCACAAGTAAAGGTGTGTGCAATGTGATCCCCCCCCCCCCCCCACCCCACACTTAAGATGTATATTGTCCCCAATGTACGCATGCAAGCACAATAAAAAGAAAACAATTCACGCATTTTATGTAGGGGTAAACAATTGAAACATTAGTCCCCTGAACTCCAAGTGTTACGTTTGATGGATCTAGGTTCATTGAGAGTTGAGTCTCAATGGTTTTGTGGAGCACGCATGGTCCCATGACCGTGCCTATGACTATTCCTTAAATTCCTTACTTCCAAGACAATCCGCACACATACGCAAGGGTTTAGTATTGGTGAAACGCGCTTGAATCGCTCACCCGCAAGTGCACGGGGTCGCCAAGTAATACCCCTTGCGCGAACACGAGGGGGTCGTATCCCCAAGGGCCCGAGAAGCTATTCTTACTTCCTTATCACAATGTTGTTTGAACTAATCAATCACTTGGAAGAAGAACTACCAAAAACCTACTAAAACAAAGAGCATGCAAATAGCAAGTATAAATACGGAGGGGAAAAGTCAAGGTGAGGAAATAGCCACGGATGAGGATTCCCTCGGGGGCTCCTAAAGTGCTAAGGATGCCCTAACTAGCATGCACGTGGGTGGTTTGGACCGGGAAACCCTAGATTAGACCAACCCGATGGTCACGGAGTTGGTCCCTAATCCAATACAAGTATTGGAATACGGAATTGCTTCCGCCCAAATCCTTGTACGACTGCAAAGGGTTTAGTGGATTTCCCCAAGCTAGGGTTAAAACACAATCAAGGACAACCCTTACAATTGGAGGGGTACAAATACCTGATGGTCACGGCGTATTCGTACATGTATTCCCTTCCAAGCTTGGTGAGCCTAATAGTAGGGCAATGGTCATGCAACCTAGCATTGTCTAGGAATTGACATATAGAGTTCTCATACATATCAAGGCATTCAAGAACCACCAAACAAGGATCACAAACCAAACCAAGTACATAAACTAGAAAGTAGCATCCAAAATACACAAGTTCACCCCCAAGGTTCACCTATATCCGGTGACCTTGGGGTTAGTTGTTCATGATCACAAAGTAAGCGAGCAAGTACATAAAAACAACCAAAAGCATAATGAAAACAACCCCTGAAAAGATCAAGGCCGAATGATGCTTCCAAAGATGCCACGCAAGGAGTGGCTTCCTTTGTCAAACTTCCTCTCAAATGCAAATCGAAGGCGTGGAATCGTCGTCTCGTGCTCTCCCCGTCGTCCTCTCCTCAAGAAATGCCTCCAAAAGCCGGCCTCAAGCTCCCAAAGAAGATGGTGAAGTGTAGCTTCTCTCAAGACCTAGCCTCTTCCCTTCCAAACGAACTCAAAACCCTTAAAAAACCTTTTCCAGTGTGTTATGCGGCCCCCTATGCGGCCCCGCATGCGGGGAGAGAAAATTCCTGAGAAAATCCCGAAATCGCGTAAGTTGCTATAGTGCCGCTACAGTAAACTGCTACAGTGCCGTGCGCGGCCTCTGCAGTGCCCGCATGACAGCCCGCATGAACCTCCAGACTTAGCAATTTCGCCAAAGGGCTCGTGCTACAGTATCTGCTACATTACCCCCCGCTCAGAAATAGTGTTTTCGTCGCCGATTTCTTCTCAAATTCTATCAACGAGCTCGAAGGGGTCACATCAGTACCTGTAACACAAAAGAAACCAATTCAGACCAAAAACGAGCGTCAACTCATAGAAAAATACGTAATACATACACCCGAATACATGGAAAATACGTATGTTTAGGCGTTTATCAAACATCCCCACACCTAAGCATTTGTTTGTCCCCAAGCAAACACACATGAAGAACAGGGGCACGATGATAAATGACTAAACATACGACCTCAAGCTCAACGGTGAAGCACTCCACTAGCACAGGTGAAAAGAAATCTAGAAAGTGAGCTGTACAGTGAGTGATCGAGTAATATTAGCCCTGTTTTATTCAAAGTTCTTCCGTGAGTGTGTGCTGGCTCCCAACCTTAACCTCCCAGGCATATGGTGAGAGTGGTATTAGGCAGTTAAAACCTCTTCAATACTCAGTTAAAAGTCTTTTGAGTTCCTAAATAAGACTCTAGCACTTAAGCGACTATGTAACAAGTTCCAGGGGACGCAACAAAGATACTTATTTACCTATTCACAAATATACAAAATAATTTATTTTATTTTATTTTATTTTATTTTATTTTATTTTTCTGAGTCCGGCTAACATAGACTGCACAAGAAATCTTTCAGAAGGATGCACATGCTGATCAGGCACAAGAGCCACCCAACCTACACAATTACAGCCTACATAGACGCATTCATGCTGTGCCAGCAGAGGAATACTGTCATAGACTCCACTTTTTTTTTTTTCGACTGTACACACTGTATCTCAGTCCCTCGGAAACCTGTCACACAAGTTCACTTAAGGCTACAGAAAACAAAAAAGGAACTCAAAAGCTCTTAAAAGAATATTGAAGAAATAATTTAACAGTAAAATACCAAAATCATCATAATGGGTTGGTTAGAGTGTACAAGGTAGGAGCAATCATGATAGAGCATGAAAAAGCACTAAAAATAAAACAGGGCATCATTCAAGCACAGTATAAGAAAACAGCTCATTTCTATCATTCTTTTGAGCTAGGAAGTGCTAAACATTAAAATCATGGCTATCATTGGTATTCATGCATGCAAAACTAGTAAAGTACCCCATCCCCACACCTAAAGTTGTACATTGCCCTCAATGTACATAAATCAGCAGAGTAAGGTGCGAGACATGCCAGAAAAAATAAAGGAATGAGGTAAAGAAACTTCCCCAAATGGTCGATGATATGAACTCCAAATACGCATGAACTGGGGAAAGCTGAGGGGCGCAAGGGGTGCGGATCTTCTACAGCGATCAGTCCTGAAAATAGAAAGAAAGCAAATCACACCCCAAGAAATAAATAGAGAGCGGGACAAGTAAGCACGAATCAAAAACGGGGAAGTACAGTTTAGGAGGGTCAGGACCCTTACTAACTGAAAAGTACAATAATACAAACCAACAAACAAGTCTATAAATAATAAAAAATAGTACAAACAACAGAAACAACTAAAGTGGTGCTGCGAGTCTAGAGATCTGGAGGAAGTGAAGGTGCAAAGCACGTGATAGCTGTGGAGGAGGTGCCGACAGAAGATGAAGCGTCGCGCATGTATGAAAAGATCTCGGCCATGCTGCTCTCGATGCGGCCCTGTGATATGGCTAAATCTCGCACTGATGCTGTCAACGTCTCCTGAGAGGTCCCAAGGGTCTCCAACTGCTGACGGACCTCGATGCGGAACTCCGCGAAACTCTCCTCAAGTGATGGTCGACTCCCGCTAGGTGCTGCGTCGGGTACATTGGCAGACTCTGAATCAGACTCGAATCCTGACTCAGAATCCCGAGAGGTGTCGGGGTCATGGGAACTCGTGCCTCCACCGCGCGGGAGGCGGTAAGTGTCTCCCGACCTCTCAACTATCCCAATATGAAGCAGGATCGACAGACTAAGTGGTGCGACGGTGCTCACAATGCTCATGCCTTGGGTGAGCTCAATCAGTCCTAGGCCCCTGATGATGCGTGTAATATACGGCCAAGCAAATATAGCCCCAAGGCGAGTAGAAGTCCCCTGATGCTTAATAAGTCCGGCGAACAGATGGCCCATGTGGATGGGGTACCGCTAAAGAATAATGTACATCAAAAGCAGATCGGTACGGGAAACCACCCCAGTAGAGTCAGCGCGACCGTTCACACTTCTGGATAGTAGGGCCTACAAGTACCTATGAACAGGGTCTACCATCAAAGAAGCCTTCTTCGATTGTGCACTAGCAATGGACTTCCAAAAAGAGACAGGGCAAGTGAAGCGTGGAAAATCAGGAGGTAAATTCCTGAGCTCCGAATCGGTGAGGGACTCATAAGTGTGAAACCCAAGGTATATGGCCAACTGGTCGTCGGTGATCCTGTGCCGCTTACCAAAGGCTCTAAAAGTAATGGTGCTAGCCTGGCGCATAAGAGGAGCATGCCCGGAGACCTCAAACGTGCTCAACACCTCCAAGGTCAACTCCCGATAAGTGGGCTCATCGATCTCAAGAATGTCATCCCATCCACCACAGGAGATGAGGCCTCGAAAGGTATCGTCAATGTCCAATGTCTTCAAGGCCTCCCAATCGATCACGCGCACCGTGCCAAACCTCCTCTTCGACAAGAAAGCGAACCTTGCTTTGTGGGCATCGTTCTTGAATGTAGGCTCGCAAACGGGTGGTGGAGAGCTTATCCTAACTCGCTTGGAAGCCACGTGTTTGATCGGCATCTCTACAAAACAAGTGAACCATCATCAAGCCAAAAAAAAAACTTAAGAAAATTGGTTAATGAAGAACAAAGGCTGATTTTTGGCTAGTGCTACAGTAATTTCGGGGAAAGTTTGGTAGAGTTTCTTCTTGTAAAGGTGACAATCTAAATGTACAAAGCTTGGAATTCAAGAGAAATAATTACAAGAAGCATTCACCATGAAAAACATCATGTTTTCCCATCATTTCAACCACCAAAAACCAAACAATGAGTGATAAGAACACAAACCTTGAACTAGGGCACCAATGAGAAGATGAAGTGAAAATCGGCTTAAACCTTGATAAAACCTTGAAAATCTTCCAAAAATATGCTTTCTTGGATGAAGAGAGTGTTTGGATGCAAAAATAATGAAGAAAAATGGTGGAGAGATGAAGGAGAAAAGAGAAGAAGTTTGATGAAAATTGAGTGAATAGTGAGGGGTGGAGTGAATAGAGGTAGAAGAAGAAATCGGGTGACCATGCGGCCCCCTATGCGGCCGCATGGTTGCGCGCATGGCTCTCGGGATAAATCGTGCGGCCTGCTATGCGGCCGCATAGCAGGCCGCATTCCTCTCTGGAAAATTCATGCGGCCTGCTATGCGGCCGCATAGCAGGCCGCATACCTCTCTGGAAAAAGTATGCGGCCCCTTGTGCGGCCGCATGACAGGCCGCACAAGGCCCAGGAATTTTTTCAGCTCTGAACACTCTCAAATTAAACAATGAACTCAACCTAGCACTCAAAAATCACATGAAAACAAAGCCGAAAACAGTCAAAAATCATTGAAAACATGGAGAATGAGGCACCAACACTCAAGGAAAAATACAAAGATCATGAAATCTATGGTGCAACAAGATGAAATAAATTATGGAATTCAACTAAACAACAACCACAAGCACAAAAATCAACAAGACTCAAACACATAAGCACCACACAAAAATACGAAAAAAAAAAACTAAACACAACCGCAAAGAATAAAAAAAAGAATGATTGCAATGAATTGAAAGACTTGGGTTGCCTCCCAAGAAGCGCTTTTTTAATGTCTTTAGCTCGACATGACTTACCTCAATTCAAGGTGGGACAAAGGGGTGAGAAATACCTCCAATTTTTGATGAAGAATTGTTGCCTGGAAAGTAATGTTTCAACCAGTGTCCATTGACTTTAAATGTCCCATGTTGTGGATGAGATATCTCGATGGCGCCATGAGGGAATACTTGCGTGACCGTATATGGCCCGTGCCATCGCGATTTTAATTTCCCCGAGAAAAGTCTTAACCTCGCATTGAAAAGAAGAACATGATCCCCACTTTGGAAGCACTTAGGTTGCTTTATGTGTCTGTCGTGGTATTCCTTCATCTTCTCTTTGTACCGGACTGAAGTTTCGTATACCAAAGCTCGCCACTCCTCTAACTCGTTTAGTTGAAATTTTCTCTTGTGACCACAAAGATGGGGGTCGAAATTGAGTTGCTTTATCGCCCAATATGCTCTGTACTCAAGTTCCATCGGCAAATGACATGCTTTTCCATAGACCAGTTGGTAGGGCGTGGATCCCGTAGGGGTCTTGAATGCAGTTCTGTACGGCCAAAGCGCATCCTCGAGTTGGTCTGCCCAATCTTTCCGGTGGTGACTGACAGTCTTCTCCAGGATCCGCTTTAACTCCCTGTTTGACACTTCAACTTGACCACTTGTTTGAGGGTGATAGGCGGTCGATGTTCTGTGAGATACCCCGTATCGTTTAAGGGCTTTTTCGAATTGAGAATTGCAAAAATGTGTTCCCTTGTCACTTATGATTGCCCTGGGAGTTCCAAACCGAGAGGACAATTTTTTTTAAAATTTCACAACCACCCTTGCATCACAAGACAAGCAGGCCTGGGCCTCCACCCACTTGGAGACATAGTCCACTGCGACCAACATATACTTGTTGCCCTGGGAACTAGGGAACGGACCCATGAAATCTATTCCCCACACATCAAAGACTTCGCAAGCTTGGTTCCAAGTTTGAGGCATTTCATCATGTTTTGATAAATTACCCACTCTCTGACACCGATCACAATGCTGTACCAATGACTGCGCATCTTGGAACATGGTGGGCCAGTAGAACCTTGCGTCAAGTACCTTCTTAGCTGTTCTGGCCCCACTGTAATGGCCCCCAGCAGGCCCTGAATGACAATGTAACAGGATATCATGCCCCTCATCCTTTGAGACGTACCTTCTCACAATTTGATCGGAGCAAGTCCTGAATAGGAATGGATCCTCCCAAGTATAATGTTTCAGATCGGCGAAAATTTTTTTTCGTTGTTGAGATGTGAGCCACTTTGGGAAGGTTCTTGCCGCCAAATAGTTTGCAAAGTCAGCGAACCACGGAGTCTCATTCTGCTAAATTACACTTATGCTACAGAGCTGCTCCCAGGGAAGGTGTCATTTATTTCTCCTTTTTGCAAGACACCCTCATATGGGTTCTCAAGGCGCGAGAGGTGATCAGCTGCTAAGTTCTCTGCCCCTTTTTTATCTCTTATCTCCAAATCAAATTCTTGTAGCCGTAGAACCCAACAGATTAGACGAGGCTTGGCGTCGGGCTTACTCAACAGGTACTTCAATGCCGAATGATCAGTATACACAATCACCTTGGATAGCACTAAATATGACCAGAATTTGTCAAATGCGAAAACGACCGCGAGCATTTCCTTCTCAGTGGTGGTGTAATTTTCCTGAGTATCATTCAAAGTTTTGCTTGCATAATAAACAGGATGGAAATGGTTATCTCGTCGCTGCCCAAGTACGGCCCCCACTGCCAAGTCACTTGCATCACACATTAACTCAAACGGCAGATTCCAGTCCGGGGAGACCATGATCGGTACTTCCACAAGCTTCTTCTTCAGGGTAAGGAAGGCATTTATACAATCGTCATTGAACTCAAAAGGGGCATCCTTCTCAAGCAGTTTTGTAAGCGGTCGAGCAATTGATGAAAAGTCTTTCACAAACCTTCGATAAAACCCAGCGTGCCCTAAAAAACTTTTGCTTTATCCACCTCAATCCTTTTTTGTGAGATTTTATGCCCGAGCACTATGCCTTCCTTGACTATAAAGTGACATTTTTCCCAATTGAGCACCAAATTAGTTTCTTCGCATCTGTCCAAAACTCGATCCAGATTTCTAAGGCATAGCTCGAATGAGTCACCAAAGTCCGAGAAATCATCCATAAACACTTCCATGATATCCTCCACCATATCTTCGAAAATTGCCATCATGCATCTCTGAAATGTCGCCGGTGCATTGCATAACCCGAAAGGCATACGACGGTATGCGAATGTGCCATAGGGATAAGTGAAGGTTGTTTTCTCCTAATCTTCTGGGGCAATGGGAATCTGAAAATACCCGGAGAGACCATCCAAGAAACAGTAATAAGAATGTCCCGCCAGTCGCTCAAGCATCTGATCAATTAAGGGTAAGGGAAAGTGATCTTTCCTTGTGGCATCATTGAGTTTCCTGTAGTCAATGCATACCCTCCAACCTGTGACAGTCCTGGTACGAACAAGTTCATTCTTTTCATTAGCAATAACCGTCATCCCTCCTTTCTTTGGTACCACCTGCACTGGGCTTACACATGCACTGTCAGAGATGGGATAAATAATGCCTGCATCCAAAAGTTTAATGACTTCGTTCCTTACAACCTCTTTCATGTTAGGGTTGAGTCTCCGTTGGGGAATTGCCCGAGGCCTATGGTTGTCCTCCATGAGGATCTTATGAGTGCAGAAAGATGGACTAATTCCCTTAATATCCGAGATTTTCCACGCAATAGCCATTTTGTGTCTCTTAAGCACCTCAAGAAGCTGCTCCTTCTGCCTAACAGTGAGATCTGAGGCAATAATGACTGGAAGCTTGGACCCCTTTTCCAAGAAAGCATATTCCAAATGTTCGAGGAGAGGCTTCAACTCTAATTCTGGGGGTTCCTCGATTGATGACTTCTGCTTCCCATAATTCCCGAGATCAAACTGTTCGGCGTCACTGTAGTCCCCCGCACCTGGGACAACAACGCCTAACACTTCTTCCACACATTGAAGCGCATTTTCAATCACACCTGCATTACCCTCTGGCACATGGGGATTTGCCTCTGAATTTCTGGTTCGAGTTTGATATGACACACCCTCAAGAGGCATCAAGGAATCAGCAGGATACTCAACATCTCTTCTTAGCTCACGATTAAAGGATTCAGGTTGGTGGTTTGGTGAGCAGGTTTCTGTTACCGGTCGTTCCCCAATAGATTCCAAAAATTTGCCAAACACCGACTGAGCCCCTTGTTCTTTAACAAATGTAGTGGCCCTGGCATCATCCGCCGTTCTTATCCACTGTTCAGTGTTGGGGCACATTTCATCCAACCTAAATGGTACATTCGAATAAGGGAAAAATGGTTCCTGTGGATAATGATTGTAGGCCCAAGTGTTAGTCTAAGCCATGGTCTAAAGAGAGAAACAAAATAAACAAGAATGATAAAAACGACCAAGAATAAAAATGGTCAAATCAACACGTTTTAAGTTTTCTGAATATTCCTCGTGGGTCCCCGGCAACGGCGCCAAAAACTTGGTGAAACGCGTTTGAATCGCTCACCCGCAAGTGCACGGGGTCGCCAAGTAATACCCCTCGCGCGAACACGAGGGGGTCGTATCCCCAAGGGCCCGAGAAGCTATTCTTACTTCCTTATCACAATGTTGTTTGACCTAATCAATCACTTGGAAGAAGAACTACCAAAAACCTACTAAAACAAAGGGCATGCAAATAGCAAGTATAAATACGGAGGGGAAAAATCAAGGTGAGGGAATAGCCACGGATGAGGATTCCCTCGGGGGCTACTAAAGTGCTAAGGATGCCCTAACTAGCATGCACGTGGGTCGTTTGGACTGGGAAAACCTAGATTAGACCAACCCGATGGTCACGGCGTTGGTCCCTAATCCAATACAAGTATTGGAATACGGAATTGCTTCCGCCCAAATCCTTGTACGATTGCAAAGGGTTTAGTGGATTTCCCCAAGCTAGGGTTGAAACACAATCAAGGACAACCCTAACAATTGGAGGGGTACAAATACCCGATGGTCACGGCATATTCGTACATGTATTCCCTTCCAAGCTTGGTGAGCCTAATAGTAGGGCAATGGTCATGCAACCTAGCATTGTCTAGGAATTGACATATAGAGTTCTCATACATATCAAGGCATTCAAGAACCACCAAACAAGGATCACAAACCAAACCAAGTACATAAACTAGAAAGTAGCATCCAAAATACACAAGTTCACCCCCAAGGTTCACCTACATCCGGTGAGCTTGGGGTTAGTTGTTCATGATCACAAAGTAAGCGAGCAAGTACATAAAACAACCAAAAGCATAATGAAAACACCCCCTGAAAAGATCAAGGCCGAATGATGCTTCCAAAGACGCCACCCATGGAGTGGCTTCCTTTGTCAAACTTCCTCTCAAATGCAAATCGAAGGCGTGGATTCGTCGTCTCGTGCTCTCCCTGTCGTCCTCTCCTCAAGAAATGCCTACAAAAGCCGGCCTCAAGCTCCCAAAGAAGATAGTGAAGTGTAGCTTCTCTCAAGACCTAGCCTCTTCCCTTCCAAATGAACTCAAAACCCTTAAAAAACCTTTTCCAGTGGGTTATGCGGCCCCCTATGCGGCCCCGAATGCGGGTGTTTTCATCGCCGATTTCTTCTCAAATTCTATCAACGAGCTCGAAGGGGTCACATCAGTACCTGTAACACAAAAGAAACCAATTCAGACCAAAAACGGGCGTCAACTCATAGAAAAATACATAATACATACATCCGAATACATGGAAAATACGTATGTTTAGGCGTTTATCAAGTATAGCTAAAAAAACAAAATAAAGCTCGAGTATATAAAGATATGAAAATGAAATACAACTCGAGACAAAAATAAAACAAAAATAAAAGCAAACCTAGAAGGAGAGTCATTTCAGGGTACTACAAGTCCAACAGAGTAAGAAAATAAAAGTGCAACAGAAGTAAAATAAAATAAAACTACGACGCCTCAGCGTCGGTGTCCTGCTCTGAATCCTCTGGTGCTGCTGCTGGTGGATCTGCTGCTGTTAGAGACGGAGGTGGAGTCGGTGAAGGGACCCGTCGGGGTCGCACCATTGATCGTTTGAGCAACTGGATAACAGTGGCAAGCTGTGCTGATAACTGCGCGAACTGTGATGCCTGAGTGGCCCTCAACTCGGCAAACTCTGCTGCCTGTGCGACCCTCATCTCGGCCAACTCTGCCTGCATAATACCCACAACATTCTCGAGATGCTCAAACCTGTCCTAGCCTCGAGAGGGAGAGAAAATACGCACTGGAGGTGGCTCCGGTGCTGTGCGTGGTGCCTCGGCCTCGGCCTGCTCTAGGGTGGCTCTATCGCTGCCTGGGACCCCTCAGCCTGACCTGGCTCTGTAGACTCTGAGTGGGCGATGATCAGTGTATAAACTCCTACTCCTGATCTGCGGACCATCCCCATCAGTCTCAATGTATCTCTCGTAAGCGGGGTTGGTGTAGCGATCTTCTCGGCACCGCGCACCCCATCTCTGAGTCCCAAACCTATGATATGGCGTGTGATGTAGGGACCTGCAAAGATGACTCCAACCCTGGGATACTGGCCCTGGTGGTGCATGTACTCGGCTAGAATGTGCCCCAGGTGGAGTGGCTCGCTCTGTACCATGGAGTGCAAGTATAACAGCTCCTGTCTAATCAATACCCCTGTACTGTCTCCTCTGCCACTGATAGACCTGCTCAAGATGGCATGAATGTACCTGTACGCTGGCCGGGAAAGAAATGTCGCCCTTGAAACCCCCGGCTCGTACTGCCCATCCCCGCACAACATCCTATAGATCCTCTGAGGTGTCAGGGTCCCTGGGTAATCGGTGGGCAGTAGTGCGTACTCATCTGTCTCGGTATATGCCTGATCATACAGGCCCATCATGATCGAGAACTAGGTAACACTAATGCTGAAGTGTCGACCGAGGGCACGAAACTGGATCGTCTCACTATTTGTGAAACTGTCGTACCCTCGGTTGAACTCAAAACTCGACAGGACCTCGACGGTGGGTGCTCGAGTCGCTGGCTCTCTGATTAATAACAAATGGTCCCAACGACCTACGGCTAGCAACTCCTCAATCTCTGTGTCTATGGCATCGCCCCCTTGTATGTCTCTCAATACACTCAAATCAGAGTAGCGTGACTGTCCGAATCGAAGTGCCGAGAGTTTCTTGAACCATTCCCTATGCTTTGGTAAATCAAACTCCATCTCCTCGGGAGATGGAGTAGCCTCTCGTGGGCGCTTCCCTGCCGATTTCTTAGACCTAGAAGTCATATCTGCAAAGTTGCAAAAGAAAATTTTCAAAAATCAGTTCAAAAACTCATTCTGCAGAAATCCACTCGGCCGTGTGGAAATTCCACACGCCCGTGTGGATCATCGGGTGGGCAGAGCATAACGGCCGTGGAGTCTAAAAATTTCAAATTTACATCACAATTCAATCTAATTTCATTGTAAATATGTGTATATGCATTATAATCACTCGAAATAAGCGAAACAATTGAAAAGAATGAATCGAATCATGGTTTGATGAAGAAAAAAAGGATTGAAGTTCTTACCGACGGTGTGAATATGAAAAGCTTAAAAATCGGCCGGAAAACTTGTCTAAATCCGTCAAAAATACGAGCAGAAGGTCGGGAGAGTAGGAGAGAGAGTCGGAGAGTGTTTAGAGTGGAAGAATGAAGAGATACGAGTGAATTCCTAAAGAAACCGTTCGGCTTTTGAAGTTCTGGGAATTCACTTGGCCTTGTGAACATGTCACACGGCCATGTGCCTTTGAAATTAGGGTTCACAGGGGCCACGCCCCTGTGTGCACTCTGGTCACTCTCTGAACTACCCCACACGACCATGTGTGACATCCACACGGCCGTGTGCCTTCACAGGATACTCAACAGGGGCTGGTACATGCCCCTGTGGATTCTCGGGAAAACTTAGAAGGTCTCTGAAAATATTAACACGGTCGTGTGTTAATTCCACACGGCCGTGTGCCCAACCTGGTTAAGAACACAAAGTCAGTCACAAGGGCTCCCACACGCCCCTGTGGATTCTCTGTTTCATCATGAGATTTGCTAAGTGTTCCACACAGCCGTGTGCCTTTCACAAGCCCTCCCACAGGGGCAGCCACACGCCCCTGTGGTTTCTCGAGAAAACAGAGGGATTTCTGCAGAGTTTCACACGGCCGTGTGAATAATACACACGGTCGTGTGCCATAACACAAGGTTTCTCACAGGGGCACCCACACGCTCCTGTGGACTCTCTGGAATGAGAGTTTTAGTTCTGCAAATTCTCACACTGCCGTGTTGGAATTCCGCACGGCCGTGTGCCCCTTCTGAAGTTTTTCACAGGGGCAAGGTCACGCCCCTGTGTCTTCTCTGGCTGAGCCCTATTTGGTACCACACGGCCGTGTGCCTTCTCTAGTTTACTTAGAAAAATTCACAGACTTTACAGAAAAATTCAGAAATAAAACTATGATGCTTAGAGCCTGTGAAAACCATCAAAACACGACCAGATACCATGGAAAACATACTCAACTAGCTAAAACTTCATCAATCATCGTTTAGGCACATGAAAATATCAACAATCCACAATGAAATCGCAGCTTAAGCATTAAAAATTTAGGATACCAATACTAAGACTTTTATTCATGCTAAAACTAAACTAGATCCTAGAAAAGCTGTAAAACCCTTGGGTTGCCTCCCAAGAATCGCTTGTTTAACGTCACTTAGTTTGACGTACCTGGCTCACCTTATGGAGGTTCATGAATGAAGGTTGACCTCTTTCCTACAACTTGAAAACATGCATTACATAACCTTTATAGAATAGAGGAAGAGTTAGCGATTCTGTTACCACACAAGGGTGAACCACCCTTACTCCGTTCTTGCTCATCCCCATTGTTCTTGTGTCTTTTCATGTGGCGCCTCCTTGCTCTCTTCATCCTTCTCCTCATCTTTTTCATGGCTCCTGGGTCCGGCTTGAATTTCTTCTCGATTAGAGCAAGTGAAAGCACTTCTTCCTTGTTCACCATGTCTTGATCCGCCCAATCTTCATACGTATCCGGGTTCAATATTTCTTGCACATAATCATCAATTAGCTCTATAGGAGTTGTCACACCTCTAAAGGATAGCCTAGATTGCTCTCAACCTTAGTGTCATGGCTAACGGAAAAACAATAGCACAAGATAATTAAAATTGAAACTCAATTTATTCATCAATAATGGAAAAGCACAATAGCAATGTCATAGAAACATAATAATCCTAGGGTTTTACAAGTCCGAATACCCACGAGGGGTTTAGCTCCTCATGGAGCTATACATGTTCATCACAATATGAAAGAAAGAATAAAGTAAAAGCATTAATGAAACGCCCTCACGTATGGTGTGGCCGTCGTCTTGTGCGGCCGTCGAACGTCGATGTCAATGCCGATGACGCGCTCCAATCCTCCACAAGGTCCTCTCCGAAACCTTAGCCGCACTCTCCAGAAGTTGGGGAGAAAGATAGGTACAAAACGATTTCCAAAAAGTCTCCAAATCGGGCTTTTAATAGGCTGAGTGCGGCTTTAAAGTTAGACTTATCGGGAATTCAGACGGATGTGTCAAATTAACACACGGGACGTGTGAAGTTTCTGTCTGCTGAAAAATTAATTCACACGGCCGTGTGTTAATTCCACACGCCCGTGTGAATTCTCTGGAATTCTGAAATTCGGCCGAAAGTGAACAGTAGTTTGCTACAGTGTTTTGCTACAGTAACAACCTACATTGCTGCTGCAGTAGTTGCCGAAAACGCTCCCAAATCCGTCGTTCTTCATCGAGGCCATTGAATTGGGCACACAATCAATGGTAGATCATGTCGATTGCTTCAAGTCTCCTTCTTGGCGAAGTTCTCCTAAACAACACGAGTTTAGACTTATTGTGAATGTGACTACCTTTGTGCCCCTCCAAAGGAGGTTGGCACACACTCACAAGTCTAAGCTCGTGCCTTGTTCCTTGCTTGGTCCGAAAACCTCCCCAATAACAGGGAACATGATCTAACTTCGTTCTTCTTTTCCAACTTGGCTCCACAAACCTATAATCAATAAGAATACACAAATGCACACTATTTAGTGATAAAATCTGATAAAATGTATGCTCATTGTAAGATAATAACGCTTCGCGTTATTGTAACACAAGCACTTATCAGCCAGCTTGGAGATTTACAATGATTTTCAATGGCTGTGGAGAATGGGTCCCCACGGCCATGCATATCTCTGTTTTTGTTTTGGACTTCTCTAGATTTTTAGTAGATTTCTTTCCCATCTGTACCACGGCTGTGGATGTGGACTCCCATGACACTGCATATCCTCGGTGGTGTCTCAAATTGTTGATGAGTGCATTTTATATCGTTATTTTATTTACCTCTAATTTAGATTTTGCTTGTCTTTTAGCATTATTTTTGTATATTCAATGCTATTCTTGGTATTCTATATTTATTGTGAAGATTAATAGGGTTCAGTACAAAAAAAAGTTGATTTAGAGTAAAAATTGGCAAAACAAAAAGTACTTTCTAAGTACTAAGACTAAGCACTGGGGTGCTAATTGACCGTGCTTATTGATGCCTTCATGAAGATAGAGCAACAATGTAAGCATGGGTGTGTTTTAAGGGAAGTACGGGCTAAGCAAGCCCATACTCTTTACCCATGCTTTTCATTGGTCTTCAAAGAATTCTCCAATTAGTAGAAGCATGGTTTCTCTACCCAGTTCGGGGCATACTTTTGGGGAGCACGAGGTAAGCACGCCCGCGCTCTTTACTCGTGCTTTTCACTACCAGAGCTTGAATCAATATGCCATCCTATTTTCTCAAAAGCACGGCCTAAGCCCTTTAACACGGACCAATTTGCATATGCGTACCGCAAGTGCACGGGTGTCGAAGTAATAAAATACCCGGTGAGTAGGTGATAAGTGCTCATGTATAAGTAATACAAAGTATTCTTTTCTTACACTAAGCATTACTTTTCTCAAGTTTTATCATTAATTAGTGTGTATTTGTGTTCTTTTGTGCATGTAGGGTTGTGGAGAAGAGTTAGAGGAAAAGGAGCAAAATTCGGTCATGTCCACGTTTTTGAGTTTCTTGTATCAAGCAAGGATGAAGCCACAGGTTCTAGATTTATGGGTGTGTGCCAACCTCCAATGTGGTCAAATTGTTATATAATTTGGAGGGGCACAAAGGCAGTCACACTCATAATGTTTAACCCTTGTAACATTGAAGGACTTCGTCAATAAAGAGAAAAGAAGAAAATCCTCATAGCCGTGACTGTAACATTGAAGCAGTTACTGTAGTAAATCATTGTAGCAAATAATTGTAGCAGTTTATTGTTTATTCCATGCCAGAAATCAATTTCGGCGAGGTGTGCCCTAGGCTTGACAAGGGACTTAGTGGAGAAGACGGAGCGGCTTCACAAGACCATCGCCATGCATCACAAAGGGGTTTTATTCGTGTTTGCTATGCTTTTCGTTACAAATACTTTAATGATTTTGTATAGCTCCATGGAGAGCTAAACCCCTAGTGGGCATTCAGACTTGTAAACCCTAAGATGACATTGTTTCTATAACTTTTATTATGCTTTCTTAATTGATGTTTTTAATTGAGTTCCAATCTTGTATGATAATTGCATTGATTTTTCCTTAGCCGTGACACTAGGGTTGAGAGTCATCTAGGTTATCCTTGGAATGTGTGACAATTTCTATAGAATTAGACTACACGAGATTGGAGAGGGTCGAGAGGGTGAGTCGAGAGGTAGCGAAACATCCCCTTTCCCTTTCGGCATGATTTTCCCTACCTCCATGTCCCAAGAGTTCTTTGCGGTCAAAGTAGAGTGAAGTGCTAGGAGATGAACTCCCCTAGCGCTTAGTTGCGTGAGTGATAAGTGCTTTTGTTATAGTGACGCGAAACATTATTATCTTACTATGAGCATCTCTTTTATCAGATTTTACCACTAAATAGTGTGCATTTGTGTATTCTTGTACATTGTAGGTTTGTGGAGCCAAGGTTGAAAAGAAGAACAAAGTTAGATCGTGTTCACCATTGTTGGGAGGTTTTCGGACCAAGCAAGGAACAAGGCACGAACTTGGACTTGTGAGTGTGTGCCAACCTCCTTTGGAGGGGCATAAAGGCAGTCACATTCACAACAAGTCTAACTCGTGTAGCCTAGGAGAATTTCACCAAGAAGGAGACTTGAAGAAATCGGCACGATCTACCATTGATTGTGTGCCCAATTCAATGGCCTCGATGAAGAACAACGTATTCGGGAGCGTTTGGACGAGTACTGTAGCAGCACTGTAGCTTTGTTACTGTTCCAATTCACTATAGCAAGTTACTGTGCATTTTCTGCCGAAGATCAAGTTGCTAGAGAATTCACACGGCCGTGTGGAATTAACACACGGCCGTGTGAATCATTTTCCAGCAAGCCAGAGACTTCACACGGGCGTGTGGAAATTCCACACGGCCGTTTGAAGTAATTTTTCAGGAAGACAGAAACTTCACACGGGCGTGTGGAAATTCCACACGACCGTGTGAAGCCCCGATAAGTTCAAATTTAAAGCCGCACTCAGCCTATTTAATGCCGGATTGGGAGACTTTTTGAGTATCTTTTAACCTATCTTTCTCTCCAACTTCGAGATGGCGCGGCTAGGGTTTCAGAGAGGACTTTGTGGAGGATTGCAGCACGCCAATGGCATCGTCATCGACGTCCGACGGTAGCACAAGACCACGGCCACATCACACGCGAGGGGGTTTTCATTGATGTTCTTATTTTGCAATTTATTTTACAATTTGATGAACATGTATAGCTCCATGAGGAGCTAAACCCCTCGTGGGTATTCAGACTTGTAAAACCCTAGGATCATTATGTTTCTATGACATTGTTATTATGCTTTTCCATTATTGATGAATAAATTCGAGTTTCAGTTTTATTTATCTCTTGCTATTGTTCTTCCTTAGCCGTGACACTAGGGTTGAGAACAATCTAGGTTATCTTTTGGAGGTGTGACAACTCCTATAGGATTAGACTACTTAAGATTGAAGAGGGTTGAGAGGGAGAGTTGTGAGGTAGCAATGTACCCCTTTCCCTTCCGGTGTGATTTCTCTCTACCTCAGTTTCCTTGGTTAATTAGCTGTCAAGATAGAGTTTTAGGGCTCAATCTAGACTAGGGTTCTTCCACCTGGAACAAAGGGTTAGAACTACATAGAGGAACAGGTTTCATCACTAGGAATCCCTAGAGCTTAAAGCAATCCCACGTAGTGTTAGGGTTAGGAAGATAGACTCCCCTGGGGCTTAGTTGACAGGTCAACAAGAGTCAAGGGTCGTAGTGAATCCTAATACCGGGACATAATGTTGGGGTTAGTCACGGTTGACCTTAAGTTTTGGGACCGTGAGTTTAAGGATACCCTCGACTCAATTAACATCAATAGGAAAGTATAATAGCATAGTCTTGTACTAGAAGCATAAGTCCTAGAGGTAACTTGTCCGGATACCCTATCTCACCCATTGCTAGTCTTTCTCTTTTAACTTCTACTTGCTTTTCTCTTGTCTTTCATCTCTCTATTTAATTTCTTGTCGTTTACTCTAATTGTTTCCATAAATTCACTCATCACTCTGATTATTTCTTTTCGTACACCGCATAACTAAATAGTGAATTTTGGTGTTCTAAATCCCTATTCCTTGTGGATTCGACTACCCACTCACCAGGGTAATTTTATTACTGCGATAAGGCAGTGCACTTGCGGTACACACGCAAAAGGTCGTGTCAGTGAGCAACAGAGTGAAGGGTTGTAGTGAATTCTAGTGCTGGGGCTTAACTAAAACAAGGGTTCTTTCGCCTGGACCAAAGGGTTAGAACTATACTTAAGAACAAAGTCTATCACTTGGAATGCCAAGAACCCCAAGCAGTTCCACATAGTGTGAGGCTATAGGAGATGGACTCCCCTGAGGTTTAGTTGAAAGATCAACAGAGTGAAGGGTTGTAGCGAATCCTATTGCCAAGGTATAGTGTTGCATCTAGTCATGGTTTACCTTATGTTTGGGATCATGTGCTTAAGGATTTCCACGACTTATTAGACATCAATTAGAGGGTATAATACTAGTCTTGCACTGGAAGCATTAGTCCTAGGGGGAGCTTTGTCCGAGTACCCCATATTTGCAATGATTGTTTCCTCCTTACTCTTTGCTTGCACTCTTCTTTCTTTCATATTTCTCTTTCTTTTATTGCACACACATTGTTTTCACTCACCATCATTACTTTCACACTAGCTAAGTAGCAACTACTCTTATCTTGAATCACTAATTCCTGTGGATTCGACTACCCACTCACCGGGGTATTATTACTTCAACAACCCGTGCACTTTCGGGGAACTTAAAAGGGTTTTGTCAGTAGGGTAGTCGAATCCACAGGAAACGGAAGTACTAGTAGTGACTACTTCTCTGTTATCTAGTCAAAATCAAAATATGGTGGAATGAACTTAATCGCAAGAATAACAAAGTCGCAAGCAAGCAAAGGCAAAATAAGGGAGATCTTAATCAATAAAGATGAGGTACTCGGGCAATGCTACCCCTAGGATCTAACATAAAGCGCAAGATTTACTAAATGTTTCTAGACCAAGTTAGTAAAGCCGAGGTAGTCGAAGAATAATCAGTCCCCACTTCCAGGTCACCGATACTAGTCCACTACAAGGTCTCGACGGAGAAATCACTCAATCTCAACACCCCACACACATATGACCGCAATAAACTCTAAGGATACCTAAGAGTATAACCGATTCCAAAAGATAGATCTAACCTTACTTCTAGATGAAAGATCCCTAACCCCCTTTAAGGTCCCCGCAAAGAAATCTTTCAATCTCACTGCTCACAACAAATATGGTTGCATAAAGCCTAGGGAATACTGATGTGGTGCCAGCAAGTGTACAGGATCCCCAAGTAATACCCTGTGTGTGACACAGGGGTCATAATCCACGGGGCTAAGGAAGTATTTGATAAACGCCTAACTGTACGTATTATTTATGTATGTTCGCTTATTCTTTCAGTATTTTTATATGTGTGGATGCCCGTTTTCGGTCTAAATTGGTTTATTTCGTGCTACAGGAGCCGTATATCAGGAGCCGTATATGGTCAATCACATGCCCGTATGAAACTCCAGACTTAACCGTTTCGCCAAATTCTCGTGCTACAGTACTGCTACATTACTGCTACAGTACCAGGGCCTCGAAAATGGTGTTTTCTTTGCTGATTTCTTCTAAAATCTCGTTGTCGAGCTCCCCATGGTATCTTTTGTACCTGTAACACGAAATAAACCAATTTAGACCGAAAACGGGCATCCACACATATAAAAATACTGAAAGAATAAACGAACATACATAAATAATACGTACAGTTAGGCATGAACCTTGGGATGAACTTGCTTGTATGAATACTTGATTTACATGTATGGTATTTGTGTGGTTTGTGGTTTAAGTTTGGTGTTTTTGAATGCTTTGGTATGCATGAGAACTCTGTGTATCATTATTTAGGTAATACTAGGTTGCATGACCATTGCCCTAGTGTTAGACTCACCAAGCTTAGAAGGGATACATGTATGAATACGCCGTGACCATCGGGTATTTCGTACCCCTCCAACCATTAGGGTTGAGCCTAGATGTTGTGTTTGACCTTAATTAGGGATTTCCCTAGGCCTATTGCAATCGTGTGGGGATTTGGGCGGTAGAAATACCGTAGCGGTGGACATACCGTATTCCAATACCCGTACCGGATTAGGGGTTATCACCGTGACCATCGGGGTGACCTACCTTTGGACATCTCTTGGCCTAGCCACCTCTGCCTGTGTAATTCGAGTATCCTTCTAGCTTTAGTAGCTCGGCGATTCGGGAGCATTTCGGCGAGCACTGTAGCTCGTTACTGCAGCAAACACCGTAACAAAATACTGTTCACTTTCTGCCGAAATTCAGAGTTACAGAGAGTTCACATGGGCGTGTGGAAATTCCACACTGCCGTGTACTGTAGTAGGAATACTACAGCAAAAACACTGTAGCATAAATACTGTTCACAGTCTGCCGAAAGTCATTTCCACACGGCCGTGTGGAATTAAGACACGGGCGTGTGGAAATTCTGATTTTTCACAGGGCCGTGTGGAATTAACACAGGGGCGTGTGGAACTCCGATTTCAGCCCGATTTTAGCCTATAAATAGCCCGTTTTCTGATCTATTTGGGGGACCCCCCTTCTATCTCTTGCCTATCTTTTGGGGGGCTTTCGGCTAGGGTTTGGAGAGGTTCTTGGAGGTCTTTGGAGGCGAATATACGGCATCGACATCGACATCCTTTGGAAGAAAGCTTTTGGGGGAGCTTTCGTCGGCATCGATTCGGCGAGGTGTGCCCTAGGCTTGACAAGGGATTCGTGGAGAAGACTAGGTGGCTCCACAAGACCATCGATACGATCTATAAGGGGGTTTTCTTTATGGTTTTTATGCATATGTTCTTAATCTCTTTATTGATTTTGTATTGCTGCATGGAGAGCTAAATCCTAGTGGGTAATCAGACTTGTAAACCCTAGGATGACATTGTTTCTATGACTTTTATTATGCTTTCTTTATTGATGAATTTAATTGAGTTTCAATTTTAATTATCATGTGCTATTGTTTTCCCTTAGCCGTGACACTAAGGTTGAGTGCAATCTAGGTTATCCTTTGGAGGTGTGACAACTCCTATAGGGTTAGAATCCTTAAGATTGAAGAGGGTTGAGCGGGAGAGTTGTGAGGTAGCGACGTACCCCTTTCCCTTCGGGTGTGATTTCTCCCTACCTCTGTTTGCTTTGTTAATTAGCGGTCAAGATAGAGTGTTAGGGCTCAATCTAGACTAGGGTTCTTCCACATGGACCAAAGGGTTAGAACTACATAGAGGAACAGGTTTTATCACTAGAAATCCCTAGAGCTTAAAGCAATCCCATGTAGTGTTAGGGTTAGGAAGATAGACTCCCCTGGGGCTTAGTTGACAGGTCAACAAGAGTCAAGGGTTGTAGTGAATCCTAATACCGGGACATAATGTTTGGGTTAGTCACGGTTGACCTTAAGTTTTGGGACCGTGAGTTTAAGGATATCCTCGACTTAATACGCATCAATTGTAGAGGATAATACAAGTTTTGCAATAGAAGCATTATTCCTAGGGGGAGCTTTGTCTGGGTACCCCATCGTTATATCGATTACCTCTCCTACCCTCATTATTCTTCTTGCACTCTTTTATTTTCTCTTACATCTATACATACATACTTTTCTCATCATCGATTCCCATCATAGCTAAATAGTGATAACACTTGTTTTTGAACACTATTCCCTCTGGATACGACTACCCACTCACCAGGGTATTTTATTACCTCGGGATACATGCAAGGGGTCGTGTCAAGTTTTTGGCGCCGTTGCCGGGGAATAGGCATTTTAGAGACATTTGTACTTTGCTATTTTAGCTATTCATCATTCATTCTATTTCACCCGTTCTTATTCTTCCATCATTCTTATTTGTTTTTCTTTTGTTTTGCCTTACTTTTTCTTGGAAGGAGCTTAAATGGAGATTGATCAAGCTATTGAGCTATATTTTCAAGTTGAAGCTCTCAGTACAAGGCTTGATAGAATTATTGCTTCACAACAACAAAGCAATCCATGCTACAACACATATCATCCAAATGAAAGGAGCTACCCAAATTTTTCATGGAATAATGATGGACAACATTGGGAAGCACCTCAAGAGCAATTTCAAAAGGATGAGGTACTTGAAGAGGATGCACCTCAGTGGAAAAAAGCGATAGATAACTTTATTAAAGCATCCGATGCCTCTTGCCAAAGTATGCAAGCCATGCGAAAGAGTCATGAAGCCTCCTATAACAACCTCGAGCATCAATTAGGATGGATACTTGACACACTCTCCAAGGAAAATGAAGTGTTTGAGCAAGCAACGCAAGTTCCTTGTAGAGATGATGTGGTAGTGAACGGTAATGGAGAAATGAGGCAGACCAAGTACGATGATGTAGAAATCGAAGAATAAAAGGAAGAACATCGTTTAGAGGATTGGGATTGCTTGAATGAAGATGGTGCTTGTGAACAAGGAAATTTTCAAGGGGATTTGCTAGTGTCATGTTCCTTTCAAGATGAAAATACACAAGAAGAAGCAAACCCTAAGGTAATGGAGCAAGCATCCTTCTTTGGGATTGATCAACTCACAAAAAGCAAGAAAGAGATTTTGGGAAGGGAAAAAGATGTGGGAAGGATATTTAAACCATCCAATGACCCACCTATGCTAAGCTTGGACAATTCCCAACCCAAATTGTTTCCTTGGAGGCCAAAAGTAAGATGGTTGGACCCTCCAACAAATACTCCACCCCGGTAAGTCGATTTTTGGTTCAAAGAAAGTAGCTATGCAAGTTCTTGTCGGGAGGAACACACTCTTTTCAAGCCGCCTTAAGTTAAGAAAGAGGTACGTCAAGCTTAGTGACGTTAAACAAGCGCTTCTTGGGAGACAATCCAAGTTTTTATTGCTTTTCTAGGCTTAGTTTAGTTTTAGTATGAATAATTGCCTAGTGTTGGTGTTTTCATTTTATTATGCATGTGCTGTGATTTCTCATGGATTATTGGTGTTGTAGTGTGCCTAATTATGAGTGGCAAAGTTTTGGGTCGTTTGAGTGTGTATTCATGGATCTCTGGTCGTATTTTTATCGTTTATACAGGCTCTCTAAGTGTTTTAAATGTGTTTCTAAAATTTTCTGCAGAGCCTCTGATTTTTCTAAGTCATCCAGAGAAAACACACAGCCGTGTGGAATTTCCACATGGTCGTGTGAACCATCTCAGAGCTCATTCCGAGTGCCACAGGGGCGTGTTGATGCCCCTGTGAGCGACCCAGTGAAGGGCACACGGCCGTGTGAAATTCTGCAGAACTTCAACTCTCATTCCAGAGAGTCCACAGGTGCGTGAGGATGCCCCTGTGAGTGCCCATGTGTTACGGCACACGACCGTGTGGATGTCTCACACGCCCGTGTGAAACTCTGCAGAGTTTCCCTTCCATCCCGAGAAAACACAGGGGCGTGTGGCCACCCCTGTGAGAGGTCCTGTGAAACACATACGGCCTTGTGGATTTTCACACGTCTGTGTGGAACACTTAGAGTTTTTCGGGATATCGAGAAAGACCACAGGGGCGTGTGGATGCCCCTGTGGCCGGTCCTGTGCTTGGCCAGGTTGGGCACACGGCCGTGTGGAATTTCCACACGGTTATGTGTATGCGTTTAGAGGCAAACAGAGGAAACACAGGGGGGTGTGACTGCCCCTGTGAACCCTACCAGTGGAGGCATGATAAACGTCTAAATGTACGTATTTTATACGTATTGTTGCGCATGCCTTTCATATTTTGTTGATGATTCGATGCCCTTTTGTGGTCTAAATTGTTTTATTTCGTGTTTCAGGTACATTATGTGCTTTGGTGACCCTAACGACGCGATTTTGGTGATGATTCGATGCCTTTCGTATTTCACTGTAGTACTTACTGTAGCAGTTACTGTGCAAAATCACAACTTTGCGGTTTCTTGTAGCCCGTATTACAGGCTCCCTCACGGGCCATATATGGACCATGAGGCCACCCGTGAGCTTGCCCGAACTCATTTTTTAAAGGACTTTGGCTTGGGTTTTCAAGGGGATCTTGAGTTTTCTTCTTAGGGCCTCTCACCACCACCTTCGAATTGAGGAAGAAGAACCTCTTGGAGGGCCATCTAGGCAAGGATTTGGCAAGGAGAGCAAGGTTTTGGGAAGATTCTACATCCTAGGGCTTACATTTGGAGGTTGAAGACTAGGGAAGCCACCCCTTGGAGTGGCGTCTTTGGAACTTCTCCGGCCTTCATCCTTTGAGGGAGTTCTTCTCATGCCCTTGTTGGTTGTTTCCATGCATTTATTGTTGTATTTAGTGAACATGAGCACTTAAACCCCAAGGTCACCGGATGTAGGTGAACCTTGGGGGTGAACTTGTGATGTTTTGGATGATTTTGTTCTATTTATTGTTTGTGGCTTGTTTGTGATCCATTGTTTGGTGTTTTACAAGCTTGGTATGTATGAGAACTCTATGTATCAAAAGACTTAGGAAATGCTAGGTTGCATGACCATTGCCCTAGTGTTAGACTCACCAAACTTGGAAGGGAAATACGTATAAATACGCCGTGACCATCGGGTATTTGTACCCCTCCACTCCTAGGGTTTAGTACTCTTTTGTATTGTAACCCTAGTTTGAGAAAACCACTTCACCCTTTGCAATCGTAGGGGTAATCTTGGGCGGTATAGATACCGTATCCAATACCCGTACCGGATTAGGTGCCGACTTCCGTGACCATCGGGTTGGCCTAGTCTAGGGTTTTCTCGGTTCAATTAGCCACTTGCATGTTAGTTCAAGCATCCTACTCACTTTAGTTGCCCCTAAGGGAATCCTCATCCGTGACCACTCCTAGCCCTATTTTACCCCGTATCTTGCCCTCGTATGTTAGCTTTGGTTATTTACTTATCTAGCTTCTTTGCATTATATTCACAATCTTGAGTTGTATCGGTCAAACAACATTGTAAAAGGGAAGTAAGGGTAGCTTCTCGGGCCCCAGGGAACACGACCCCTGTGTCACGCACAGGGTATTACTTGACGACGCGTGCACTTGCGGGATAGCACTCATCAAGGCACACGGCCGTGTGGATGTACAGAACACAATAGGCTGTAATTTAATTTTAAAATCGTTTTCGCCTTTTGAATTATAAATGCCTCCACACTTAAGGGATGCTTCCTCCCGTCTTTCCAACCCTCTCTTCGTTTGTTTAAGGAGTTTTTAAGTTGTTTTCCGGCCATGTTTGAAGTTTTTGATTTCCATCTCGTCGGTAAGCATCTTCTCTCCTTTTCTTCGTCAATCTCTTCTTTTATTTTTCAAACAACAGGATCACCATCAGCAGCAGCAACAGCATCGGCACCAATAGCAGACGACACCAACGCTTGAGGCGTTTTTAGCTTTATGTTTCTTTTGTTTTAATTTTTACTTTTATTGAGCTTCACTGAACCCCCCTTGTGTTTACGTGCAGATGGTCTTGCGAGTAAGGAATTTGAGGACTAGTGATTGGCACGGTCAAGTGACCGTTTGTTCTCCACAACCAATTGAGACTCAACTCTCAATGAGCATAGCTCCGTCAAACGCAATACTTGGAGTTCAGGGGAGTATTGTTTCAATTTCCTACCCCTACACTAATTGTTTTAATTGCTTTACTTTTCATTGTGCTTGAATGCGTACATTGGGGATAATGTACATCTTAAGTGTGGGGGGTAGTTCACATTGCACACACCATTACTTGTGCGTTCAATTGCTCATGCTCATGTAGGCTATGGCGGTTCACCTAGGTTTCGATTCATGTATTGACTTTCTTTATGCTCTCTTTTAATTCTGAGTTAATTTGAGTTTTAATCTTGTTTAATCATTGCTTGCATGCCTTATTGATTCGTATGGTTATTCGGTATGCTTGATTTGATTCCTTGGTGAGAGAGAGGTCTCGATTAGGGATTAGAACATACAAGGTTAAAGAGGGTTGAGAGGGTGAGTCTTGAGATAGAGGAGTGTCCCCTTTTTCTTTCTGATTGAGTGTTTCCTATCTTCGTATTTCCTAAGTTTTATGCAACCGTATGGGGTGTGAGGCGTGAGATAGATAGATTTCTCCGCCGGGACCTTTGTAGGGGGTTAAGGATCTTTCACCTAGAAGTAGGGTTAGATCTAATTTTAGGAATCGGTTTCACTCCTAGGTATCCCTAAAGTTCATTGCGGTCATATGGGGTGTGAGTTGTTGAGATTGAGCGATTTCTCCACCGGGACCTTGTAGGGGACTAGTATCGGTGGCCTGGAGGTAGGGACCGATTATTCTTGGATTGCCTCGACTCATAGAACTCGGTTTAGAAGTATTTAGTTAGTCTTGCACTTCATGATAGAGCCTAGGGAGAGCATTGCCCGGGTATCTCATCTTCATTGATTGAGATCTCCCTTTATTTACCTTTCGCCTATTCATCTCTGGTATTAATTTCTATGCACACTAGATCACCACAAAATCACATTAGTCATTAGGCTAGATTGCAAAGAAGAAGTTAGTACTAGTAGCCCTATTCGCTGTGGATTCAACTACCCTACTCACCGGGTATAATTATTAGTTCGACAACACGTGCACTTGCGGTACACACACGCAAGGGGTGTGTCAGCCATTATACAATCAACAATGAAACTCCCCTCGAAATGTCGGCTAGAAGGTGTTGATGAGGATTCGTCGGATCCACACTGGCAAGCCCCTTGATGCTTCTCTGCGTTCTCCCCTTCTTCTCTCATTCAATTCCTACCAAAATCACCTCCAAAAGTGATAGAAATGCCTTGATGAGAAGTGAAGGTCGGATGACAGCCAACAGCCAACAGAAATGCCTCAAAACCCTTGAAGAGCTGCCTTATATACCACGAGGCTGTGGTGTGCGGCTAGAGTGCGGCCCTGCACACTAGCAGCACAGGGTTCTGGCTGTGACGTGCGTCCAGTGTGCGGCCCTACACAATGGTCGTTCAAGCTTCTGGAGGAGGTGTGCGGCTACTGTGCGGGGCCGCACAGTGGCCGCACACATACTTAGTGTGAGCATTGCACGCGTATCCCTTGGCGCCCGGAGCATGTAATGACCTCCTTTCTTCCTCATTTCCCTCCAGAATAACTCAAATTTGTATCTTTATCGTGACAACGGCCCACGAAGGCCTGAAACAAAAATAAACGTATCAAACACACCAAATGTCATCGAAACAAATACAAGTTACTTGAAAGTATACAAATTTTATAACTAAAACATGATGTATTTAGGCACTTATGAAATACCCCCCACTTGACCATTTGCTTGTCCCCAAGCAAATAACCATGAAGAACAACAAGGGTTGATAAGTCACTAAATACACAACCTCAGTCTAAAAGGTAATGAATCATTGTAGGATAAGACTCAAGACACAAAGAAAAGACCACCCAAGACGCCTCATACACTCAATGGTAGTCATGATGTGTGTGTGCAACCCCCATATTTCGAGACCCTGTAATCTAGGCAAGGTAGACAGGACCCCGAGAACCACATCTAAAAGCAAGTCATGCCACTTTGTGCAGTGTGGCCTTGAAGCGGTAGACATGCCCCTAGTAGGCTCCTAAAGATCTTTCCACTTCTGTTTGAGCAACCGTGGTAATAACTTTGTTTTGTATGTACACACATGTAGAAGAAAATTCCTTCCTTTTTTGGGACAAACATGAAGTACAAGTCCACATTACTTGGAGCTTTGCACATTTGTATAGACGCGCTCATGCCCTATTTGCTTTTGGCGAGAGAAACACTCTGATTAGGAGCGAGAACCCTAGGTTACTTTGCTAGTAGGGCAGAGGAGCACTGTCCGCTTTATTTTATTTTTTTATTTTATTTTTTACCGTGTTGCGACAAGGAGGAAAGTCCTTAAGAGGCTATTAGGAGCGATATCTAACACTTCAAGGCACACAACCCCACAATTGGGTTAGCAAAAAGAGGGCTACGAGGGTCACTGTTGTTCTTTACCTAGGTGTTTAGAGTTCCAGATAAGGGTTTAGTGAAGGGGCTGCCGAGAATGACCTGAAGTGCTTGAGAGTGCAGGATCACAGGTAGCTTAGTGTCTATCACGGTCTACACTATGAATCACTAACGGTTAGGCATGCCCTCCTCGGTTCAACAATCATGCAAAAAGTCTAATCTACCCCAATTATGTTCAAAAAGTTTAGAGTTATGCACAACACACACCCACCACCCACTTAGAGTAGTACATTGCCCTCAATGTACCTATATCAGCAGTATAAAAAGAATAAACAAGAAACGTAAGGAAGGTGACTACGTGAACTTCCCTGAAACATGAGGTGTGATTCATGTGGATGATGAGTTCGGGGTGGACTTGCAAAAATATCTCAAAAGTTGGAGAGAAGAGATCATATGACGTCTAATTCGACCTACAAGGAGAAAAGATGCCGAATCAAGCATCCATCAAACCCATAAAAGCAAAATACGGAATTGCATAACATTAACACATGTTCACAAGACAAAGTGAAGCAACAACAAAGTGGTAGGGGTAGGCCCAAATCCACTAGACTACAACAAAAATAGACAACAATCAAAAGGCACACCGAAAACAAGAAAAGAAAACTAAAGGAAAGTGAGCTCTCATCCCAGTTGTCCCAATTGTCGGTGGAAGCAAGAGGTGCAGAAGTATCTGGAGATGGGGGGTGTTGTAGTAGGGCGATGAGGCTCTGCTGGCCACGGAGAAGTTCTTGCTGCCCTTGTATAAGCCTGGTGTTGTCTTCCCCTTGTTGCCGCTATGTCTCACGCAAGTCCTGTAGCTCGTGATGTAACTCCATAAGGGTAAGGGGACGATCAGCGCGCGGTCGTGATTGCCCTCCCCGCAGGGCTCCCGGAGTGCTGGTGTCTTTCTCAGAATCAGATGAAGACTCCACTTGAGGCGCGAGGGTGCAGGTGGTCCCGCGGTGGCACACAAGTCCTACTGCTCAAAGAACCTGAATTTCGAGCGCAAATGTTCCCCCAACTCTTTCCATAGAATGGATGCGGCCTAGGGCACCCAAACCGCGCACTAGGCGAATGATGTAAGGCCCTGCGAAGATGATTCCAATAGGTGGATGCTGATTATGATGAGCAAGACACTCGGCCACGACATAGGCCACATTGATGCTATAGCGATTTATCATGGTATACATGATTAATAAATCCATCTGAGACACTACCCCAGTGCTATCAGCTCGGCCCGTTAGAGATCAACTCAATAATGTGTGAATGTATCTGTGAGAAGGGTTGCGGAGAAGTGACGCTTTTTTGGAGTCCTAGCCAGCTGCTGTTGTGAGAGTGCGCCAAAAATACCTCCGTTCAACATGCGCAGGAAAGTCGAGAGGGAGACCAGGGTAATCCATGCCCCTAAGGAAATTATGGTCGTATATCCCCAATTAATTGGCAAAATCTCTAAAGCTGATGGATTTGGGTTCACCATTAACTTGGAATGTAATGCCACCCGAGCAATGAAGACGAGCAAGTGCACGGTTCACCTCGAGTGTGCTCAGAACCTCCAACATCAAAAAAACTTGGGTTGCCTCCCAAGAGCGCTCGTTTATCATCATGAGCTCGACGATCAGTTTTTGCAGAGTTAGTATGGGTCAAAAGGAAAGATTTTACCTGATGTGTCGTAAGGTGTTGAACTCTTACCAAAATATGGTCTGAGTCGATGTCTGTTTACCTTGAATTGACCTTTTTCGAGATGAAAAATTTCAATTACTCCTTGAGATGAGACACTAGTGACAGTGTACGTCCTGACCATCTTGACTTAAGCTTCCCTAGAAATATACGAAGTCAAGCATTGTATAGCAATACTCGATCTCCTTCCTCAAATTTCTTGACCTGTTTTACGTTTTTATCATGGTACTACTTCACCTTGTCCATGTATAATCTCGAATTTTCATAAGCCAGTGCCCGCCATTTATCGAGTTCATTCAATTGCATTTTCTGCTTTTCCCCAACCAAGTTGCAATCAAAATTTAAGAACTTGGTTGCCCAGTATGCATTATGCTCAAGCTCTATCGGAAGGTGGCAAGCCTTGCCATAGACTAAGCAATAAGGACTACTCCCAGTAGGTGTTTTATAAGCTGTGTGATAGGCCCATAATGCATCATCCAAATGATTCGCCCAATTATTAAGATGATGAGTGACGGTTTTTTTCAAGATTCTTTTAAGCTCTCTGTTGGAAACTTCGGCCTGACCACTAGTTTGTGGGTGGTAAGAGGTGGACGTGTAATGAGAGATGCCATATCTTTTTAGAATTTTTGCAAATTGAGAGTTGCAGAAATACGCTCCCCTGTCACTAATGATTGCCCGCGGTGCTCCAAATTTGGAGAATAATTTCTTCAAAAATTACACAACAACTCGAGCGTCACCAAACGGTAGCGACTGAGCCTCCACCCAACGGGAAGCATAATCCACTGCGACCAAAATGATGTTATGCCCCCGGGAGTTTGGGAATGGCCCCATAAAGTCCCCACACGTCAAAGACTTCACACACTTGGATAGCATTTTGGGGTATCTCATCCCGACGTGAAATGTTCCCTGTTATTTGACAACGGTCACAAGTCCGCACATATTTCTGAGTATCCTGAAAGATAGTAGGCCAGAAAAATCCGGCATCTAGGATTTTTTTAGCTGTTCGGTTGGTGCCATATAGCCCCCCAGTCGGCCCTTTCATGACAATGTTTTATGATGTCCAGCCCTTCCGCCCATGATACACAACGCCTAACCATCTGATCAGCACAGATACGAAACAAGTAAGGTTCTTCCCAAATGTGATGCTTAAGATCAGAGAAAAACTTCTTCTTCTGTTGATAGCTGAACCATTTGGGGAGAATGCCGGCTGCCAAGTAATTAGCGATATCTACAAACCAAGAAGGCTCTTCATCCTGTACTCCATGAACTCAGAAGAGTTGCTCCTCAAGGAAAGAGTCATTAATTTCAATGTCCACTACTGATGATGAGCGGCTGCTCTCTAATCGAGATAGATGATCTGCAGCTAAGTTCTCAGTGCCCCGTTTATCGTTAATTTCCAAGTCGAATTCTTGAAGCAATAACACCCAATGGATTAGGCGTGGTTTGGCATCAGTTTTACTTAGGAAGTACCGAAGGACCGAATGATCAGTGTACACCACCACCTTAGAAAGTACCAAGTATGGTCTTAATTTGTCGAAAGCGAAAACCACAGCAAGGAGTTCTTTTTCAGTAGTGGTTTAATTTTCCTGAGCTTCTGTGAGAGTTTTGCTTGCATAATAAATCGGGTGAAAGTGATTGTTCCTCCTATGCCCTAACACTGCTCCCATAGCATGGTAGCTGGCGTCACACATAAGCTCGAATGGTAATCCCCAATCTGGAGTAACTAATATTGGTGCATGAATAAGCTGATTTTTCAGCGTAGTGAAAGCAGTTAGGCATTTCAGAGTAAAAGTTTATGCCATGTCTTTCTCGAGGAGCTTAGTCAATGGTTTTACTATCTTTTAGAAATCCCGAATGAATCTTCTGTAAAACCTAGCATGTCCTAAGAAACTCCTGATAGCCATGACTGATGATGGAGAGGGAAGCTTCTCAATGGCGGCAATCTTTGCTTTATTAACTTCGATGCCCCCACTTGAAATTTTATGTCCGAAAACTATCCCCTCTTTTACCATGAAATGGCACTTCTTCCAGCTCAGAACTAAGTTGGTCTCTTCACATCTCTTTAGCACACACTCCAAATTCCT
This sequence comes from Dioscorea alata, assembly GCA_020875875.1. Taxonomy (NCBI): domain Eukaryota; kingdom Viridiplantae; phylum Streptophyta; class Magnoliopsida; order Dioscoreales; family Dioscoreaceae; genus Dioscorea; species Dioscorea alata. The sequence goes on along the minus strand of CM037020.1, from coordinate 11,510,976 downwards.
CAAGCACAAGTCAAAAGAGTTACCATACACCGAAAAATCGTCCATGAAGACCTCCATGGTGTTCTCACCCGTATCTTCAAAGATGGCGAGCATGCATCGTTGAAAAGTGGTAGGGGCATTGCATAACCCAAAAGGCATCCTACGATAAGCGAAAGTGTCGTATGGACAGGTGAAGATTGTCTTCTCTTGATCCTCCGGGGCTATAGGGATTTGAAAATACCCAGAGTAACCATCTAGGAAGCAATAGTACTCATGGTCAGCCAGCCTTTCTAGTATCTGATCAATGAAAGGTAGAGGAAAGTGATCTTTACGAGTGGCATCGTTGAGCTTCCTGTAGTCGATATAAACCCATCAACCAGTCACTTGCCGAGTATGGATAAGCTCATTCTTTTCATTAGTTACCACTGTCATACCCCTTTTTTTTGGTACCACCTGCGTCGGGCTAACCTAAGCACTATTAGAGATTGGGTAAATTATACCAACATCCAACAACTTAATGACTTCATGTTTCACCACTTCTTTCATATTTGGGTTTAGCCTCAATTGTGGTAAAGGCCGAAGGTTTGTAGTTATCTTCCATTAAGATCTTGTGGGTGCAGAAAGACGGATTTATCCCCTTGATGTCAGAGATTTTCCAAGCTAAGACCCTCTTATGCCTTCCCAACACTTTCAAAAGCTCAGTCTTTTGCTCTGCTGACAGATCAGAGATACTAATACAGGCAGCCTTGAGTTCGTCTCAAGAAATGCATACTCAAGATGCGGGGGCAATTCCTTCAATTCTAACTCTTATGGCTCTTCAATGGAAGGCTTCAACCTGTTCATGTTGTCACGTTGTATTCTTTTGAATTCTTCCAATTCATCTGTAGAGCTATCCGACTCGGATTCTGTGTGGATTTCATAAACAACTTCCTCGGGTTCTGGCGAGCATCCCTTCTCAACGGCTTGGTTAGTCTGTAAGTCGTGGACCTCACTTTGGGTAATATTAGTGTAGCTAGCCTTATTCATAAGTTGGCGAAAGATTTCATTGTTGCTGACATTTCTTCTTTCCCAACCAATTGTGCCCAAATGAAATACCTCCTCATGAGTCAAGAACTGCTTTGTCCATCGATCTAGATAATAAGAGGCGGGTTCACACAGATGTGACTCCATTGATGCAGAGACTTATAGTAGAGTATCTTGGAAACATGGGTTGAAAAGGAAAATTAGTCGATATGTACAAAAGAAAATAAAATTGGAAATAAGAGATAGTGAATAAATACAAATGGAAGTGAAGTGACTACATCATTGATCCAAAACTTTTCCTAGTTTTCTCGGAGTTCCCCGGCAACGGCGCCAAAAACTTGATGAAATGTCCCGCGACACTGACACACCCCTTGCGTGTGTACCCTGCAAGTGCACGGGTTGTCGAAGTAATAAAATACCCTAGTGAGTGGGTAGTAGTATCCACAGGGAATAGTGTTCAGAAACAAGTGTTATCGCTATTTAGCTATGAAGGGAAACGATGGTGAAAGAAATATATATGTATAGATAGAAAATAAAATAAAATAATACAAAAAGAGCGATATAGGTAGGAGAGGTAATCGATATAATGATGGGATACCCGGACAAAGCTCCCCTAGGACTAATGCTTCTAGTGCAAAACTTGTATTATGCTCCATAATTGATGCCTATTGAGTCGAGGATATCTTTAAACACACGGTCCCAAACTTAAGGTCAACCGTGACTAATCCCAACATTATGTCCCGGCATTAGGATTCACTACGACCCTTGACTCTCGTTGACCTGTCAACTAAGCCCCAGGGGAGTCTATCTTCCTAAGCCTAACACTACGTGGGATTGCTTTAGGCTCTAGGGATTCCTAGTGATAAAACCTGTTCCTATATGTAGTTCTAACCCTTTGGTCCAGGTGGAAGAACCCTAGTCTAGATTAAGCCCTAACACTCTATCTCGACCGCTAATTAACCAAGGAAACGGAGGTAGGCAGAAATCACACCGGAGGAGAAAGGGGTACATCGCTACCTCACAACTCTCCCTCTCAACCCTCTTCAATCTTAAGTAGTCTAACCCTATAGGAGTTGTCACACCTCTAAAGGATAACCTAGATTGCTCTCAACCCTAGTGTCACGGCTAAGGGAAAACAATAGCACAAGATAATTAAAATCGAAACTCAATTTATTTATCAATAAAAGAAAGCATAATAAAAGTCATAGAAACAATATCATCCTAGGGTTTACAAGTCCGAATACCCACTAGGGTTTAGCTCTCCATGGAGTAATACAAAATTAATAAAGAGATAAAGAATATATGCATAAAACCATATAGAAAACCCCCTTGTAGATCGTATCGATGCTCTTGTGGAGCCACCTAGTCTTCTCCACGAATCCCTTGTCAAGCCTAGGGCACACCTCGCCGAATCGATGCCGACGAAAGCTCCCCCAATAGCTTTCTTCCAAACGATGTCGATGTCGATGCCGAATAATCGCCTCCAAAAACCTCCAAGAACCTCTCCAAACCCTAGCCAAAAGCCCCCTAAAAGATAGGCGTGAGATAAAAGGGGGGTCCCCAAATAGATCTGAAAACGGGCTATTTATAGGCTCAAATCGGGCTGAAATCGGAGTTCCACACGGCCCTGCGAAAAACCAGAATTTCCACACGCATGTGTCTTAATTCCACACGGCCGTGTGGAAATTCTATTTTGCGGATTTTCGGCAGTCTGTGAACAGTAACTTGCTACATTGTTTTCCACAGTACGGGCCTTGTGGAATTTCCACACGCCCGTGTGAACTCTCTGAAATCTTGATTTTTCTGCAGAAAGTAAACAGTAGCTTGCTACAGTCTTTTTACTGAAGTGCCAAGCTACAGTGCTGCTACATTACTCGCCGAAATGCTCCCGAATTTATCGTCTTTCATCGAGGCCATTGAATTGGACACACAATCAACGGTAGATCACGTCGATTACTTCATTTCTCTTTATTGGCGAATTTCTTCAATGCTACACGAGTTATAGACTTTTGTGAGTGTGACCATTTGTCTAGCAAAAAAATCGAATCAAAAAGGAAGAAGAACTCGAAAATGTGTAGTGTGTGTGAACTCACTCAAGACAACCCAACGAGTACTCCTCAAACTTTTGTTAACAAGGACTTATTTATATATGAAAAGTAGGAAAGGAAGTAGTAGCTTCACACAACCTCGAAGGTAGCCCTTTCCTAGGCGGCCGCCAAAGGTGGCTTTCACTCTTTCGAGGAGGTAGCTCTTTCTACCGGGGTAGTAGCTTTCACGCATCTCATGAGATAGCTCTTTCTCTCATTAGGGCATAACTTGTATCCAACTTATGAGAGTAGCTACATACTTCATGGGTGGTAGCTCTTTCCACCTCAAATGCATACATAAAACAAAGCAACTATTCACAAACTCATATATTTTTTTTCTTTTTCTCTTTTCCATATATATATATTTTTTTCATTTTTTTCCATCTTTTTCATATATATATATATTATATGCATTTTCCAAAGTAAAACTAACAATGATGATAAACTTGTCCTTAAAAACTTCAAGATTGAGTTTCCAAAAGATTCCAAGAGTAAGTTGTGCAATATAAGATAATCGAGTAAAAATTCCCTAAAAATTCAAGTAGAAACTAGAGCATGGTAGGATACAATGTTAAAAATTCTCCTAAACTCTAAGAATACAACCGTTGCAACTAAGGTGAACCGCAATAGGCTACATGAGCATAAGCAATTGAACGCACAAGTAAAGGTGTGTGCAATGTGAACTCCCCCAACACTTAAAATGTACATTGTCCCCAATGTACGCATGCAAGCACAATAAAAAGTAAAACAATTAAAACAATTAGTGTAGGGGTAGGCAATTGAAACAATACTCCCCTGAACTCCAAGTGTTGCGTTTGATGGAGCTATGTTCATTGAGAGTTGAGTCTCAATGGGTTGTGGAGCACACACGGTCCCATGACCGTGCCTATGACTAGAACTCAAATTCCTTTCATCCAAGACCATCTGCACGTATACACAAGGGGGTTCAGTGAAGCTCAATAAAAGTAAAATAAAACAAAAAAAAACATAAAGCTAAAAATGCCTCAAGCGTCAGTGTCATCTGCTATTGGTGCCAATGTTGCTGCTGCTGTTGATGGTGATCCTGGTGTTGACAAAGAAAAGAAAAGATTGACGAAGAAAAGGAGAAAATATGCTCACCGACAAAATGAAAATCAAAAACTTCGAACATGGCCGGAAAACAACTTAAAAACTCCTTAAACAGACAAAGAGAGGGTTAGAAAGATGGGAGGAAACATCCCTTGAGTGTGGAGGCACTTAGAATCGAAAAGGCACAAATAGATTTTGAAAGAAATCACAGCCTTTTATGTTCTGCTCATCCACACGGCCGTGTGGAAATTTCACACGGCCGTGTGCCTCCACTAGTAGGGTTCACAGGGGTAGTCACACCCCCCTGTGTTTCCTCTGTTTGCCTCTAAACGCACACACACGGCCGTGTGGCAATTCCACACGGCCGTGTGGCAATTCCACACGGCCGTCTGCCCAACTTGGCCAACACAAGGCCGGCTATAGGGGCACCCACACGCCCCTGTGGCCTCTCTGGATATCCCAAAAAAAATTCTAAGTGTTCCACACGGCCGTGTGAGATATCCACATGGCCGTGTGCCTTCAGAAGCTCTCCCACAGGGGCAACCACACGCCCCTGTGTTTTCTCAGGATGGAAAGGAAGTTTCTGCAGAATTTCACACGGCCGTGTGAACTTGCCACACGACCGTGTGCTTTAACACATGGGCACTCACAGGGGCACCCACACACCCCTGTGGACTCTCTGGAATGAGAGCTGAAGTTCTGCAAAATGTCACACGGCCGTGTGACACATTCACACGGCCGTGTGCCCTTCACTGGGTCGCTCACAGGGGCAGCTACACGGCCCCTGTGATACTCGGGATAAGCTCTGAGATGAGTCACACGGCCGTGTGGAAATTCCACACGGCCGTGTGTTTTCTCTGGACAACTTAGAAAAATTACAGACTCTACAAAAAATTTCAGAAACACTATTATAACACTTAGAGCCTGCATAGACGATAAAAACACGACCAGAGATCTATGAAAACACACTCAAACGACCCAAAACTTCGACAATCATAATTAGGCACACTAAAACACCAATAATCCATGAGAAAATCACAGCACACGCATAATAAAATCAAAACACCGACACTAGGTAATTATTCATTCTAAAACTAAACCTAAGACTAGAAAAGCAATAAAAACATGGGTTGCCTCCCAAGAAGCGCTTGTTTAACGTCACTAAGCTTGACGTACCTCTTTCTTACCTCAAGGTGGCTTGAAAAGAGTGTGTTCCTCCCGATAAGAACTTGCATAGCTACTTCCTTTAAACCAAACATCTACTTGCCGGGGTGGAGTATTTGTTGTAGGGTCCAACGATCTTACTTTTGGCCTCCAAGGAAACAATTTTGGTTGGGAATTGTCCAAGCTTAGCATAGGTGGGTCATTGGATGGTTTAAATATCCTCCCCACATCTTCTTCCCTTCCCAAAATCTCTTTCTTGCTTTTTGTGAGTTGATCAATCCCAAAGAAGGATGCTTGCTCCATTACCTTAGGGTTTGCTTCTTCTTGTGAATTTTCATCTTGAAAGGAACATGACACTAGCAAATCCCCTTGAAAATTTTCTTGTTCACAAGCACCATCTTCATTCAAGCAATCCCAATTCTCCAAATGATGTTCTTCTTTTCCCTCTTCAATTTCTACAGCAACGTACTCGGTTTGCCCTATTTCTTCATTATCGTTCACTACCACACCATCTCTACAAGGAACTTGCGTTGCTTGCTCAAATACTTCATTTTCCTTGGAGAGTGTGTCAAGTATCCATCCTAATTGATGCTCAAGGTTGTTATAGGAGGCTTCATGACATTTTTGTGTAGCTTCCATACTTTGGCAAGAGGCATCAGATGCTTTAATAAAGTTATCTAACGCTTTTTTCCACTGAGGTTCATCCTCTTCGAGTATCTCATCCTTTTGAAATTTCACTTGAGGTGCTTCCCAATTTTGTCCGTCATTATTCCCTAAAACATTTTGGTAGCTTCTCTCATTTGGATGATATGTGCTGTAGCATGGGTTGCTTTCTTGTTGTGAAGCAATAATTATATCAACCTTTCTACTTAGAGCTTCAAGTTGAGAATATAGCTCAATGACTGGATCAATCTCCATTTAGGCTCCTTGCAAGAAAAAGTAAGACAAACCAAAAGAAAACAAATAAGAATGATGGAAGAATAAGAAAAGGTGAAATAGAGTGCATGATGAATAGCTAAAATAGCAAAATAAAAATGTCTCTAAAACGCCTATTCCCCGGCAGCGGCGCCAAAAACTTGACACACCCATTGCGTGTGTACCCCGCAAGTGCACGGGTTGTCGAAGTAATAAAATACCCTGGTGAGTGGGTAGTCATATCCACAGGGAATAGTATTCAGAAACAAGTGTTATCGCTATTTAGCTATGAAGGGAAACGATGGTGAAAGAAATATATATGTATAGATAGAAAAGAAAATAAAATAATACAAAAAGAGCGATATAGGTAGGAGAAGTAATCGATATAACGATGGGATACCCGGACAAAGCTCCCCTAGGACTAATGGTTCTAGTGCAAAACTTGTATTATGCTCTACAATTGATGCCTATTGAGTCGAGGATATCCTTAAACACACGGTCCCAAACCTAAGGTCAACCGTGACTAATCCCAACATTATGTCCCGGCATTAGGATTCACTACGACCCTTGACTCTCGTTGACCTGTCAACTAAGCCCCAGGGGAGTCTATCCTCCTAAGCCTAACACTACGTGGGATTGCTTTAGGCTCTAGGGATTCCTAGTGATAAAACCTGTTTCTATATGTAGTTCTAACCCTTTGGTCCAGGTGGAAGAACCCTAGTCTAGATTAAGCTCTAACACTCTATCTCGACCGCTAATTAACCAAGGAAACGGAGGTAGGCAGAACTCACACCGGAGGGGAAAGGGGTACATCGGTACCTCACAACTCTCCCTCTCAACCCTCTTCAATCTTAAGAAGTCTAACCCTATAGGAGTTGTCACACCTCTAAAGGATAACCTAGATTGCTCTCAACCCTAGTGTCACGGCTAAGGGAAAACAATAGCACAAGATAATTAAAATCGAAACTCAATTTATTTATCAATAAAAGAAAGCATAATAAAAGTCATAGAAACAATATCATCCTAGGGTTTACAAGTCCGAATACCCACTAGGGTTTAGCTCTCCATGGAGCAATACAAAATTAATAAAGAGATAAAGAATATATGCATAAAACCATAAAGAAAACCCCCTTGTAGATCGTATTGATGCTCTTGTGGAGCCGCCTAGTCTTCTCCACGAATCCCTTGTCAAGTCTAGGGCACACCTCGCCGAATCGATGCCGACGAAAGCTCCCGCAATAGCTTTCTTCCAAAGGATGTTGATGTTGATGTCGATGCCGAATAATCGCCTCCAAAAACCTCCAAGAACCTCTCCAAACCCTAGCCAAAAGCCCCCCAAAAGATAGGCATGAGATAAAAGGGGGGATCCCCAAATAAATCTGAAATCAGGCTATTTATAGGCTCAAATCGGGCTGAAATCGGAGTTCAACACTCCCCTGTGAAAAACCAGAATTTCCACACGGCCCTGTGAAAAACCAGAATTTCCACACTGCCGTGTCTTAATTCCACACGGCTATGTGGAAATTCTGTTTCGTTGATTTTCGGCTGTCTGTGAACAGTAACTTGCTACAATGTTTCTGCTGCAGTATTTTCCTACAGTACACGGCCGTGTGGAATTTCCACACGCCCGTGTGAACTCTCTGAAATCCTGATTTTTCAGCAGAAAGTAAACAGTAGCTTGCTACATTGTTTTACTGCAATGCTGCTACAATGCTCGCCGAAATGCTCCCGAATTCATCGTTCTTCCTCGAGGCCGTTGAATTGGACACACAATCAACGATAGATGACGTCGATTACTTCATTTCTCTTCATTGGCGAATTTCTTCAATGCTACACGAGTTATAGAATTTTGTGAGTGTGACTGCCTTTGTGCCCCTCCAATGGAGGTTGGCACACACCCACAAGTCTAGACTCGTGCCTTGTTCCTTGCTTGGTCCGAGAACTCCTCAACAATGGCGAACATAACCTATTCTTGCTTCTTTTTCTCTAAATCTTCTCCACAACCCTATATGCACAAAAGAACACAAATACACACATTTTAATGATAAAATCTGCTTAAATCAATACTCATTACAAGATAATAACACTTCTCATTACTATAACACGAGCACTTATCAGACACGCTAAAGAGCGAGCACGCGACTCTCCGGCCGCAAGTGCACTAGTCGTCAAGTAATAACCTCTCGTGCAAGCACGAGAGGGTCGTATTGCCAAGGGTTCCGAGATCTACTATTACTTCCTTTCGAGGGTTTACTGTCTAGTCGAATAAAGCAGGGTTGATGCGATTATAAGATTGAGAATAATACAAGTAACGAGAAAGTAAAAATAAAATAAAACTCGATCCAGACAGAAATGGGATGAAAAATCAAATAATTAAGGAAGGCCTCGGGCGAGGATCCCCCTGGGAGAAAACTAAGTACGGATGACGGTAATAAACTTAAAGATAAAGTTGACTTGGTTTTGGCCCGGTAGACTCGGATGTCGACTACACTGAAACCTACATAGTGTAGCACTAATCCAGTACAGGTTCCTCTATCCAGAAGATACCCCTATGATGTCATTGGGAGTATGGGGTCTCGGTTAGGGTTATTCTAATGCACACTCTCGGCTAAAACAATCCTAACCTCGTGGAAGGCTACCAACACCCGGAACCTCTGGTGTATTAGTACAATGAGTCCCTCTTAAATAATCACAAGACCTAATACATGCTAGCATCCCTTCAATCAAGTATCAAGAAAAATAAAATCTACGGAATCCATCCATTGTAGACTGAACACAAAAATGATAGATTAAAGCCAAACAACATAAGTCACACACAATTAAATACATAAACCAATGTCATCCATACAAAGTCTCCTCACCTAGCTTTGGCTCAGTAGATACCATCCATCCATGCACTAACACTAAAGTTCCTCGCTACCTACGAGTTCAATCGCTCGTGCCCCAGCTTTGGCTCAGTAGATACCATTCAGTTTAGAGCCTTCGGAAAGCACCACAGCATGAGCGTCACACAGTTTTCACTCAGATTAGGATTATACGACACGGCGTATACTACTACCAAGGAGTACGAGCGACTCACTACAGACTACCCAGGCATTCTCACCCTCAGCGAGCATACCGAGCTTTGTGTGGCCAGGGACAGTATGAGCCGGGGGTGTCGAAGGCCACCTGCTTATCCCGCCAGACCTACAGATACATTCACGCAATGGTGAGCTGATCAGTGAGCGGCTATGGGGATAGTACTGGAGTACTAAGCAGGCAGGAGTTGTTATACCTACACTCCATGGTCCAAAGAGAGCCGCTGCATTTAGGACACATCTTGGTCGAGTCTCGGTGCCATCAGGGCCAGTACACCAGAGTAGGTGTCATCTTCTGGGAGCCACCCAGACCGCGCAGATAGAGGCTGAGTTACCATCCACAACACCGGAGCCACCTAGTACTCGATGCATCCCCGGTCCAGATATAGGCTGAGTTACCATCCACAACACCGGAGCCATCTCCAGTGTGGATCTTTTCACTATCTCGAGGCCAGGACAGATTTGAGCAACTCTAGAGTGTGGTGGGTGTCCTACAGACCGAGGTGGCCGAGCTGAGAGCCACCCAGACCGCGCAGCACTCAGAGACGATGGCACTGCTCGACACTATGAGACAGTTACTCGAGGGATCCTTGTCATCTACTTTCGTGGTCCGGCTGCGAGCTTCTACTCCACCACCATCTCTAGCACCACCAGTAGATCCACCGATCACTTCAGAGCACACAGCAGCAGCACTAGAGGCTCCACCATAGGACACCGACGCTGAGGCGTCATAGTTTATCTTAGTTTTCTTTCTTTTGCACTTTTGTTTCTTATTTTTGGACTTGTAGCACTCAGAAAGGATTCTCCTTCTGTGTTTATCTTTTATTTTTCTTATTTTTCTCGAGTTGTATTTCATTTCTATATCTTTATATACTCGAGTTTTATTTAGATTCTTCTTGAGCTATACTGAACCCCTTGTGTATGTGTGTAGATGGTCTTGGATGTAAGAAATTTGAGGAATAGTCATAGCCACGGTCATGGGACCATGTGTGCTCCATCAAACACAACATTTGAAGTTCAGGGGAGTAATGTTTCAATTGCCTACCCCTACATTACTTGTGTTAATTGTTTTATTTTTTATTATGCTTGCATGCGTACATTGGGGATAATGTACATCTTAAGTGTGGGGGGGAGTTCACATTGCACACACCTTTACTTGTGCGTTCAATTGCTTATGCTCATGTAGCCTATGGCGGCTCACCTTAGTTGCAATGGTTGTATTCTTAGAGTTTAAGAGAATTTTTAACATTGTATCCTATTATGCTCTAGTTTCACTTGAATTTTAGGGAATTTTTGCTCGATTATCTTATATTGCACAACTCACTCTTGCAATCTTTTGGAAACTCAAGCTTGAAGTTTTTAAGGACAAGTTTATCTTTGTTTTAGTGAGTTCTTAGTTTTGTTTTGAGAAATAAATGAAAAAATATTTAAAAAGAAATTTGTTTGTGAATATTTGTTTTGTTTTATTTGTGCATTTGGGGTGGAAAGAGCTACCACCAATAAAGTATGTAGCTACTCTCATAAGTCGGATACAAGTTATGCCCTAATGAGAGAAAGAGCTATCTCATGGGATGCGTGAAAGTTGCTACCCCGGTAGAAAGAGCTACCTCCTCGAAAGTGTGAAAGCTACCTTTGGCGGCCGCCTAGGAAAGGGCTACCTTAGAGGTTGTGTGAAGCTACTACTTCCTTTCTTTTGTATATAAATAAGTCGTTTTTAATAAGAGTCTGAGGAGTACTTTTTGGATTGTCTTGAGTGAATTCACACACACTTACACATTTTTGAGTTGTTGTCGTTTTTTATTCGAGTTTTTGTCTAGAGCAATGGTAAACATATGCAATGTTTTGATTTCCCCTTACTTGTAGAATGCTTCTTTTGCATACTCTTGGTGAACCTAAGGCCGAGCACTTTTAATTGTTCTTCCTAAGTACTTTCACGTTTTATTTTGGCTTGAGGACAAGAAAAAGATTAAGTGTGGGGGAGTTTGATAAGTGCTTGTGTTATAATAATGCGAAGTGTTATTATCTTACAATGAGCATTACTTTTATCAGGTTTTATCACTAAATTGTGTGTATTTGTGTGCTTTTGTGCATTGTATATTTGTGGAGCTATTTTGGAAAAGAAGAACAAAGTTAGATCGTGTTTGCCATTGTTGGGAAGTTTTCGGACTAAGCAAGGAACAAGGCACCGGTCTAGACTTGTGGGTGTGTTCCAACCTCCTTTAGAGGCGCATGATAAGTGCCTAAATGAATCATATTTCAGCGATAAAATTTATTTACTTTCATGCAACTTGTATTTATTTCGACAACATTTGGTGTGCTTGATGCATTTACTTTCATTTCAGGGCTTCGTGGACGGTTTTCACGATAAAGATACGTATTTGAGTCATTCCGGAAGGAAATGAGGAAGAAAGAAGATTGTTACATGCTCCGGATGCCAAGGATCACGCGCAAAGCTCATTCTGAAGCATCTACGCGGCCATTGTGCAACCCTGCACACTGGCCGCATGCACCAGACAAAAGCCTGTGCGGCTTGTGCGCAGGGCCGCACACTGGCCGCACAGCACAACCAGAAGGTTGTGCGGCTTGTGTGCAGCCCCGAACACGAGCCGCACAACACAGCCAGAAGGTTGTGCGATTACTGTACAGCCCCGTGCAGTACCCGCACAGCCTCGGCGTATTTAAGCCACTGTTCAAGGGTTTTGAGGGGCATTCTTGGTCACTAAGGCTGTTGGCTCTCATCCGGTTCCCTCTCTCCATCAGGCCAATTTTCTATCATTCTTGGGATGAATTCGGTGGGAATTGAAGGAGAGAAGATGGGGAGAACGTTGACAAGCGTCAAAGAGCTCGGTGGCGCGGATCTGACGAGCTACATCATCAACCCTTAGTCGACATTTTGAGGGGAGTTTTCTTGTTGTTTGTTTGATGAACTTTATTGTGAACTCCTCTATTTTGTAATGCCGAACTAAACTCCCAAGACCACCGGGCTTCCGGTGAACCTTGGGAAGAGGCTCTGTGTGGATGACTCTTTACTTATTGAATGAATATGTTGGCTTGTTTGTTTGGTTTTAATTCATCACTTTCTTGTTCATTCTTCTTATTATGCTTGATTCGGCATCTTTTCTCCGTGCAGGATGAATTGGACGTCATATGTTTTCCTCTCTCCAACTTCTGTGCTATTTTGCTAAGCTACCCCGAACTTTTACTCCACGAGTCACGGCACTCCTTTCGGGGAAGTTCACGAGCACACCCTCTTTCTTTTCACCGCATAATTGTTTTTCGCTGCTGACTTACGTACATTGAGGACAATGTACTACTCTTAGTGGGGGGTGGATGTGCATGTTTGTTATTCTCATTTTTCATGTAAGCTTGGATGAAATTTCTGTTTTGTTGCATGATTGTTAAACCAACGACGGCATGCTTAGTTGTGAATGTATTATACCATGAAACTTTGATAGATTCTAAGCTATTTGTGACCCTACACACTTAAGATTTTCATGTCATTCTTGGCATTTCTTGCACTTTTTCCCCTAGGTAGAACCCTGGACACCTAAGCGAGGAACAACAGTTACCTTCGTGACCCTCTTAGTGCTAACCCATTCTAGTGGTTTCGTGCCGTGGTATGTTAGGCATGCTCTCTAATGAGCTCTTAAGGACTTTCCTCTTCATTTTTCTTGTAATCTGGTAAAAAAAAAAAAAAAGTGAGACAGTGCTCCTCTGCTCTACTAGCGAACTAACTTGGGGTTCTTGCTCCTAACAAGAGTGTTCCCCTTGCTAAAAGCTATAAACGCATGAGCGCGTGTACATGAACTCGCAAAGCTCCAGGTAATGTGGATTTGTTGTTCATGTTATTGTCGAAGTAAAATTAAAACAGGTTTACATCGCAAAATAATGTTTTATAACTAGTTTTTGTTCGAATAGAAGAGGAAAGATCTTTGGGGGTTTACTAGGAGTATCCCTACCATCTCAAGGCCGAATTCCACTGAGTGGCATGAATTGCCATTGAGAAGTGGTCCTCGGGGTACTATTTACCTTGTTTGGACTACTGGGTTTCGAACTAGGGAGATTGCACACACACATCATCACGATACATCCAATGGATGCATGGAGAGTCTTAAGTGGTCCGGGCTTGCTGTTTTGAGTTCTACTTTTGCTTTAATACTATTTACTAGCCTGAGGTTTTGCATTTAGTCACTTATCAGTCCCTCCTCTTCCCCATGTCTATTTGCTTGGGGCAAGAAAATGCTCAAGTGGGGGGTATTTGATAAGTGCCTAAATGCATCATATTTTAGCGATAAAATTTATTTACTTTCACGCAACTTGTATTTATTTCGACAACATTTGGTGTGCTTGATGCATTTATTTTCATTTCCGGGCTTCGTGGACAGTTTTTGCGATAAAGATTCGTATTTGAGTCATTCCGGAAGGAAACGAGGAAGAAAGAAGATTGTTACATGCTCTGGACGCCAAGAAACACGCGCGAAGCTCATTTTGAACCATCTGCGCAGCCATTGTGCAGCCCTGCACACTGGCCGCATGCACCAGACAGAAGCCTGTGCGGCTTATGAGCAGGGCCGCACACTGGCCACATAGAACAGCAAGAAGGCTGTGTGGCTTGTGCGCAGCCCCGCACACGAGCCGCACAGCACAGCCAGAAGGTTATACAGTCACTGCGGAGCCCCGCGCAGTACTCGCACAGCTTCAGTTCATTTAAGTCGCTCTTCAAGGGTTTTGAGGGGCATTCTTGGTCACTAAGGCTGTTGGCTCTCATCCGGTTCCTTCTCTCCATCAGGCCAATTTTCTATCATTCTTGGGACGAATTCGGTGGGAATTGAAGGAGAGTAGAAGGGGAGAACGTTGACAAGCGTCAAAGAGATCGGCGGCGCGGATCCGACGAGCTACATCATCAACCCCTAGTCGACATTTCGAGGGGAGTTTTCTTGTTGTTTGTTTGATGAACTTTATGTATTGTGAACTCCTCTATTTTGTAATGCCGAACAAAACTCCCAAGACCACCGGGCTTCCGGTGAACCTTGGGAAGAGGCACTGTGTGGATGACTCTTTACTTATTGAATAAATATGTTGGCTTGTTTGTTTGGTTTTAATTCATCACTTTCTTATTCATTCTTCTTATTATGCTTGATTCGGCGTCTTTTCTCCGTGCAGGATGAATTGGACGTCATATGTTTTCCTCTCTCCAACTTCTGTGCTATTTTGCTAAGCTACCGCGAACTTTTACTCCACGAGTCACGGCACTCCTTTCGGGGAAGTTCACGAGCACACCCTCTTTCTTTTCACCGCATAATTGTTTTTCGCTGCTGACTTACGTACATTAAGGACAATGTACTACTCTAAGTGGGGGGTGGATGTGCATGTTCGTTATTCTCATTTTTCGTGTAAGCTTGGAAAATTTCTGTTTTGTTGCATGATTGTTAAACCAAGGACGGCATGCTTAGTTGTGAATGTATTATACCATGAAACTTTGATAGATGCTAAGCTATTTGTAACCCTACACACTTAAGATTTTCATGTCATTCTTGGCATTTCTTGCACTTTTTCCCCTAGGTAGAACCCTGGCCACCTAGGCGAGGAACAACAGTTACCTTCGTGACCCTCTTAGTGCTAACCCATTCTAGTGGTTTCGTGCCCTGGTATGTTAGGCATGCTCTCTAATGAGCTCTTAAGGACTTTCCTCTTTATTTTTCTTGCAATCTGGTCAAAAAAAAAAAAAAAGTGATATAGTGCTCCTCTACCCTACTAGCGAACTAACCTGGGGTTCTTCCTCCTAACCAGAGTGTTCCCCTCGCCAAAAGCTATAAACGCATGAGCTCGTGTACATGAACATGCAAAGCTCAAGGTAATGTGGATTTGCAGTTCATGTTAGTCTCGAAGTAAAATTAAAACAGGTTGATATAGCAAAATAATGTTTTACAACTAGTTTTTGTTCGAATAGAAGAGGAAAGATCTTTGGAGGTTTACTAGGAGTATCCCTACCATCTCAAGGCCAAATTCCACTGAGTGGCGTGAATTGCCATCGAGAAGTGGTCCTCGGGGTCCTGTTTACCTTATTTGGACTACGGGGTTTCGAACTAGGGATATTGCACACACACATCATCACGATACACCCAATGGATGCATGGAGAGTCTTAAGTGGTCCTGGATTGGTCTTTTGAGTTCTACTTTTGCATTAATACTATTTACTAGCCTGAGGTTTTGCATTTAGTCACTTATTAGTCCCTCCTGTTCCTCATGTCTATTTGCTTGGGGCAAGCAAATGCTCAAGTGGGCGGTATTTGATAAGTGCCTAAATACATCATATTTCGGCGATAAAATTTATTTACTTTCATGAAACTTGTATTTATTTCGGAAAGAAATGAGGAAGAAAGAAGATTGTTACATGCTCCGGACGCCAAGGATCGTACGCGAAGCTCATTTTGAACCATCTGCGCGGCCATTGTGCAGCCCTGCACACTTGCTGCATGCACCAGACAGAAGCCTATACGGCTTGTGAGCAGAGCCGCACACTGGCCGCACAGCACAGCCAGAAGGCTGTGCAGTCACTGCGCAGCCCCGCGCAGTACCCGCACAACCTCGGGGTATTTAAGTCGCTCTTCAAGGGTTTTGAGGGGCATTCTTTGTCACTAAGGCTGTTAGCTCTCATCCGGTTCCCTCTCTCCATCAGGCCAATTTTCTATCATTCTTGGGAAAAATTCGGTGATAATTGAAGGAGAGAAGAAGGGGAGAACGTTAACAAGCGTCAAAGAGCTCGGCGGCGCGGATCCGACGAGCTACATCATCAACCCTTAGTTGACATTTCTAGGGGAGTTTTTGATAAGTGCTTGTGTTCTAGTAATGTGAAGCGTTATTATCTTACAATGAACATACTTTTTATCAGATTCTATCACTAAATAATGTGCATTTGTGTATTCTTGTGCATTGTAGGTTGGTGGAGCTAAGTTGGGAAATAAGAACGAAGTTAGGTCGTGTTCGCCATTGTTGGAAGGTTTTCAGACCAAGCAAGGAACAAGGCACGAGCTTAGACTTGTGAGTGTGTGCCAACCTCCATTGGAGGGGCACAAAGGCAGTCACATTCACAACAAGTCCAACTCGTGTAGCTTAGGAAAACTTCACCAAGAAGGAGACTTGAAGCAATAGGCACGATCTACCATTGATTGTGTGCCCAATTCAATGGCCTCGATGAAGAACAACGTATTCAGGAGCATTACGGAGAGTACTGTAGCAGCACTGTATCTTGTTACTATAGCAAAATCACTGTAGCAAGTACTGTGCACTTCTGCCGAAAATCAAGATTCCAGAGACCTCACACGGGCGTGTGGAATTAACACACGGCCGTGTGAATTGATTTCCCAGTAAGCCAGAGACTTCACACGGGCGTGTGGAAATTCCACACGGCCGTATGAAGTAATTTTTCAGGAAAGACAGAAACTTCACACGGGCGTGTGGAAATTCCACACGGCCGTGTGAAGCCCCGATAACTTCAAATTTAAAGCCGCACTCAGCCTATTTAAAGCCCGATTGGGAGACTTTTTGAGGATCTTTGAACTTATCTTTCTCCCCAACTTCTGGAGAGTGCGGCTAGGGTTTTGGAGAGGACTTTGTGGAGGATTGGAGCGCGCCATCGGCATCGTCACCGACGTTCGACGGCCGCACAACACCACGGCCACACCATACGCGAGGGGGTTTTTCATTGATGTCTTTAGTTTGTGTTTTATTTCATACATTGATGAACATGTATAGCTCTATGAGGAGCTAAACCCCTCGTGGGTATTCGGATTTGTAAAACTCTAGGATAATTATGTTTCTTTGACATTGTTATTATGCTTTTCCATTAATTGATGAATAAATTCGAGTTTCAATTTTAGATATCTTGTGCTATTGTTTTCTCTTAGCCGTGACACTAAGGATTGAGAACAATCTAAGTTATCCTTTGGAGGTGTGACAACTCCTATAGGATTAGACTACTTAAAATTGAAGAGGGTTGAGAGGGAGAGTTGTGAGGTAGCACCGTACCCCTTTCCATTCCGATGTGATTTCTCCCTACCTCCGATTCCTTGATTTATTAGCGGTCGAAATAGAGTGAAGTGCTAGGAAGATATACTCCCCCAAGGCTTTGGGGTGACGTGAATCCTATGCACTGGGGCTTAATTTAGACTATGGTTCTTCCTCCTGGACCAAAGGGTTAGAACTACTGCACATAGGAACAGGTTTTATCACTAGGAGTCCCTAGAGCTCAAAGCAATTCCACGTAGTGTTAGGCTTAGGTAGAAATACTCCCCTGGGGCTTAGTTGAGCAATCAACAGAGTGAAGGGTTGACGTGAATCCTAATGCCGGGAAATAGTGTTGGGGGTTAGTCACGGTTGACCTTAGATTTGGGACCGTGTGTTTAAGGATTTTCCTCGACTCAATTAACATCAATAGGAAAGTATAATAGCATAGTCTTGCACTAGAAGCATAAGTCCTAGAGGTAACTTGTCCGGATACCCTATTCTCACTTATTGCTAGTCTCTCTCTTTACTCGTTGCTTGCACTTTTCTCTCTTTCATCTTTCTATTTACTTGCCTTGCATCTACTCTAATTTTCATAAACTCACTCATCACGCCGATCATTGTTTCTTTTCGTATATCGCACGATTGAATAGCAATTTCTCGTATTTTAAATCCCTATTCCCTGTGGAGTCGACTACCCACTCACCGGGGTAATTTTATTACTTCGACAAGGCCGTGCACTTTTGGTACACACGCAAAAGGTCGTGTCAGTTTTCTTGTTGTTTGTTTGATGAACTTTATGTATTGTGAACTCCTCTATTTTATAATACCGAACTAAACTCCCAAGGCCACCGGGCTTCTGGTGAACCTTGGGAGGAGGCTCTGTATGGATGACTCTTTACTTATTAAATGAATATGTTGGCTTGTTTGTTTGGTTTTAATTCATCACTTTCTTGTTCATTCTACAATGGATGGTTTCTGTAGAATTGATTATGAATGATACTTGTTTGGCGGGATGCTAGCTTGTATTAGGTCTTGTGATTGCTTAAAGAGGGACTCATTGTACTAGTATACCGGAGGTTCCGGGTATTAGTAGCCTTCCATGCGTTTAGGGTCAGTCTAGCCGAAAATGTGCATTAGATTGACCCTAATCAAGACTCCTTGCTCTCATTGACATTGTAGGGGTATCTTCTGGATAGAGGAACTCGTACCGGATTAGGGCCATACTACGGAGGTTGCGGGGTAGTCGATATCCGAGTCTAGCGGACCAAAACCAAGTCAATTGTATTGTCTTGATTGTCATTGTCATCCGTACTTATTCTCCTCCCGGGGGAATCCTCGCCCGAGGCCTTCCTAAACTCTTGGATTCTTCACCTCAATCATTGCTCGGATTGGGCTTTGTCCTACTCTTATTTTCTTATTTGTTTTATTGTTCTTAATCTTTACAATTGCAAAAACCCTATTTTGATCAACTAGACTTGAATCCCAAAAGGAAGTAATAGTAGATCTCGGGGCCCTTGGGAATATGACCCTCTTGTGTTCGCGCGAGAGGTTATTACTTGACGACCTGTGCACTTGCTGCCGGGTAGTCACGTGCTAGCTTTTTAGCTTATCGCGTGACGCTCATCAAGTTTTTGGCGCCATTACTGGGGAACTCTTCCGAGAAACCTAGGAAAACTTTTGGATCAATAATCTAGTCACTCCATTTCCATTCGTACTTATTCGCCACCTTTTATTTTCTTCTGTACATACCGACTAATTTATCTTTTCGACTCTCTTTTCACAGGTACCTCTTTACTAGGCCCTACATTAATGGATTCGTACCCATGTGAACCCGCTGCCTACTGTCTAGATCAATGGACAAAGTAGTTTTTTACTCATGAGGAGGTTTTTGATTTGGGTACCGTCGGGTAGGAAAGCAGAAACTTCAGCAACATTGAACTCTTTCGCCAATTCATGAATAAGACCACATACACTGGTGTTGCCCAAAGTGAGGTTCACAACCTGTGGACTGACCTTACTACTGAGAAGAGACACAAACCAGAGCCCGAGGAAGTTGTTTTTGAAATCCACAGGGGGTCCGACTCTGATAGCTCCACAGACGAATTGGAAGAGTTTGAAAGAGTACAGTGGGACAACATGAACAGGTTGATGCCGTCCATTGAAGAACCACTAGAGTTGGAATTAAAGGAATTACCCCCAAACCTTGAGTACGCATTTCTTGAGATGAACTCTAGGCTGCCTATTATGGTGTCATCCGATCTGTCAGCAGAGCAAAAGAGTGCGCTTTTGAAAGTGTTGGGGAGACATAAGAGAGCCTTAGCTTGGAAAATCTCCGACATCAGAGGAATAAACCCATCCTTTTGCACACATAAGATCTTAATGGAAGACAAGTACAAACCATCATCGTTGCCACAAATGAGGCTAAACCCAAACATGAAAGAAGAAGTAAAAGCTGAAGTTATCAAGTTATTAGATGCTAGTATAATTTATCCAATCTCTGATAGTGCGTGGGTTAGCCCGACGCAGGTGGTTCCAAAAAAAGGGGTATGACAGTGGCAACTAATGAAAAGAATGAGCTCATCCCTACTCGACCAGTGACGGGTTGGTGGATCTATATCGACTACAGGAAGCTGAACGATGACACTCGAAAAGATCACTTTCCTCTACCTTTCATTGATTAGATGCTTGAAAGGTTGGCTGGCCATGAGTGCTACTGCTTCCTTGATGGTTTCTCTAGGTATTTCCACATACCTATAGCCCCGGAGGATCAAGAGAAGACAACCTTCACCTGTCTATACAGCACTTTTGCTTACCGTAGGATGCCTTTTGGGCTATGCAATGCCCCTGCCACTTTTCAACACTACATGCTCGCCATCTTTGAAGATATGGTTGAGAGCTCCATGGAAGTCTTCATGGATGATTTTTTAGTGTATGGCGACTCTTTTGAATTGTGTTTGAGGAACTTGGAGTGTGTACTCAAACGATGTGAAGAGACCAACCTAGTTCTAAGTTGGGAGAAATGCCATTTCATGGTAAAAGAAGGAATAGTTTTGGGACATAAGATTTCAAGTGGGGGCATTGAAGTTTATAAGGCAAAGATTGTAGCTATTGAGAAGCTTCCCCATCCATCATCGGTCAAGACCATCAGGAGCTTCTTAGGTTATGTGGGGTTTTACAAGAGATTCATTCGAGACTTCTCAAAGATTGCAAAACCATTGACCATGCTCCTCGAAAAAGACACGCTATTCAATTTTACCCCGGAATGCTTAGCTGCTTTCACGACGCTGAAAAATCAGCTCACTCATGCACCGATCTTAATCACTCCGAATTGGGGACTACCATTCAAGCTAATGTGTGACGCCAGTGATCATGCTGTGGGAGCAGTGTTAGGACAGAGGAGGAACAATCACTTTCACCCGATTTACTATGCGGGCAAAACTCTCACGGAGGCGCAGGAGAATTACACCACCACTGAAAAGGAACTCTTTGTAGTGGTTTTCGCTTTCGACAAATTCCGATCATATTTGGTACTTTCTATGGTGGTGGTGTACAATGACCATTCGGCCCTTCGGTACCTCCTAACTAAGACCGATACCAAACCACGCCTAATCCGTTGGGTGTTACTGCTTCAGGAGTTTGATTTGGAAATTAAAGATAAGCGTGGCACTGAGAATTTAGCTACAGATCATCTATCTCGATTAGAGAACAACCACCCATCTTCATCAGGGGATATGGAAATTAATGACTCCTTCCCTGCAGAGCAACTCTTCCGAGTTCATAAGGTACAAGATAATGAGCCACCTTGGTTTGCGGACATCACTAACTACTTAGCGGCTGGCGTCCTGATGACTTGACCGCAAGCGTGCGGGTCGCCATGTAATACCCCTCGCGCAAGCACGAGGGGGTCGTATTCCCTGGGATCCAAAGAACTGTTATTACTCCCCTCTAGATGACACTGTCTAGTCTACCAAATATAGATTTGAAACAAGATAAGAAAAATAACAAAAGAGAAAACTATAAACAAGTGGACTAAGGCACACCACACAAGCACATTAAGGAAACAATTAGCAATAAGAGTGCGAGGTCCCCGGGCGAGGATCCCCTCGGGACTACTAAAGCTAGAAGGATGCTAAAGTAATGAAGGTAATGGTGGTTAGGCCAAGAGACGTCCAAAAGTAGGCCACCCCGATGGTCACAGTGATAACCCCTAATCCGGTACGAGTATTGGAATACGGAATCTCTTCCACCTAAATCCTCCTACGATCGCAGAGCTTAGGGAAATCTCTAATTAGGGTCAAACTCAATATCTAGGTTCTTCCCTAATGGGTGGAGGGCCACAAATACCCAATGGTCACGGCGTATTCATACATGTATCCCTTCTAAGCCAAGCGTGTCTAGTACAAGGGCGATGATCACGCAACCAAGTACAACCTAGAATTCAAACCACAGAGTTCTCATGCAATTTGATACAATAAAGAACACAAAGCTTAGACCACAACTAAACAAAATACCAGAAATATACTCAAAACATCCAAACAAGTAAGTTCATCCCAATGTTCACCGGATGCCCGGTGACCTTGGGAGTCTAGTTCAACATCAACAAAGGAGGATGTATACAAAACAAGAAATACAAGATGAAGCTCATAACAACTCCCCTCAAATGAAGACTAGAAGGTGGTGATGAGAACTTGTCGGATCCGAACCGGCAAGCTCCTAGATGCTCTCCCTCGAGTATGATCTCCTTCTCCCTTTGATTTGCTCCTCAAAAATGCCTTATCCCGCAGCCTTGATGTCCTAGATGATGATGGAGGAGAAGAGGTGACCGAAGATGCCAAGAGAAATGCCCTAACCCTCTTTAAAAACACATTCCAGCGAGCTATGCGGCCTCCCATACCGCCCCGCATGCGGGGAGAGAAAATTTCCTAGAAATCCAGAAAAGCAAATAAGTTGCTACAGTGCCGCTACAGTGGAACTGCTACAATATCCATGGGTCCTCCACTACGCCCGCATGGTAACCCGCATGAATCTCCTGAGCAAGCCGTTCTTCAAGTCTTCATGCTACAGTGGTTGCTACAGTACCCCCCGGCTCAAAAACTGTTTTTCGATGCCGATTTCTTCTCAAATTCTGTCATCGAGCTCGCTGGGGTCTCATTGGTAACTGTAACACGAAAGAAACCAATTCAGACCAAAAACAGGTGTCAACTCATATAAAAATTACGCAATACATACGCCTGAATACATAGGAAATACGTATATTTAGGCGTTTATCACGTCCTTCCCATTTGGTTCAGCTATCAGCAACAGAAGAAGTTTTTCTCCGATCTTAAGCATCACATTTGGGAAGAGCCTTATTTGTTCCCTGTTTGTGCTGATCAAATGGTGAGGTGTTGTGTATCACAGGAAGAAGGACTAGATATCATAAAGCACTGTCATGAAGGACCAACTGGAGGACACTACGGCACCAACCGAACAGCTAAAAAAATTCTAGATGCCGGATTCTTTTGGCTTACCATCTTTTTGGATACACAAAAATATGTGCAAACCTGTGACCGTTGCCAAAGAATGGGGAATATTTCGCGGCAGGATGAGATGCCCCAGAATGCCATCCAAGTTTGTAAAGTTCTTGATGTGTGGGGAATAGATTTCATGGGCCATTCCCAAATTCTCGGCGGCATAACTTCATTTTGGTTGCAGTAGATTATGCCTCCCGTTGGGTGGAGGCTTAGTCGTTTACATCTAGTGACGCTCGAGTTGTTGTGCAATTCTTGAAGAGATTGTTCTCGAGGTTTAGAGCGCCGCGGGCAATCATCAGCGACAGAGGAGCACATTTTTGCAATTCACAATTCGCCAAGATTCTCAAAAGATATGGCGTCTCTCATTACTCATCTACCACCTATCACCCACAAACTAGTGGCCAGGCCGAAGTCTCCAACAGAGAACTCAAAAGAATTCTAAAAAAAAAACATCGCTCATCATCGTAAGGATTGGGTGGATCATTTGGATGATGCATTATGGGCTTGTCACACAGCGTTCAAAACACCTACTGTGAGTAGTCCTCATCGATTAGTCTATGGCAAGGCATGCCACCTACCAATAGAACTTGAGCACAAGGCTTACTGGGTAACCAAATTCTTAAATTTTAATTTCAACTTGGTTAGTGAAAAGAGGAAATTGTAGTTGAATGAACTTGATGAATGGCAGACGTTGGCTTACGAAAATTCGAAATTATACAAAGACAAGGTGAAGCAGTACCATGATAAACATGTGAAGCAAGACAAGAGATTTGAGGAAGGAGATCAGGTATTGCTATACAACACCCGGCTATGGTTATTTCCAGGGAAGCTTAAATCGCGATGGTCAGGACCATACACTGTCATTAATGTCTCATCCCAAGGAGTAGTTGAAATTCTTCATCTAGAAAAAGGTCGGTTCAAGGTAAATGGACATCGCCTCAAACCATATTTTGGTAAGAGTTCAACACTTTCCGACATGGCAGGTAAAATCTTTCCCTTTGACCCACACTAACATTGCAGCAACAAACGTCAGGCTCGTGACGCTAAACAAGTGCTTTTGGGAGGCAGCACATAATTTTTGCAATTCCGTACTCTTTCATTTTTCGTATTTTAGTTATTTATATGTTGTTTGTTTTTGTTGTAGTCGAGTGGATTTGGGCCTACCCCTACCACTTTTTCTTGTACTCCACTTTAGCTTACGAACTTGTGTAAGGTTTTGTATTTCCGTAATTTACTTTTGTGTGGTTGATGGATGCTTGATTCGGCGTCTTTTCTCCGTGCAGGATGAATTGGACGTCATATGTTTTTCTCTCTCCAACTTCTGTGGTATTTTGCTAAGCCACCCCGAACTCATGCTCCACGAGTCACAGCACTCCTTTCGGGGAAGTTCACGAGCCCAAACTATTTCTTTTCATTGCATAATTGTTTTTCGCTGCTGACTTAGGTACATTGAGGCCAATGTACTACTCTAAGTGGGGGGTGGATGTGCATGTTTGTTATACTCATTTTTCGTGTAATCTTGGATGAAATTTCTGTTTTGTTGCATGATTGTTAAACCAAGGACGACATTCTTAGTTGTGAATGTATTATACCATGAAACTATGATAGATGATAAGCTATTTATGACACTGCACACTTAAGATTTTCGTGTCATTCTTGGCATTCCTTGCACTTTTTCCCCTAGGTAGAACCCTGGACATCTAGGCGAGGAACAACAGTTACCTTCATAACCCTCTTAGTGCTAACCCATTCTAGTAGTTTCATGCCCTTGGTATGTTAGTGATAAGTACTCGTGTTATAGTAATGCGAAGCGTTATTATCTTGCAATGAGCATTAATTTAATCAGATTTTATCACTAAAAAGTGTGCATTTGTTTACTTTTGTGCATTGAAGGGTTGTGGAGAAGATCTAGAGAAAAAGAAGGAAGAATAGGTTATGTTCGCCGTTGTTGAGGAGTTCTCGGACCAAGCAAGGAACAAGGCACGAGTCTAGACTTGTGGGTGTGTGCCAACCTCCATTGGAGGGGCACAAGGGCAGTCACACTCACAAAAGTCTATAACTCGTGTAGCATTGGAGAACTTCGCCAATGAAGAGAAATGAAGTAATCGACATAATCTACCGTTGATTGTGTGCCCAATTCAACGGCCTCGATGAAGAACGATCGATTCGGGAGTATTTTCGGGAGAAGCACTGCAGCAAAATATTGTAGATAAATACTGTAGCAGATACTGTTCACATTCTGCCGAAATTCAGAATTCCAGAGAGTTCACACGGGCGTGTGGAAATTCCACACGGCCGTGTGAATTAATTTTCCAGTAAGCCAGAGAGTTCACACGGGCGTGTGGAAATTCCACACGGCCGTGTACGGTAGCAGGAATACTGTAGCAGGAACACTGTAGCAGAAACACTGTTCACAGGTGCCGAGAAATCACGATTCCAGAATTTCCACACGGCCGTGTGGAATTAACACACGGGCGTGTGGAATTTCTGGATTTTCACAGAAGTCCGATTTCAGCCCGAATTCAGCCCGACTTCAGCCTATAAATAGCCCGTTTTCATATCTATTTGAGGACCCTTCCCTTCTATCACTTGAATATCTTTTGGGGGGCTTTCGGCTAGGGTTTGGAGAGGTTCTTGGAGGTCTTTGGAGGCGATTAAACGGCATCGACATCGACATCGACATCCTTTGGAAGAAAGCTATTGGGGAAGCTCTCATCGGCATTGATTTGGCGAGGTGTGCCCTAGGCTTGACAAGGGATTCGTTGGAGAAGACACGCGACTACACAAGACCATCGATACGATCTACAAGGGGGTTTTCTTTATGGTTTTCATGCATATTTTCTTAAATTCTTTATTGATTTTGTATTGCTCCATGGAGAGCTAAACCCTAGTGGGTATTCGGACTTGTAAACCCTAGGATGATATTGTTTCTATGACTTTTATTATGCTTTCTTAATTTGATGTTCTTTTATTGAGTTTCAATCTTGATTTTATCTTGTTATTGTTTTCCCTTAGATGTGACACTAGGGTTGAGAATCTATTAAGTTATCCTTTGAGGGTGTGACAACCTCTATAGGGTTAGACTCCTTAAGATTGAAGAGGGTTGAGAGGGAGTGTTGTGAGGTAGCGACATACCCCTTTCCCTTCCGTTGTGATTTCTCCCTACCTCCGATTCCTTGATTCATTAGAGGTCGAAATAGAGTGAAGTGCTAGGTAGACAAACTCCCCCAAGGTTTTGGGGTGATGTGAATCCTATGCACTGGGGCTTAATTTAGACTAGGGTTCTTCCACCTGGACCAAAGGGTTAGAACTACTACACATAGAAACAGGTTTTATCACTAGGAATCCCTAGAGCTTAAAGCAACTCCACGTAGTGTTAGGCTTAGGTAGATATACTCCCCTGGGGCTTAGTTGAGCAATCAACAGAGTGAAGGGTTGACGTGAATCCTAATGCCGGGACATAGTGTTGGGGTTAGTCACGGTTGACCTTAGGTTTGGGACCGTGTGTTTAAGGATATCCTCGACTCAATAGGCATCAATTGTAGAGCATAATACAAGTTTTGCACTAGAAGCATTAGTCCTAGGGGGAACTTTGTCCGGGTACCCCATCGTTATATCGATTACCTCTCCTACCCTCATTATTCTTCTTGCACTCTTTTATTTTCTTTTATATCTATACATACATACTTTTCTCGTCATCGATTCCCATCATAGCTAAATAGCGATAACACTTGTTTCTGAACACTATTCCCTGTGGATACGACTACCCACTCACCAGGGTATTTTATTACTTCGACAAGGCCGTGCACTTGCGGTACGCACGCAAAAGGTCGTGTCAAGTTTTTGGCGCCGTTGCCGGGGAATAGGCGTTTTAGAGACATTTGTACTTAGCTATTTTTGCTATTCATCATTCATTCTATTTCACCTTTTCTTATTCTTTCGTCATTCTTGTTTGTTTTCTTTTGATTTGTCTTACTTTTTCTTGCAAGGAGTATAAATGGAGATTGATTCAATCATTGAGCTATATTCTCAAGTTGAAGCTCTCAGTACAAGGCTTGATAGAATTATTGCTTCACAACAACAAAGCAATCCAAGCTACAACACATATCATCCAAATGAAAGGAGCTACCAAAATTTTTCATGGAATAATGATGGACAACATTGGGAAGCACCTCAAGAGTAATTTCAAAAGGATGAGAGACTCGAAGAGGATGCACCTCCGTGGAAAAAAGTGCTAGACAATTTTATTGAAGCATCCGATGCCTCTTGCCAAAGTATGGAAGCCACACGAAAGTGTCATGAAGCCTCCTACAACAACCTTGAACATCAATTAGGATGGATACTTGACACACTCTCCAAGGAACATGAAATATTTGAGCAAGTAACGCAAGACCCTTGTAGAGTTGATGTGGTAGTGAACGACAATAAAGAAATGAGACATACCGAGTACGTTGCTGTAGAAATTGAAAAGAAAGAGGAAGAACATCTTGTTGAGAATTTGGATTGCTTGAAAGAACAGTGTGCTTGTGAGGAAGAAAATTTTCAAGGGGATTTGCTAGTGTCATGTTCCTTTTAAGATGAAAATACACAAGAAGAAGCAAACCCTAAAGTAATGGAACAAGCACCGCTCTTTGGGATTGATCAACTCATAAAAAGCAAGAAAGAGATTTTGGGAAGGGAAAAAGATGTGGGGAGGATATTTAAACCATCCAATGACCCACCTATGCTAAGCTTGGGAAATTCCCAACCCAAATTGTTTCCTTGGAGGCTAAAGAAAGATCGTTGGACCCTCCAACGAATACTCCACACCGGCAAGTAGATTTTTGGTTTAAAGGAAGTAGCTATGCAAGTTCTTGTCGGGAGGAACACACTCTTTTCAAGCCGCCTTGAGGTAAGAAAGAGGTACGTCAAGCTTAGTGACGTTAAACAAGCGCTTCTTGGGAGGCAACCCAAGTTTTTATTGCTTTTCTAGGCTTAGTTTAGTTTTAATATGAATAATTGCCTAATTTCGGTGTTTTGATTTTATTATGCATGTGCTGTGATTTTCTCATGGATTATTGGTGTTTTAGTGTGCCTAATTGTGATTGTCGAAGTTTTGGGTCGTTTGAGTGTGTTTTCATGGATCTATGGTCGTGTTTTTATCGTTTTTACAGGCTCTAAGTGCTATGAATGTGTTTCTGAAATTTTCTGCAGAGCCTGTGATTTTTCTAAGTCATCTAGAGAAAACACACGGCAGTGTGGAATTTCCACACGGCCGTGTGAACCATCTCAGAGTTCATCTCGAGCGTCACAGGGGCCGTGTAGCTGCCCCTGTGAGCGACCTAGTGAAGGGCACACGGCCGTGTGGAAATTTCACACGGCCGTGTGGAAATTCCACACGGCCGTGTGAAATTCTTCAGAACTTCAACTCTCATTCCCGAGAGTCCACATGGGCGTGTGGATGCCCCTGTGAGTGCCCATATGTTAAGGCACACGGCCGTGTGGGCTTTCCACATGGCCGTGTGAACTTTTGCAGAGAGTCCCCTTCCATCCCGAGAAAACACAGGGGCGTGTGGCAGCCCCTGTGAGAGAGCTTGTGAAAGGCACACGGCCGTGTGGAACACTTAGAGTTTCGGGATATCTAGAGAGGCCACAGGGCGTGTGGGTGCCCCTGTGGCCGGCCTTGTGTTGGCCAGGTTAGGCACACGGCCGTGTGGAATTTCCACACGGCCGTGTAGATGTTCTGAGAAGCAAACAGAGGAAACACAGGGGGGTGTGACTGCCCCTGTGAACCCTACCAGTGAAGGCACACGGCCGTGTGGAATTTCCACACGGCCGTGTGGATGTACAAAACATGATAGGTTGTTTTTAATTTTAAAATCTTCTTTTGCCTTTTCAATTCTAAATGCCTCCACACTCAAGGGATGTTTCGTCCCATCTTCCCAACCATCTCTTTGTCCATTTAAGGAGTTTTTAAGTTGTTTTCTGGCCATGTTCGAAGTTTTTGATTTCTATTTTGTCGGTGAGCATCTTTTCTCCTTTTCTTCGTCAATCTTTTCTTTTCTTTCTCAACACCAGGATCACCATCATTAGCAGCAGCAGCATCGGCACCAATAGCATACGACACCGACGCTTGAGGCGTTTTTAGCTTTATTTTTCTTTTGTTTTCTTTTACTTTTATTGAGCTTCACTGATCCCCCTTGTGTACGTGCAGATGGTCTTGGATGCAAGGAATTTGAGTACTAGTCATAGGCACGGTCATGGGACCGTGTGTCCTTTACAACCCGTTGAGACTCTACCCTCAATGAACATAGCTCCATCAAACGTACCACTAGGAGTTCAGGGGAGTATTGTTTCAATTGCCCACCTTCACACATTATGTTTTGATTGTTATACTTCTTATTGTGCTTGCATGCGTACATTGAGGACAATGTACATCTTAAGTGTGGGGGGGAGTTCACATTGCACACACCTTTACTTGTGCGTTCAATTGCTTATGCTCATGTAGCCTATGGCGGTTCACCTTAGTTGCAACGGTTGTATTCTTATAGTTTAGGAGAATTTTTAACATTGTATCCTATCATGCTCTAGTTTCTACTTGAATTTTATGAATTTTTGCTCGATTATCTTATATTGCACAACTTACTCTTGGAATCTTTTGGAAACTCAATCTTGAAGTTTTTAAGGACAAGTTTATCGCTGTTCTTAGTTTTACTTTGGAAAATGCATATATAAGGAGAGAAAAATATTAAAAAAAAAAAAAATTTGAAAATGAAAAAAAAAATGGAAAAATGAAAAAGAAAAAAAAAAGAGAAAAAATACGAGTTTGTGAATAGTTGCTTTCTTGTATGTATGCATTTGGGGTGGAAAGAGCTACCACCTATGAAGTATGTAGCTACTCTCATAAGTCGGATACAAGTTATGCCCTAATGAGAGAAAGAGTTATCTCATGGGATGCGTGAAAGCTACTACCCCGGTAGAAAGAGCTACCTCCTCGAAAGAGTGAAAGCCACCTTTGGCGGCCGCCTAGGAAAGGGCTACCTTCAAGGATGTGTGAAGCTACTACTTCCTTCCGTATTTTTTTTTTGTTTTTTTTGTTTTATATAAATAAGTCCTTTCTAACCAAAGTTTGAGGAGTACTCGTTGGTTCTCTTGAGTAAGATCGCACACACTAACACATTTTCGAGTTTTCATCCTTTTTGATTCGAGTTTTTAGCTAGAGCATTGGTAACCTTATGCAATGTTTTGATTTCCCCTTACTTGTAGAATGCTCCTTTTGCATACTTTTGGTGAACCTAAGGCCGAGCACTTTCAATTGTTCTTCCCAAGTACTTTCACGTTATATTTTGCTTGAGGACAAGCAAAAGCTTAAGTGTGGGGGGGTTTGATAAGTACTCGTGTTATAGTAATGCGAAGCGTTATTATCTTGTAATGAGCATTAATTTAATCAGATTTTATCACTAAAAAGTGTGCATTTGTTTACTTTTGTGCATTGAAGGGTTGTGGAGAAGATCTAGAGAAAAAGAAGGAAGAATAGGTTATGTTCGCCGTTGTTGAGGAGTTCTCGGACCAAGCAAGGAACAAGGCACGAGTCTAGACTTGTGGGTGTGTGCCAACCTCCATTGGAGGGGCACAAGGACAGTCACACTCACAAAAGTCTATAACTCGTGTAGCATTGGAGAACTTCGCCAATAAAGAGAAATGAAGTAATCGACATAATCTACCGTTGATTGTGTGCCCAATTCAACGGCCTCGATGAAGAACGATCGATTCAGGAGTATTTTCGGGAGAAGCACTGTAGCAAAATACTGTAGATAAATACTGTAGCAGATACTGTTCACATTCTACCGAAATTCAGAATTCCAGAGAGTTCACACGGGCGTGTGAATTAATTTTCCAGCAAGCCAGAGAGTTCACACGGGCGTGTGGAAATTCCACACGGCCGTGTACGGTAGCAGGAATACTGTAGCAGGAACACTGTAGCAGAAACACTGTTCACAGGTGCCGAGAAATCACGATTCCAGAATTTCCACACGGCCGTGTGGAATTAACACACGGGCGTGTGGAATTTCTGGATTTTCACAGAAGTCCGATTTCAGCCCGAATTCAGCCCGACTTCAGCCTATAAATAGCCCGTTTTCATATCTATTTGAGGACCCTTCCCTTCTATCACTTGAATATCTTTTGGGGGGCTTTCGGCTAGGGTTTGGAGAGGTTCTTGGAGGTCTTTGGAGACGATTAAACGGCATCGACATCGACATCGACATCCTTTGGAAGAAAGCTATTGGGGAAGCTCTCATCGGCATTGATTTGGCGAGGTGTGCCCTAGGCTTGACAAGGGATTCGTTGGAGAAGACACGCGACTACACAAGACCATCGATACGATCTACAAGGGGGTTTTCTTTATGGTTTTCATGCATATTTTCTTAAATTCTTTATTGATTTTGTATTGCTCCATGGAGAGCTAAACCCTAGTGGGTATTCGGACTTGTAAACCCTAGGATGATATTGTTTCTATGACTTTTATTATGCTTTCTTAATTTGATGTTCTTTTATTGAGTTTCAATCTTGATTTTATCTTGTTATTGTTTTCCCTTAGATGTGACACTAGGGTTGAGAATCTATTAAGTTATCCTTTGAGGGTGTGACAACCTCTATAGGGTTAGACTCCTTAAGATTGAAGAGGGTTGAGAGGGAGAGTTGTGAGGTAGCGACATACCCCTTTCCCTTCCGTTGTGATTTCTCCCTACCTCCGATTCCTTGATTCATTAGAGGTCGAAATAGAGTGAAGTGCTAGGTAGACAAACTCCCCCAAGGTTTTGGGGTGATGTGAATCCTATGCACTGGGGCTTAATTTAGACTAGGGTTCTTCCACCTGGACCAAAGGGTTAGAACTACTACACATAGGAACAGGTTTTATCACTAGGAATCCCTAGAGCTTAAAGCAACTCCACGTAGTGTTAGGCTTAGGTAGATATACTCCCCTGGGGCTTAGTTGAGCAATCAACAGAGTGAAGGGTTGACGTGAATCCTAATGCCGGGACATAGTGTTGGGGTTAGTCACGGTTGACCTTAGGTTTGGGACCGTGTGTTTAAGGATATCCTCGACTCAATAGGCATCAATTGTAGAGCATAATACAAGTTTTGCACTAGAAGCATTAGTCCTAGGGGGAACTTTGTCCGGGTACCCCATCGTTATATCGATTACGTCTCCTACCCTCATTATTCTTCTTGCACTCTTTTATTTTCTTTTATATCTATACATACATACTTTTCTCGTCATCGATTCCCATCATAGCTAAATAGCGATAACACTTGTTTCTGAACACTATTCCCTGTGGATACGACTACCCACTCACCAGGGTATTTTATTACTTCGACAAGGCCGTGCACTTGCAATATGGTTAAAAAAAAAAAGTGAGACAGTGCTCCTCTGCCCTACTAGCGAACTAACCTGGGCTTCTTGCTCCTAACCAGAGTGTTTCCCTCGCCAAAAGCTATAAAAGCATGAGTGCGTGTACATGAACGTGCAAAGCTCCAGGTAATGTGGATTTGTAGTTCATGTTAGTCTCGAAGTAAAATTAAAACAGGTTTATATAGCAAAATAATGTTTTATAACTAGTTTTTGTTCGAATAAAAGAGGAAAGATCTTTGGGGGTTTACTAGCAGTATCCCTACCATCTCAAGGCTGAATTCCACTGAGTGGCATGAATTGCCATCGAGAAGAGGTCCTCGGGGTCCTGTTTACCTTGTTTGGACTACGGGGTTTCGAACAAGGGAGATTGCACACACACATCATCACGATACAGCCAATGGATGCATGGAGAGTCTTAAGTGGTCCTGGCTTAGTGTTTTGGGTTCTAATTTTGCTTTAATACTATTTACTAGCCTGAGGTTTTGCATTTAGTCACTTATCAGTCCCTCCTGTTCCTCATGTCTATTTTCTTGGGGCAAGCAAATGCTCAAGTGGGGGGTTATTTGATAAGTGCCTAAATGCATCATATTTCAGCAATAAAATTTATTTACTTTCATGCAACTTGTATTTATTTCAACAACATTTGGTGCCTTGATGCATTTATTTTCATTTCAGGGCTTCGTGGATGGTTTTCGTGATAAAGATATGTATTTGAGTCATTCCGGAAGGAAATGAGGAAGAAAGAAGATTGTTACATGCTCCGGACACAAAGGATCGCATGCGAAGCTCATTCTGAAGCATCTGCGTGGCCATTGTGCAGCCCTGCACACTGGCCGCATGCACCAGATAGAAGCCTGTGAGGCTTTTGAGCAGCGCCACACACTGGCTGCACAGCACAGCCAGAAGGCTTTGGGGCTTGTGTGCAGCCCCGCGCAGTGCCCGCAAAGCTTCGGGGTATTTAAGCCGCTCTTCATGGGTTTTGAGGGGAATTCTTGGGCTGTTGGCTCTCATCCGGTTCCCTCTCTCCATCAAGCCAATTTTCTATCATTCTTGGGATGAATTCGGTGGGAATTGAAGGAGAGAAGAAGGGGGGAACGTTGACAAGCGTCAAAGAGCTCGACGGCTACATCATCAACCCTTAGTCGACATTTCGAGGGGAGTTTTCTTGTTGTTTATTTGATGAACTTTATGTATTGTGAACTCCTCTATTTTGTAATGCCGAACTAAATTCCCAAGGCCACCGGGCTTCCGGTGAACCTTGGGAGGAGGCTCTCTATGGATGACTCTTTACTTATTGAATGAATCTGTTGTCTTATTTGTTTGGTTTTAATTCATCACTTTGTTGTTCATTCTACAATTGATGGTTTCCGTAGAATTGATTATGAATGATACTTGTTTGGCGGGATGCTAGCTTGTATTAGGTCTTGTGATTAGTTAAAGAGGGACTCATTGTACTAGTATACCGGAGGTTCCGGGTATTAGTAGCCTTCCACGCGTTTAGGGTCAGTCTAGCCGAAAGTGTGCATTAGATTGACCCTAATCAAGACACCTTGCTCTCATTGACATTGTAGGGGTATCCTCTGGATAGAGGAACTCGTACCAGATTAGGGCCATACTACGGAGATTCCGGGGTAGTCGATATCCGACTCTAGCGGACCAAAACCAAGTCAACCGTATTGTCTTGATTGTCATTGTCATCTGTAATTATTCTCCTCCCGGGGGAATCCTCGCACGAGGCCTTCCTAAACTCTTGGATTCTTCACCTCAATCATTGCTCGAATCTGTCTTTGTCCTACTCTTATTTTCTTATTTGTTTTATTGTTCTTAATCTTTATAATTACAAAAACCCTGTTTCGATCAACTAGACATGAATCCCAAAAGGAAGTAATAGTAGATCTCGGGGCCCTTGGGAATACGACCCTCACGTGTTCGCGTGAGAGGTTCAACAGCCTCGATGAAAAACGATGAATTCGGGAAAGTTTCGGCAAAAGCACTGTAGCAAAAATATTGTAGCAAGTTACTGTTCACTGTTTGCCGAAAATCAGCATTCCAGAAATTTCACAAGGGCGTGTGGAATTTCAGCATGGCCGTGTGAAATCCCGACTTTTTCAAGATCTTTTTTTTGCCAATCTTTTCTGCCAACTTCTGGAGGGTTGCGGCTATGGTTTTGGAGAGGACTTTGTTGAGTTTTGGAGCGCGTCATTGGCATCATCATGGACAGGGGCCGAAAGTGTACTGGTTATCGAAGTAATAAAATACCCTGTGAGTGGTCAGTCGTATCCATAGGAATATTGTTCAGAAACAACCGTTATCACTATTTTAGCTATAAAAAGAATCGATGGTAAGAGAAATCAATATGTATATATATATATATATATAAAAGAAAGTAAAAGAGTGCAAAAAGGGCAATAAAGGTAGGAGAGGTAATTGATATAAAGATGGGGTACCCGGACAAAGCTCCCCTTAGGACCAATTCTTGTAGTGCAAGACTAGTATTATACCCTCTAATTGATGTCTAATGAGTCGTGGAAATCTTTAAGCACACAGTCCCAAACCTAAGGTCAACCGTGACTAATCCCACACTATACCCGGCTCTAGACTTCTCTACAACATGTTACTCTCGATGACTAGTTACCTAAGCCCCAGTGGAGTACATCATACTAATGCCTAGCATCGTGTGAAATTGTATGGAGTTCTAGAGATTCCAAGTGAAAGACCATATCCCTAATTATAGTTCTAACCCTTTGGTCCAGGTGGAAGAACCCTAATCTCTAAGTTAAGCATCAGTCCTAGGATTTACTCAAACCTTCGTAAGGGAGTTCATCTCCTAGTACTTCACTCTACTTCGATAGCAATTAACTCTTGGGATACGGAGGTAGGAAAATTCACACCGGAGGAGAAAGGGGATGTTCCGCTACCTCTCGAGTCACCCTCTCAACCTTCTCCAACCTTGTGTAGTCTAATCCTATAGTGGTTATCACATCCTCAAAAGATAACCTAATAGATTCTTAACCCTAGTGACACGGCTAAGGGAAAATCTCATACAATAGGCATGCAAGATTGGAACTCAATAAGAAAACATCAAATTAATAATGATAATAAAACTTATAGAAGCACAAACATTCTAGGGTTTACAAGTCCGAATACCCACTAGGGTTTAGCTCTCCATGGAGTAATACAAAGTCAATAAAGAGTTTAAGAACATATGCATGAAAACCATAAATAAAACCCCCTTGTAGATCGTATCGATGGTTTTGTGGAGATGCGTGTCTTCTCCAACGAATCTCTTCTCAAGCCTAGGGCACACCTCGCCAAATTGATACCAACGAAAGCTCCCCCAATAGCTTTCTTCCAAAGGATCTTGATGCCGATGCCGTATAATCGCCTCCAAAGACCTCTAAGAACCTCTCCAAACCCTAGCCAAAAACCCCCCAAAAGATAGGCAAGAGATAGAAGGGGAGGGTCCCCAAATAGATCTAAAAACGGGCTATTTATAATGCTGAGTCACGGCTTTAAATTAGCTAAAATCAGGATTTCACACGGCCGTGTGGAATTTCCACACGCCCGTGTGAAGTTGCTGATTTGCTGATTTTCGGCAGACAGTGAACAGTAACTTGCTACATTGTTCATACTACAGTACTTGTGACAGTACTACTATAGTAATTATGCCGAAACACTCCCGAATTCGTCGTTCTTCATCGAGGCCGTTGAATTGGGAACACAATCAACGATAGAACGTGCCGATTGCTTCAAGTCTCCTTATTGGCGGAGTTCTCCTTGTTAACACAAGCTAGACTTATTATGAATGTGACTGCCTTTATGCCCCTGCAAAGGAGGTTGGCACACACTCACAAGTCTATGCCCATGCCTTGTTCCTTGCTTAGTCCAAAAACTGCCCACAACGATAAACACGATCTAACTTCGTTCCATTTCTTCAATTTATCTTCACAACCCTACAATGTACAAAAGTAAACAAATGCACACTTTTTAGTGATAAAATCTGATTAAATCAATGCTCATTGCAAGATAATAGCATTTTGCATTACTATAACACGAGCACTTATCAGTCATCGACATCCGGTGGCAGCAGAAAACCACGGCCACACTCTATACAAGGGGGTTTTCATCTATGCTTTCAATTTGTATTTCTTTTCATATTTTGATGGATTTGTATAGCTCTATGAGGAACTAAACCCCTTGTGGGCATTCAGACTTGTAAACCCTAAAATTATTATGTTTCTTTGACATTGTTATTATGTTTTTCCATTATTGATTAATAAAATTGAGTTTCAATCTTAATTGCATCTTGTAATTGTTTTCCCTTAGCCGTGACACTAGGGTTAAGAGCAATCTAGATTATCCTTTGGAGGTGTGACAACTCCTTTAGGGTTAGACTACTTAGGATTGAAGACGGTCTAGAGGGTGAGTCTTGAGGTAGCGAAACGTCCCCTTTCCCCTCCGGTGTGATTCTCCCTAACTCCATGTTCCATAATTTCCTAGCGGTTGAGATAGTGTGAAGTGCTAAGAGATAAACTCCCCAAGAGCTTAGTTACATAAGCAACGGAGTGAAGGGTTGAAGTGAAACTTAGTGCTGGGGCTTAATTTAAACTAGGGTTCTTTCACCTGTACCAAAGGGTTAGAGCTATATATAGGAACAGGGTTTATCACTAGGAATCCCTAGAACTTAAAGCAATCCCATATAGTGTGAGGCTTAGGAAGATGAACTCCCCTAGGGCTTAGTTGACAGGTCAACAAGAGTCAAGTGTCGTAGTGAAGCCTAATGCTGGGGCATAGTGTCGGGGTTAGTCACGGTTGACCTTAGGTTTGGGACCGTGTGTTTAAGGATTTCCTCGACTCAATTAACATCAATAGGAGGGTATAATAGTATTGTCTTGCACTAGAAGCATAAGTCATAGGGATAGCTTGTCCGGGTACCCAACTTTACTCATTGATTATCCTTCTTTCTTTAATTCTACTTGCGCTCTCTTACCTTCCATACTTCTATTTTATTTTTTGTTTCTTTAAAATTATTTTCACACTCACTCATTGATTTTCGTCACATCCACCGCACACCGCTTAGCTAAATAGTGAAATCTCGTATCTTAAATCCCTATTCCCTGTGGATACGACTACCCACTCACAAGGGTAATATTATTATTTCGACAAGCCCATGCACTTGCGGTATGCACTCGCAAGGGGAGTGTCACATATCGATGATGTCTCTGTCATATTACTCACTCTAGCATGAAGAGTAATGCCTGTACTATTGTTTCTTGTTGTCCACAACAAGGACATGGAAATGGCTATTAAGAATTATTGGCCGAATGACGATGTCGACATCATGCAAATTCAGCGTAGCATCATCGATCATAGTGAGAGTTGTCTCCAATGCGTCTTCCTGTTTTGACATAAACAGTGCCAGTGAACGCATGATGGAAGCGCGCTTCTTATACGGATACGGCAGTCTCCTCAACGATTTCTGAATGATACATATAAAAACGTCCACGACATCATCTATGACCATTTCTTTCCCGTCCAACAACATGAACACACTAGCTCGTGTCATGCTAACAAAATCAGTCTTCCAAACAACAGTCCTGATGTTCAATAGTAACACACGCATTTAAATGATAACATAAGTAGTTAAGCAGAAACAACATAAATTTAAATGATAACACAAATACATAAACGGAAACTATATTTTTTAACTGGTAATACAAATATTTAAGCTAGTATTTCAAACATTTAAATGATAACATAAATATTTAAACGGAAACTACATTTATTTAAATGATAATATAAATACTTTATACTTACAAGTCCATCCAATAGTTCAGAAAGATTCTTATTATCTCCTGCTGGAATTTGTCAAGGCGCGTGTATCTGGCACATCTTTTCTTCTTCGGAAGAAAATTCTTCCACACATCCTCAAACTTTTGATTTGCAAGGACTGTACTACCAACGTGCGTAATCATTGTTTCTTTATTAACGTTTCCTTGCCCTTCGTTGGTAGCATCTTTTGGTTGTTCGTTATCACCACAAGGTTCATCACCGGGAATAGCAGAACATCTTCCAGTCCCGTAGTTGCTACAGCGTATTTATTCAACTCCGGTATCGCCACAGCGTCTTTATTCATTGACGTCCCTGTTGGTCCAACAATGGTTCACCGCTGGTACTTGCTACTTCGTGTTGTTATGGGAATGTGCCTTCCTTTGATGCGCCACTATCGTCTGCCAGTGCCAATTCCTTCGATACAGTGATTTCACAAGCAAGGGATCCAATGATCCTGTCAACATCGACTGTGACATCATCAACCTGAGACACATCCACTACAGTAAGTGGAGCCTCTGTTGGGCCTATTTCCAAAAACGCTGCCTCTACCATTATTCGCTCAACAGAGGATGGTGCTACTGTTTGATCCACATCAGCCGGCTGAGTGAGAGACATTGTTAATTTCCTTCGAGAAGTAAGCCTCTTCCAACGCGGGCCTCTTAGGATGGCCAAGACAATGACGTCTTATCAACAAATGCCGGGACTGCGTCAGTAGCATTCGGGCAATTTGAACTGGTATTAATGTCAACCGATGGAGGGAGCGATGTCGTATTCGACTGCGTACGTGACTCCAACGCCTCCAGGCGAGCAACAAGCCGAGGGAACTCTTGCGTCAGTATTTCACACGCCTGCAATAGATGTGTGGTGACGTTGTTGTCTATTGGTCACGAGGGGTTGGAGGGGAGATTGCCCGAGGGCGAACAGTCCATGCGCTGGGTGGGCTCCGAGAAGTGGATCGGCATCAGACGTGCCTTGAAGAGATTGGCCTCTCATCTCTCTTTCTCTGCAGTGGAGGGGGAGCAATGTCACCTCTGTGGCCGGTGGCATCTCCACTGCGGGGTGGCCCGAACATATACTTCTTCATCCGTGTTCACGACGACCAATTCAGTAAACTAACAATTGTAAACAACGTTAACTTAGTGAAATCCCTCAACTTAAATAATAACCAATAGTATTAAATACTAAACAAATATTTTTAAACGGTAACCCAAAAATTTAAATAGTAACCTACAACATTAAATACGAAAAGGTTTTCTTAAACACAAAATAATATAGTTAAACAGTAATTAAAAAAAACTTAAACAGTAAAAGAGATTTTTAAACACTAAAAGTCTTTGTTAAGCACAAAACAATATTTTTAAATGACAAATAGTAAACTTAAATAAAAACAAGTTTATACAGAAAAATGTCACTCCAAACAAACTAATAAGTGCTTGAGTAGAGATATTTTATCTACTTGTTCGACATGCATTGAGCATCATTTTACCATGGATTATGTCTCATAAAGTGTATTTTGGTGTTCCTTTGTGCAATTAGGTTGTGAAAGTATTAAAGGAGGAAAAAGGAAGCAAAGATGGATTATAAAGACCTATTGTTGGGAGCTTTCGTACAACACAAGTGTCAAGGCACAAGAGGGGATCATGCACATAAGGGCGTGTGCTAACTTCCAAAAGAATTCAAGAGGATTTGTGTAATGGAAAGGCACAAAAGCAGTCACACCTTCATGTCCCTACTTGTGTGAAGATAGCCAAAGCTTTCAAATGATTGTTCGATGGAGGAAAAGTCTTATAACTCACCACATGGACGTGTGCCCGACCATGTGGCCTCAAGATAAGAGAGTTTGGATCGCGTTTTATGAGAGTACTATAGCAAAATACTGGTCATTTTTCACTGTAGCAGTATTGTAGCAGAAATCACTGTTCACGTGACTGCGTGGGATCTCACGAGGTCGCGTAGAGACACGTGGATGGCGCGTTTCAAAGTTATAAATACCCTTTTTTGCCGATTTTTCGATGACTTTTTGCGCACATTTGAAAGCAAGAGCGGCTAGGGTTTCAAGGACGAGGTCTTTGGCGATATTGGAAGTCGTTCTTCACCAACTTCGATAGATCTTTCGACGAGATAGCATCGGGTAGCCATTGGCGACCTAGCTTTGGAGAAGGTTCCTTCGAGACATTGAACGATTCATCAAGGCCATCATCACGAATTCGAGGGGGTTTACTTTCATGGATTACATTGCTCTATATTTTATTATCTTTTGCTTTGTAATAAGCCCCATGGAGGGCTAAACCCTAGTAGATACTTGGGCATGTGTACCCTAGGTTTTGATTCATGTATTGACTTTCTTTATGCTTTCTTTTAATTCCGAGTTAATTTGAGTTTTAACCTTGTTTAATCATTACTTGTATGCCTTATTGATTCGTATGGTTGTTTGGTATGCTTGATTTGTTGCCTTGGTGAGAGAAGGATCTCCATTAGGGATTAGAACATACAAGGTTAAAGAGGGTTAAGACGGTGAGTCTTGAGATAGAGGAGTGTCCCTTTTCCCTTCCGATTGAGTGATTCCTATCTCTGTTTTTCCTAAGTTTTATGCAACCATATGGGGTGTGAGGCGTGAGATTGATAGATTTCTCCGCCAGGACCTTATAGGGGGTTAGGGATCTTTCACCTAGAAGTAGGGTTAGATCTAATTTTAGGAATCGGTTTCACTCTTAGGTGTCCCTAAAATTCATTGCGGTCATATGGGGTGTGAGGTGTTGAGATTGAGCGATTTCTCCGCCGGGACCTTGTAGAGGACTAGTATCGGTGGCCTGAAGGCAGGGACCGATTGTTCTTGGATTACCTCACCTCATAGAACTCGGTTTAGAAGCATTTAGTTAGTCTTGCACTTCATGATAGAGCCTAGGGGAAGTATTACCCGAGTATCGCATCTTCATTGATAGAGATCTCATTTACCTTTCTTTTTACTTGCTTGCTTACTATTTTCTTATTTTACACATTACATCATTTGCTTCATATTATTGATTCGACTAGATAATTGATAATTAGTTATTACTAGTACTTCCGTTCCCTGTGGATTCGACTACACACTCACTGG
The DNA here is from genome assembly GCA_020875875.1 of Dioscorea alata. NCBI lineage: Eukaryota > Viridiplantae > Streptophyta > Magnoliopsida > Dioscoreales > Dioscoreaceae > Dioscorea > Dioscorea alata. Next base: position 11,469,820 of record CM037020.1, on the reverse strand, counting down.
GGTAATTATTACTTCGATAACCCGTGCACTTGCGGTAGACACACGCAAGGGGTGTGTCACAAACGTTAATGATTTATTGCCTCTTTTCCTTCGAAAGATGACAACATGGGTCCTATCGACACTTGCTTCTGATAACTGTTTTCACCGTAGCACAGGATCCTTGGTGTCTTGCCAAAATGAATCTTCTTTCTGGTACCATTGAACTAATAGAACCAAATGTTCAACGCAACCGAGCAACCTTTAAGGTACCTCGTGTTGGTCTTGTTCTCAGCACATCTCGCTTGCACTCGAGCGGCCAGTTATAGAACGTCCTCCATAAGCCACTTGTACGTCGCTTGCGCCTATGCATATTGTTTCATGGCCGGTTAGTCATTGACATAGTCAACGATCCAATATAGACCCAGGTAGGACGTGTTTAGGAAAAGGATAGTACCCATGAGGTAGACCATAAAGAGCTTTACAAAATTCTCCTTTTCCGCCCTCTGCCGAACTATCTGCTCAAGTGTTCTCTTGATGGAGTCTCTATGTCTTTTGTATGTTTTTGATTAATTCTTGACTTCAAAAGATGAGTATGTTTTCTTCTTTAAGAATACGACTGCATCTCCATCACAACTGATAAGTGCTTGTGTTATAGTACCGTTAAGCGTTATTATCTTACATTGAGCATATCTTTTATCAGATTTTATCATTAAATAGCGTGCATTTGTGTATTCTTGTGCATTGAAGGTTTGTGGAGCTAAATTGGAGAAGGAGAACAAAATTAGGTCATTTTTGCCGATGTTGGGAAGTTTTCGGACCAAGTACGGAATAAGGCATGAGCTTGGACTTGTGAGTGTGTGCCAACCTCCTTTGGAGGGGCACAAAGGCAGTCACATTCACAACAAGTCTAACTCGTGTAGCTTAAAAGAACTTCACTAAGAAGGAGACTTGAAGCAATTGGTATGACTTACCATTGTTTGTGTGCCCAATCAATGGCCTCAATGAAGAACAATGGATTCGGGAGCGTTTCGATGAGGTACTGTAGCAGCACTGTAGTTGTGTACTGTAGTGAAAACTGTAGCAAGCTACTGTTCAATTTCTGCCGAAAATCAGGGTTTCAGAGAATTCACACGGGCATGTGGAAATTCTACACGGCCGTGTGAATCGATTTTTCAGCCAGACAGAAACTTCACACGGGCGTGTCGAAATTCCACACGGCCTTGTGAAGCCCCCGATAAGTCCGATTTTAAAGCCGCGATTCAACTATATAAAAAGGTATTTTGGAGACCTTTTGGGATATCTTTTGGCCTACCTTTCTCTTCAACTTGGGGAGCGCAGCTAGGGTTTCGGAGAGGATTTCGTGGAGGTTTAGCGCGCGTCATCGGCATCGTCACCGACATTCGACTGCCGCACAAGACCACGGCCACACCATATACAAGGGGGTTTTCATCAATGTCCTTGATTTTTACTTTCTTTTCTATTTTGATGAACATGTATAGCTCCATGAGGAGCTAAACCCCTTTAGGGTATTCGGACTTGTAAACTCTAGGGTTTTTATGTTTCTTTGACATTGTTATTATGCTTTTCCATTATTGATGAATAAAAATTGAGTTTCAATCTTAATTTCATCTTGCTAATGTTTCTCTTAGATGTGACACTAGGATTGAGAATAATTTAGGTTACCCTTTGGAAGTGTGACAACTCCTTTAGGGTTAGACTACTTAAGATTGAAGAGGGTTGAGAGGGAGAGTTGTGAGGTAGCGATGTACCCCTTTCCCCTTCGATGTGGTTTCTCCCTACCTCCGTTTCCGTGATTTCATAGCGGTCGAAATAGAGTGAAGTGCTAGGCAGATAAACTCCCCTGGGGCTTAGTTACGCAAGTAACAGAGTGAATGGTTGAAGTGAATCCTACGTACTGGGGCTTAATCTAGACTAGGGTTCTTCTACCTGGACCAAAGGGTTAGAACTACACATAGGAACAGGTTTTACCACTAGGAATCCCTAGAGCTTAAAGCAATCCCACGTAGTGTGAGGTTTAAGTAGATATACTCCCCCGGGGGCTTAGTCATGCTAGCGACAGAGTGAAGGGTGACGTGAATCCTAATACCGGGGCATAATGATGGGGTTAGTCACGGTTGTCCTTAGGTTTGGGACCGTGAGTCTAAGGATTTCCTCGACTCAATTAACATCAATAGGGAAGTATAATAGCATAGTCCTGCACTAGAAGCATAGATCCTAGAGGTAGCTTGTCCGGATACCCTACTTCATTCATTGCTAGTCCTCTCTATTCTCTTTTACTTGCGTTTTCTGATCTTCCATCTTTCTATTTATTTTCTTGTCATTTATTTTGTTTACTTCTACATTCATTCACTGATCCAGATATTGCTTTTCCATACACCACATAGCTTAATTAGTGAAATCTCGTATTCTAAATCCCTATTCCCTGTGGATTCGACTACCCTCTCACCAGGGTAACTTTTATTACTTCGACAACCCGTGCACTTGCGGGATACACGCAAGGGGTCATGTCAAGGTTTTTGGACGTAGCCCGAGGATGAGAGCCACATCTTCAGGTCTGAATCTCAGCAGGCTGGCCCCGATCCTAAATTTGTTGCTATGGTCATCATACCTGTACAACAGAGAATCAATGAGGGCCCTCTATTAGAATACAACTTCAATTTCAATGAATGCTGCAAACGGTGTCCTTCAGATGATCTCCCAGTCTCGTCCATTCATGTGAACTTTCAAGTCAGCCAAAGTCTCGACAACTAGTGTCAAGTACCATCGGCCATTAACTAGGTTGACCGCCATGACTACAGGCCTACAAAAAAAAAACAATACATTAAGCTAGCATTCAGAACTCTAAAACCGAAAGCTATTTTTAAACGAAAACTCATCTGTTTAAACTCATTTATTAAACAGAAACTTCGTTTCTTAAATAAAACCTCCATTTATTAAACAGAAAAAATATTTTTTAAACAGAAACATCAATTCTTACACTAATAATATTAAACACTACATAATGCAACCATATCAAATGAAAGAGGAAATATACATTATAAACATTAAACAACAAAATGAGATTGCATAACAATCGAAAATCTCCTTCACCACAACATTATAACTTTCAATCGTGTACACAGACGATATAGAAAAACAAAACCCTAGCCAAAAAATCTCACTATAAACTACAATATCATAAAGTAATGAAACCATAAAACCACACGGCCAAAAACAACACACAAAATACTTTACAAACCAAATGGGCAAAAACAACACACAAAACTTAAAAACAAAAGAAAACCGCACAACTTCTTCAAGGGCGTCCACCTCGCCTCAGTACCTTAGAGCCAAACTGATGAAATGCCGAAGAGTTAAGCGAGAGTTCTTCTTTGAGACAATGACGAAGAGGCGAAGATAGCAAGATGCCCAGACAATGACAACTTCAGAAAGGGAAAAGGTAAAGAGGCGATGATAGTAAATAACCGGTGCCAGTAATGGTGTTCTCTTGGGATTACACAAAGAAAATAAAACCACTTTCTCTAAAAGTGGAAAGAATATAATGCACCCAAGGGCATTATGGTCAAACCATGTGCACTTACCATAATTTCCCACACAAGGGGCAATTTCATCCAAAAAATTCAAAATTAACTTTGTAAGTCACAGTTACATGTTAGGGTGTTTGAAAATCATTGTCTTCAAAAGGAGGGGGTTTTATTGATATTCAAATTTATGGATTATTTTTGTCCATATTGCAAACTTTGGGGGTTTTTTTTTTGGCAATTTCTTTTATTTTGTAATCTTTCGGTTTAAAATTTTAAGATTTTAGGTTTTTGTAATTTTTATAATTTTTTATAATTTTAAAAATTCAAGGATTTTTTAAGTTTAAATTTAAATTTTATATATAGAAGAATGAGATGAATTACATCATTCAAAAACCTAAATCAAATGCATAAATACAACATCGCTAAAAAAAATTAGGTGCATTTTTTATGAGAAATTAATTTTTTATTTTAACTAGTTTTGGCAATTAATTATTAATAATATTTTTTAAAATTCCAAAGAATTTATTAATTACCAATTAAATATTTTTGTTGAATTATTAATTAATAATAAAATATTTTTTATACCAAAAGGAATAATTTTACAATCTCGTTCCAATCAAACCGGCGGATGTTTTTAAGCTGACATCACCATCACTACCTTCTGCAGAATTTTACAAAATCAAACTAAATTAATTGATTCAAACTTAAAAATTAAACAAATAGAAAAAAAAAACAACATTACCACAATTTGAAAAGAAGAGCAAAGACACCAAACAAATAAACTAATTTTAAATTTATTTTAATTTATTTTACAAATAATAGCTTTTGACTATGCATGTTCTTGATTAATTCTTATATATATATATATAAGTAATTCGAATATTTAAATGTTATTATAAGTTTAAAATAATAATGTGATATTACTATGTCTTGATAAAAATAGATAAGCCAATACTTGAACAAATATCATGAATTTTTTGAATTCAAAATGGATAATTTCACAGATTTATTGAATAGATGATGAGATTTTATGTGATTTTAAAATTTAAAAATTGTTATTTTAAGATTGTAAGAATAACCCGGCAACTATATATACTGTTTCATTAGTCTTATCCTCATTATCAAAATTCACTTTAATAGCAGACGTTCCAAAGGATGATGGTGACGCTAATATACGAGTTTTTTCAACATCATTCTTAACAGCTAGTTGCTGAGACTGTCAAGGATCTTGTTGAAAAATTTCATATTGTATACCATCCCTTCCACTTTATCATTAATTTAAAACTACTTTTTTCAAGTTGATAGGTGTATATCAGCCAATACTTCGAGAAAATACTATGATTTATGACAAAGCATAGCTATTTTTGTCACATTTATTTTATAGATAAACAAGGAGTATAGTAAAGAAAATATGATACAACAACATAATTTTTAATTTTTTTGCACCCAAAGAACTATAATATAAATTTTTTTTGCTAAAATACAAAGCAAAAAAAACTAATCAAACTATCTTTGTTTTTATCAAAAACGAATGAATGTGTTTTTGGTTTTCTAAGAAACTTATGAATGCTAATGTGCCTCTAATTACCTCTAAAAACTATTTTCTATGTGGATTGACTAAAAATTTTAAATAATTAATCATAAACAAATATTTGTTGTTTTAGTTTATGAATAAATAATTTAGGTAAATTATTTATAAAAATTTAATTTTTTGCCTTAAATATTTTTCATAAATAATTATTAATAATATTGAAAATTTCAAAATATTAATTATCTATTCATTAAATATTTTTGTTGAATTATAAGTTAATTTTTTTTTTGTAGCTAAAGGTATCCGATTGAACAACAGATATATAATTATAAAAAAATTAATTGATCTAAAATTAAAAAAATTTAAAAATATATATTAAAAGCAACGTTGGTAAACTTAACGAATAAGCTAATTTTAAGTATTTCTTTTATAATTTATCTGATGAGTAACAGCTTTTTTACCATGTTCAACCAACTCAATCAAAATAATTTAAATATTTAAAGATTATTATAAATTCAAAATAATAATGAGATACAATGGAATCTTTCCATTTGAAAAATAGTTATTTTAAAATTCTAAGATATATAATTTCTTTTTTGTTTTTTTGGGCATATCCATAGAATAATACTATATATCGCTTTACCAAATTTGTTTATAGTTTCATTGAAAGTTCCAAAGAGGGACATCAACCATTTTTTATTAATTGATCATGCACAAATAACAAATTATTTATGAAAATTTAATTTTTTACTTTTAACTAGTTTTGGTAATTAATTATTAATAATATAATTTGAAATTTTTAAAAATATTTATTAATTAATAATTATTTTTTTTCCTTGAATTATTAACTATCTCGTCCCAATCAAACCGCGAATGTTTTCACGTTGCCATCACCATCAATGAAACATTATTTAACTTCATTTTATTCATGGAAAATGTCTCAATTCTGATCAAACAACGGTATCAGGCATGTAGCAAGTTTAATGTTTTCTATTCCTCTTTTGGGCCTAATTTGTATTTGTCAAACTCTAAAGGTTAATTTCATACATATTTTTTTAAAAAAATTTACTTATTTAATAAATTATATGTCTTTGAAAGTGCCAGCTATTACTAGTCAAAATGAAGGAGTTTTCTAGAAATAAAAAGTATTTTTATTTCCATTTACTTAATTATTAATTTTTATTATTTGTTTTTAATATCATTATCTTGTAAAAAAGATTAATCTCATTGTAATTAAATCAAATCGGCAAATTCTATGTCTTCCTTGGACTTCTTTTAACTCAAGCTAAAAATTTGATGTTTCTATTGTTTTGTTTAAATTCACTATTTTTCACTGAAGTTATTGACTAAAAAAAAATATAATAATAATAATAATAATAATAATAATAATAATAATAATAATAATAATGATGATGATGATGATGATGATGATGATGATAATAATAATAATAATAATAATAATAATAATAAAGAAATTCACAATTAAATTGAAGCTAAATTATGGGTTGGTGCTGAATGAGATTTGGTCAGAATCGTGAGATGCTTCATTTAAGTTTTACACAACAAATGAATGTTAATATACGCCCTAATTTTCTATAAAATTTATTTTCCATGACTAATAGTTTTTATTATTAATTAATCATTCATAAATAATTTAGTTAAATAATTTATGAAAATTTAATTTCTTACTTTTAACTATTTTTCGTAACGAATTATTGATAATATAACTTGAAAAATTTTAAAATATTTATCAATTACTCCCTCCGTTCTTTTGTATTTGTCACATTTACCTAATTCACACCGATTAAGAAAGTTTGGTTAAAGTTAGTTGGTTACCTATATTTTATAAAAAATTCTATTACTTTCCAAAATTACTCCTATTTAAAACCCCACTAGTCAAGTATATAATTTAATTCTAGTTGATTGTGATTTATTAAAAATTGTACAAGTACTTGTAAATTTAGAAAAAAATATTTAATGCTGCACAAAATTTTTAATGTAACAGGCAAAAAACAACAGAGAAGAGCTCCAAAAAATAAGAACTAAAAAGTAAATGTTTTTTTCTAAATTATTAATTAAATATGTTTTTGTATATCAAACTAAATTAATTAATCCAAAACAAAAAGGAGAAACAATATTAGTGGAATTTGAGAAGAACAAAGGCATCAACAAATAAATTAATTGTAAATTATTTTTTTAATTTATTTTATACATAATAGTTTTTTACCATGCTCTTGATTCTTATATCCAACTCAGTGTATATATATATAATTAGAACTATTTCAAATATTTAAATATCATTATAAGTTTAAAATAATAATTAGATTTTATGGAATTTTTTAATTTGAAAGATGATTATCTCAAGCTTCTCTCTTATCCGTGATATATTATCCGTGCAAAAATTGTTTCACTACTTTTATAAAAAAAACTTATAAATTTACATATTTGTCAAGTAGATAATTAGATTTTATGGATTTTTAAATTCAATAAATTATTATTTTAAGGTTGCAAAATAGTTTTTATTTTATTCTTAGGATAGCACTTAAGCTATATATATATATTGTTTTAGTGGTCTTGGTTATCCTCATTATCAAAATTCACATTGGTAGGTGAGAGATTCCAAATCCTACGATTATGGTGTTGCCCAAAAAATTCATATTACACATCATCCCTTCCAATTAAGCATTTAATTTAAGTGGAAAAATTGATTTATTAAAACACATTTTTATAATTTTTTATACCTAAAAAACTATCATATAAAAACTTTATATATATATATATATATATATATATATATATATATATATATATATATATATCTTGCTGTTGCTGTGTATATTTCATTTTTTTTTTTTTTTTGCCATTTGTTGAAAAAAATCCGTTGCCTTTTTTTTATTTGCTTCGGAATGAGTTTCTCCAAGGAGTGCAGATTGTTAGATGTTGATATAAGGCTGCACCAGTTGGTCTTTGCCTAGACTTTTTTATTGCTTCATATCCCATAACCACCACGATCATTGCCATTTGTTTTGCCACTTTGATTCTTGTCATATTAAAAGCCAATGTAAAATTTGGGCTTGGGCTTAAGACAATGTAATCAAAATTGCCTGTCCAGTCAGGCTTACCTCGATCTTCAAGATAGATTTTTTTTATTCTTATTTATTTATTTATTATTATTATTATGATTATTATTATTTTATTTTATATTTCTTTATATTTTCTATTCCCATCTTTTGATCGTTTCTTTTAATGCATGTAGGTACCTAGTGGAATGCTTCTCATTCTTTTATTTATCATTAGCGTGAGTATGCATGCTTCTGATTTTTTTTTCTCTCAATTTTTTTTAATTGTGCACGTATGAATGGATAGTATTGCATGTTTTTTTCATTTTTTTTTATTCTTTTAATCATGCGCGTATGCATGGATAGCATTACATGCTTTTCTCATTTTTCTTTTTTTCTTAATCATGCACGTATGCGTGGATAGCATTGCATGCTTCTCATATATTATTATTATTATTATTATTATTATTATTATATTTTTATAATAGAGTCAAATCTCATGATAGCATGATGTGTGTCCCTTGCATATATGGTAATATGAAACCAATGATGCTTAGTTGCACAACATGAAGAATGCCCAGATTAAAAATAAAATTAAAAAAAAAAACCCCACAATCATGCACATTATTCATGCGTTTTTTTTTATAGTGGGACAGTTCTTTTGAATTTTTTTTTTTTGACTTGAATTTTGCAACCTGACGATGAGCAATTGATATAATTGAATGGTGAAACCTGAAAACATGCAGTCTATGATGCAAAAATGATATCCCATGGATAATAACATTCATACCATATAACACCAATTTTTTGCCATTTTCGTAATATATACTTGGTGAGAGATGAACACGTGAGTATGCATGCACTCTGTCCCATTTTCATCTCCATTCACGTCTTTTTTTTTTTTTTTTTTTTTTAAGAATCAATGCCAGCCAGACAAGAGGCACTGCAGATCTATGCATCTCGATTCTCGATCATTAAATACATATAGAGAACTGAGTAAATATATACAAAATTCGGAACTTTTCTTCATCTACTTGTATTTTGTCACCAGAAATTCACCCGTTCACCTTTATTAACTGACCTAAAAAACTCATGTTATTGGTTCCAAGACCTCGATCTGGTTCTGATTTGGGAAGTTCATCCATTGCATGTTATTCAAAGAAGATGAAGTAGGGTTAACCACCACTGTTTATGGCTTGTTAAGCTGCTGAGTTGTCGTGGGATGAAGGTGTTCCCTTTGCCAGTGATGACACCACCATCACCAACAGAATGTCTCACTTGTGCAAACTGTTATGAGATTCTATTATCATCGAAAGATACATGTGATGGCAGCTTACTACACTCAGATAAAACACTGAAGAGGCTCCCATCGGTGGCGACACCATCTCCCAAGCTTTGAACACTACTTGATGAATCAAGTCCAGGCCAACCGTTTAAAGCCATATGTTCATCACTCACTATACCAATTATAGCGTCGTATTCCACCATTGAGAGAAGGTGGTAATGCAGCCAAACTCTGTGGACCAAGTGATGGGAAGTGCCTTTCTATTGGATATCTTCCATTGGAATAGATGTTCTTAGTCATCATCTGTTGCAAGTAAAGCTCCTTTTCCCGGGCTAGTCTCTGCTCTATCAACTGTTGTTGCTCCTGAAACTGATGAGAGAACCGAGTGGATTCAGACAGGTTATCATTTGCCATCAAGAGCTGTTACGCAGGTTGTTCCAAGCCATTAATATGATGTTGCAGGTATGAGGACAACATTTGAGGTCCACCTAGAAGGGATGGAAGAAGGTCAGTGCGCTCTTGGTTAACATATGCTCGGAATGATACATCTGCTTCCCTCATTTCTTATTTTCTAACATTATTTTCTAAGCCTATCATCTGAGAAGGTTGATGATTCTCCAAAGGTTGAGGCTATCTGAGAGAGAGACCATTAACAGTATGGTGTTCACGGATCCTTGAGGCACTCTTATAGTACAAATCATTGGTAGTTCTAACAGACATCGGCACCTGTTCCATTAAATTCTCAGCAAAATTTCTTTTAACAACAAATAGCACACTGAGAGAACCTCCTGGTGGTTTTAGTATACATTCATGCAATGATTTCTAATCTTTTTGTTTAACTATGTCATCTATGGAGTTCTCAACAAAATTTGAATAAAATGGAGAAGTCTCTGCTGGTGTTTGGATCCCTCATTGTCAACCTGGGATTCTAGTGAGGTCTCGAGTTTCGTCTTCTCAACCTAGCAGTGGCTTCAATCTTGGTGAGCGTCTCTCGTTGGTTCAGAAGATATGGGAACTTTGTGATAAGCTACGAGCACCTCCTAGCGTCAAGCTAGTCTAAAGCCCCTCAGTGGCTCAACGTTTGGCACATAGCTCTATTTCCGGCCATCATCTTTCTCGCAACAAAGGATCCTGGAAGCTATTCTATCTACAACGAAACCATCACATGGCATCTCGTATGAGGCTACGGGCTTCAGAGCACCGACGAGGATCTTCATGAAGATGGAGTGAGCGCTGGCCTAAATCATTGAATTGATGCTCTTAGAGTTCAGTGATAGAGATCTGATTACTCTTAGACTCCTTCTTCCATCTCATAAAGAGGTAGTGGTGATGACGGCAGTGGCAATGGCGGCGATGACAGAAGAAGCAGCAAAGGTAAAAACAGCAACAACGTGATGATGACGGCTATAGCTTTCTCCCTTCTTCTTGAAATCTTCTTTTTTTATTTTCAAATTCTCTGTTTCTCCTTCTTTGTTTCTGTGGGTACGTCGTCAAGAATGACCGCAAGCAATGAACAAGGATGGCAGCGACAACTATGTTGGTGATGGCAACAACACCTCAGGCTTGTCGATCTTCACCGCCTCCTCATGCCTTGGTTTCACCGTCCTCACAGCATCTTCCATTTTCTCAAGCTTCTCAATCTTCACAGCTCCAATCAAGAGCGGCATCCGTCAGCGGCGATGACAGAAGCAATAACCTCGGGCAACATCAGCAACAGCAGCAGCAGTAGTGACAACAACAACAGTGACAACATCAACATCGTACAACATCGGCGATTTTTTTTAGACATATATGTAAATATGGGGGAAGAGAGAGATGTCAGCACCTTGCTCTTCTTCTTCCTTCATCTTCTTTTTTTCTCACTCATCTTTCTTTTTTTTTTTTCTTCCCTCTTTTTTTCCTTCCTTTCTTTTTCCTCCTCTTCTTCTTCCTTCGTCTTCTTTTTTATTGCTCACCTCTCTTCTTTTTTCTTCTTTTTTTTTGTTTGGTTGAGAACAAAAGAGAATAGTCTTTTTTTCTTTCTTCTTGTCTCTTTCTTTTTTTTTTTGTCTGGTTGAGAAGAGCCGAAACATCCCCCGGAGAAGAAAAATCACCCCCCTTTTAAAAGCTTCGCCTTGTCCCAATCCTCAGTCCAAACCCTCTCCGTCGAATCACAACTCCAGATAGGATCAAATCAAATTTAAAGTTTTTTTCAAATTAATTCAGAATTAAGATTTTTTTTAAATCGAGGATAGGATTAAATTTAAACTTTAAATTTTTGAAATTCAAATCCAATTTGCCTCTGGATTTGTGTTTAGTGCTACAGGATTTGTACTTTCTCAGGTTGCCTCGAGATCTATTGCTAGGTATATGAAATTTAGGATCACCTCGGGATGTGTATTCAGGTTATCCTGAGATTTGAGATTGCCTTGAGATGTATTCTCAAGGGCAATCTTGTAATTTGTATTTTGCCTCGAGATATGTGTTCTCTTGGACAATTTTGAATTTTCCATTTTGCCTCGAGATATGTTCTCAGGGGCAATTTTGTAATTTGCATTTTTCCTCAAGACATGTTCTCAAGGACAATTTTGTAATTTGCCATTTTGCCTCAAGATATGTTCTCAAGGGCAATTTTATAATTTGCATGTTTTAGATCACCTCGAGATTGGTGCTTTTGGTTGATCTAGAGATTTGAGTATTTTAGATCGCCTCCAGATCTGTGCTCTTAGTTGCTCTTGATATTTAATATTTAAGTCGCCTCGAGATATGTGCTCTCCGCTGATCTTGAGATTTATCCTACTTGCATTGAGATTTGGCTGCATGTAATTAAGACAAACATATTTTATAATTTTGAGTTTGATTTAAATTATGACATGTATTATTATTATTTTATTTATATAAACAATTGCCCCTTCATACTTCTCTCACGAATAATTTGAGTGAAATTGAGTGAGAAAAGTAGGAACTCCAAATCTTTTGATATTTCATGGCCAAACATGTTATTGATTCATGAAAATAAAACTTTGAGTTAACATGGCATGCATTTCATCGTAGACAAAGATATAAAAAGGTTAATGTTTTGCCTCAGGAAGTAAGTACAAGTTGTACATGACTGGTCTACCCTTTTTTTATTTAAAAGGAACAGACATTACATCATAAACAAACATTTTACATTAAACATAATATTTCTTCAAGAAATGGTCGTTGATGGGCGGCATCAGTCTTTCTCTGTTGGCGTCAATAAGTTGATACGCGCCTCCTTCATAGATGATCTCCACAACATAGGCGCCTTCCCAATTTGCTTTGAATTTGCCCCCTGCCTTTTTTATGGTGATGATTGGTCTTCTGAGAACAAGGACCATCTCTCCTTTGGTAAAATTCCAGAAACGAGCTAGCTTGTTGTAGGCTTGAGACATTTTTGCTTTGTAGACTTCAAGATTCTATTGTGCCCTTAACTTTTTCTCGTCAAGAGAGTCCAACTCATCCAAGCAAAGCCGAACATTATCTTCATTTGAGGATTTCATTTTGCACTGTCATTCTTAATGAGGGTTTCTGGATTTCGAAGAGGTAAGACCGCTTTAGTTCCGAACACCAAAGTGTATGGCGTGCATTGTGTTGGAGTCCTATAGGTGGTGCGATATACCCATAACATCTCCAGGAGTCTTTCACGGCAATCCTTATTGTTCTTGAATACTGCTTTCTTCAACAGCTTTGAGAGGGTCTTGTTGAATGCTTCTGCCAACCCATTCGCTCTAGCGTTATAGATGGAGGTATATCTCCAGTCTATTTTATAGTGCTGTGTGAATCTCCCGATCTTGAAGCTTCTGAAAGCAGGGCCATTATCTGAAATAATTCTTCTTGGAGTCCCAAATCTATATAAGATGTTCTCCTTGAAGAATTTGATGACATTTAATTCTCAGTCTTGACTTATCTCAGTGGGATTGCTTTTGCCCATCTGGAGAAGTAATCTGTTACAACCAATATGAACCAATGTCCCAACGATGATGGTGGTTCGATATGACCGATTACATCCATTTCCCCATATCTCAAAGTGCCATGATGAGACTGTGGGATGTAAAGGATTTGGATGTTGGTGAATAAAATCTCTATGTATCTGGCATAAATGGCATCTTCTAGCACAACTGATGCAATCTCTGACTATGGTTGGCTAGTAATATCCCAAGCGCTTGATCTTGAGTTGCATCTTGGGTTCTTGATTGGTGCGCACCACATATCCCGCAATGTACATCATGCATAACTTCTTGGGCTTCTTCATATGAGAGGCACCTCAGGAGTAGTTGATCATATGACCTGCTGTACAATATATCATTTATGAGGTTGAATCTTAGAGCTCTTCGCTTTATATGAAGACCTTTTGATTTATCCTCTGGGAGTTTATCATATTTCAAATATTATATGAACAGTTGCCTCCAATCTTCCTTTGGCATTTTGAGAGTGAAGACTTCCGCTTTACCCCTAGCACTTTCCTCTTTGACTTCATTGGGGATCATACTAATGGGTCTTCTATTTCTTATGGTTATTTGGATTTCTTCATAATTTGGATTCGCCTAGCTCCTTTACTACTTTTGCCAAAGAATCAGCTTCTCCATTTTTTGATATTGAAACCCTCCTCAACTGTACTTGGTGGATTTTCTTCATCAGATTTCTGACCTTCTTGTAATATTTAAGAAGTTCAGGTTTGTATATCTTATACTCTCCTTCGGCTTACTTGATTATGAGTTGTGATTCTCCAAATATGTGTACGTCTTGGATTCCCATTTTGATTACCAATTCCAAACCAGCTTTAAGAGCTTCATATTCTGCCTCATTGTTTCTACATGGCTCCGTAAGGGAGAGATCATATTTGAGGATTCCCCCTTCCAGTGTGATGAACATGAGTCCTATCCCAGCTTTGATTTGTGGAATTTGGGACATGAGTGCCGGCTTCATAGATGACGCTCAATCAAAATATAGTCCCCACCTTTTTTCTTCTAGTATTAATGTCTCTTCATTGGTGAGATCAAGATTAAGTGGTGAATCATCAGGGAGAGGATGTACTACTAGGAAGTCTGCCAACGCCTGCCATTTAATAGCATTTTATGGAGTGTATGTTATGTCAAATTCCATCAAAATTAGCGCCCATTTTGCGAGTCTTCCCATAAGCAATGACCTCATCATAAGGTACTTGAGTGAATCTATTTTTGATATGAGTATTACTTTATGCGCTAGCAAGTAGTGTCAACTTTTTGACCGCAAACACCAAAGCTAGACAATGCTTTTCAATTGGTGTGTATTTACTCTCAGCTTCTATCAACATCCTACTGAGGTAATATAACACATTTTCTTTGCCTTTTTCATTGTTCTGGGCTAATATAGCTCCCAAAGACTCTTCCAATGCGGCAGTATATAAGATCAGAGGCTTTCCATGGATCGGGGCTGCTAGTATCGGTGGATTCAGCAAGTACTATTTGATGTCTTCGAAAGCTCTTTGACATTCATCATTCCATTTAAAAGGCAAATTTTTCTTCGCCAGTTTAGATAAAGGCTTGCATATTTCAGAGATGTTAGAGATGAATCTTCTGATATACACTAAACATCCTTGGAAAGAGCATAGCTGCTGTAGTGTCTGAGGAGGTGGCATTTTCAGGAATGGCTTTATCTTGGAGGGATCTATCTCTACCCCTCAATGCCTCACAATAAAGCCTAAGAATTTCACATAGAGGACTCCAAAAGAACACTTCATGGGATTCATTTTCAACTTGTATTTTTTGAGGCGTGTGAAAATTGTTCTCATATCATCAAGATGCTTGTCTTTGGAACTTGTTTTAACCACAAGATCATCCACATAACATTCGACAACTTTATGAATTAAACCATCAAATATCCTGATCATAGTTCTTTGATATGTTGCTCCCACATTCTTCAGTCTGAACGACATCACCCTATACAGTAAATGCCTATGGGTCTTCAGAAAGCAGTATTCTTCTGATCATCTGGATGCATTTTGATTTGATTGTATCTAGAATATCCATCCATAAATGAGAACATCTCTGATGAGTGCATTTTATATCATGTTTTCTTGCTCTCTACGCCATTCTTTCATCGGTACTTTAGCATATTTTTGTGTAAAATTGGTGCTATTCAAGGTATAATGTTCATTGTGTAGGAATCTCGCGCTTAAATCAATTTGGAGTGAAACGGAGTGTTAATCGTGCGTGCTTGTTGACCAAAGGAAAAGAGCAACTTAACACGGGCAGAGCACGACCGTGCTATTGCCGCTGATCTACCCAGCATGAAGAACCAACTAGCAGAATCCTGACATGGGAGTATCCCAGGCAGAACACGGTCACTACACGCCCATGTTCCTTCCACTGCAAATCTCGGGAAAAAAGTCTTCTTTTTTCTCCGGAAGGAACACGGATAGGTTAGCGGTTACAGGGCATTCACCAGCTGACATGGGAGTCGAACAACCATGCGGCTGACCCTGATTATCTCAGGTGTTTCACTCGAGGATTTCCCAGAAAAGAACACAGGCTTAACACAACCATGTATAGACCGTGTCGGGCACTGAAAAATGCCTTTTAACTCCAGATTTTAAGGTTTCATCTCATTTTTAGTTCGGGGATTCTCTTTTCCACTAGAAGGACGTTGATGAGAGCGATGATCAAGCTTCACCACACCACCTAAGGAGATCAATGATGAGTTGGAGGCATCAAGATGGGTGGGCTTAGCACACGGAGCTCGACAAGGGAGATCATCTAAAGTAAAGAAGGGAGTCATGTCTTCCTCTTGTTGTTCTTTTATCGTCTCTTCCTTGTTATACCCGCCCATGAGGGGCTAACTAGCCATAGTGCCCTGGGGTTTGAGAACTTAGATGACTTGTATTGCTTAAACACTTATTTCTATTTGTTCTATGGAGTTCTATTTGATTTTTATGTTTAATCTTGTGTTTGAATAACTCGATGTGTTTGATTTGCACAGTTGCTTGGGTAAAACTCAGTGCAAGGCTTGTTTAGCAAGAAACGCACAGCTATCTTAGCAAAACTCTGTGTATTTGAGAATCCATGGATGCAACATTGCTTGTGAGCACACACTTGGATTATTGGAATGTACCTGGTAGGCACTAATGGTAAGATAGCTTGCAATAGTCTATAGGGATCACCCCATGGCATTATACTCGTATTGCCGAAACACTCGATCCTAATCTCCTACCATTTCCACCATTTTATCTTTTCTTATTTTCTTACAATTCAACTCACTCTTTGTGTAATTCACTAGACATCAGAAGAGCAATTAGTACTTTGAGTATAGTTCCCTTTTGTTCGACAACCCTACCCTTCACGGGGTATCACTTTACTACTTGCTTGCAGCCCGTACACTTGCAGTTTGCGTATCAAGTTTTTGGCGCCGTTGTCGGGGAACTGCTCACTCTTAGGAACATTAGAATTTTGGTGATCTAGGTTGTGAATACTCTGCATTTTTGTAAACTTCGTTTTCTTTCTTGCTTTATTTTAAATTCATTCTTTGTTTGTTTTGTTTAAATTGTTCTAGGAAGCGATGAAATACCACCATGATGAATTATTAGCCGCCTTACAGAGCTACTCACATATTCCTGGCTAGAGCGAGGAGTATAATGAATCCATTGATGAGCAAGGGTTTGCTAACCTAGTCTCAAATTTCTACAATCAGACTGATCGGTGGAATGAATTTTTTAGTGCGGCCTCCAGACAGCATCAAACTTATCAAGAGAAAGGAGGTAGTTCTGGATAAGTTATGGCTATGTCAAAAGGAGTCAGCGAGGATCTTGAATCTAGGTAGTCTAGCAGTGATGAATTGAGCATCAGTTGTTCCTCCAATGTTGGAGAGGAGGAAGTGACGAAGTCAGGAGTAGGATCAGACATGTCATGCTTTGTTGAGAAGGAACTCAAGGAGTTACCTGCGCACTTAGAATACATCTTTTTGGAGGGTAACCGTGGAATGCCAATCATTATTTTATCCATCCATGAAGCCGAACAAAAGAAGAAATTGGTGAATTTGCTCCGGTTGCATAAAAGGGATATCGCTAGGAGCATCTCTGACATCAAGGGTATCAGTCCATCCTTCTGCACACATAAGATTTTAATGGAGGAAAACATAAAACCCAAGATTCAGCCCCAATAGCAATTAAACCCTCACATGATGGAGGTAGTAATGAAGGAAGTGAGGAAACTTCTGGATGCTAGAATTATCTTTCCTATCTCAGACAGCCCATGGGTGAGCCCGGTGCAGGTAGTACCAAAAATAGGGGGGACTATGGTAATTTTGAACGAGCATGATGAATTAATCCCCACCCATACAGTGACTAGATGGTGTGTTTGCATTGACTATCAGAAACTAAATGACGCGACACGGAAGGATCATTTCCCCTTACCATTCATTGATTATATGCTAGAGCGGCTTGTTGGCCATCAGTACTACTATTTCCTTAATGGGATGTCGAGATACCTACAGATTCCAATGGCACCTGAGGATCATGAAAAAACCACATTCACATGCCCTTATGGTACCTTCCCCTACAGAGAATGCCGTTTGGGTTGTGCAATGCACCAGCAACATTCCAAAGATGCATGATGGCAATCTTCGACGAATTCAATGAAGATTTCATGGAAGTGCTCATGGATGATTTTTCAGTCTTTGGCGATTCGTTTGATGGGTGCTTCAAAATTTTAGATCGGGTCCTTACAAAATGTGAAGAAACAAACTTGGTGTTGAACTGGGAAAAATGCCACTTCATGGTAAGAGAAGGGATTGTTCTGGGGCACAAGATCTCAAGTACCGGAATTGAGGTTGACAAAGCAAAGTTGGATGCGATATAAAAACTTCCCCCGCTTTCAACTATGAAAGACATACGAAGTTTTCTCAGTCATGTGGGGTTCTATAGGAGGTTTATTCAGGATTTCACAAAGATATGAAAGGGGCATTTGTTTATATAAAAAAATAATAACAATACATGTCATAATTTAAATCAAACTCAAAATTATAAAATATGTTTGTCTTAATTATGTGCAGCCAAATCGCAATGCAATTAGGATAAATCTCAAGATTAGCTGAGAGCACATATCTCGAGGTGACTTAAATATTCAAATATCAAGATCAGCTAAGAGCATCGATCTCGACGCTATCCAAAATGTTCTAATATCAAGATCATCTGAGAGCATATATCTCGAGGCGACTTAAATATTCAAATATCAAGATTAGCTAAGAGCACAGATCTCAATGCGATCTAAAATACTCAAATCCCTAGATCAGCCAAAAGCACTGATCCTGAGGCCGGGTTCTTTTGGCCTTCAATTTTTAGTGACACACGGGAATTTGCCCAGACCTGTGATCAATGAGAAAGGAATGGAAATTTATCCAAGCTAGATAAGATGAAATAGTCACCCATTCAGTAGTGTGAAGTTTTTGATGTTTGGGGTATTTATTTCATGGGTCCTTTCCCGAATTCAAATGGAAACAGGTATGTGTTAGTGGCAATTGACTATGTTTCCGAATGGGTAGAAGCGCAGGCTCTTCCATCTAATGATGTTCGAGTTGTGGTTAAATTTCTATAAAAATTGTTTGCTCGCTTCGAAACCCCCAGAGCGATCATCAGTGATTGAGGCACTCACTTTTATAATTCTTAATTTGAGAAGCTGATGAGAAAATGTGGTGTCACTCATCGGGTTGCGACTGCATACCACCCACAAACAAGTAGTTAGGAGGAAGTCAAAAACCGGGAAAGAAAGAGAATTCTTGAAAAAAAAAATGCACCACAATAGGAGTGAATGATCGGAACGATTAGATGATGCTTTCTGGCCTTACAGAACAGCTTATAATACTTCACAGGGTACACTCCTTTCTGCTTGGTTTATGGTAAAGCGTGTCATCTCCCTATAGAGTTGAAGCATAAATCGCATTGGGCTATCAAATTGCTAAATCTGAATTTGGATGATGCGCAGAGGAAAAAGAAGTATCAGCTAAATGAATTAGAGGAGCACAGACTGAACGCATATGAGAATTCATTGGCATACAAGGTGAAAATTAGAAGGATTCATGATGATCGAATGAAGCGGGATAAGCAGTTTCAAGTGGGGGAATCAGTCATTTTGTTTAATTCAAGGCTAAAACTTTTCCCAGGCAAACTAAAATCCAGATGGACATGGCCTTACACGATCACACAAACATTCCCCCATCGCGCAATTGAGATCTCACATTCTCAAAAGGGAACTTTCAAGGTTAATGGGCATCGGTTGAAACACTGTGCTAAAGTTGAGGAACAAACTCCTTTAAACATTGATACTTCTTTCCTCCTCCATGCTTCCCCAAATTGACCTGGTACGTCAAGCTAGTGATGTAAAACAAGCACTTCTTGGAAGGCAACCCAAGTCATTGTTGTTTGGTTTCCCTTTTTGTTCGCCTCCTTTGTTTTGGGTTCCACCATTCCCTTTCTTTTCCCGCTCGCATGTAGCGAGTGTTTGTGATCTGTTGTCTTAGTTTTCGCCGATTGTATTTGTGACAAGGATGCAACCAAATTTGGTGCCCCTTTTTTGTAGGTGAACACAGGCCGGACACACCCATGTCGTTGCCACTACATATCACAATTTTTCAATTTTCTCTAGTGTCCAAGTCCGACACGGGCTTGACAAGGCCATGTTCCCCAGTGGACACGATTGTCATGCACATCACACGGTCATGTTATTCACTTAGCGTTATTGCGAGTTTTTCCTGTGATTTGCAAGGGCAGCAATACGCGAGTGACACGGGCATGCTCGGTGCATTTACACTGGCACTGATTCCTGTGATTTCACACGCCCGTGGTTTACTCGTGTCAGGAGTCGACCGGTCACGTTTGGCCCAGTTCTCCTGCAAATTAGATTTGAATTTCAAAATTTTAATTTTAATTTAATCCTATCCTCGATTTAAAAAAATCTTACATTTGAAAAAATTTAAATTTGATTTGATCCTATCTGGAGTTGTGATTCGACGGAAGGGGTTTGGATTGAGGATAGGGACAGGACGAAGCTTTTAAAAGAGGGGTGGTTTTTCTTCTCTAGGGGAATTTTTGGCTCTTCTCAACCAAACAAAAAAAGAAAGAGACAAAAAAGAATAAAAAAGACTATTGTCTTCTCTTCTCATCCGAACAAAAAAAAATAATAGAGACAAGCGAGAAAAAAAGAAGACGAAGGAAGAAGAAGAGGAGGAAAAAAAAGGACGAAAAAAAAACAAGAAGAAGAAAGACGAGCAAGAAAAAAGAAGATGAAGGAAGAAGAAGAAGAGGAAGGTATTGACATCTTTCTCTTCCCTCATATTTACATATATGTCTAAAAAAATTCGCCGATATTGCCCGATGTTATTGCTGCCGCTCCTGTTATTGTCGCTACTGCTGCTGCTGTTGTTGGTGTTGCCCGATGTTGCTGCTTCTGTCATTGCTGCCGACGGATGCTGCTCTTGATTGGAGCTATAAAGATTGAGAAACCTGAGAAACTAGAAGATGCTATGAGGACGGTGAACAGAGGCTTGAAGAGGTGGTGAAGAACGACAAGCCTGACGTGTTGTTGCCATCGCCAACATAACTGCCACTCACATCCTTTTCCGTTACCTGCGGTCATTCTTGATGACGTATCCATGGAAACGGAGAAGGAGAAATAGAGAATTTGAAGATAAAAAAAAAAAGAGATTTCAAGAAGAAGGAAGAAAGATACAGCCGTCATCAACCAACGAGAGACGCTCACCAAGATTGAAGCCACTACAATGTTGAGAAGACAAAACTCGAGACCTCACTAGAATCCTAGGTTGACAATGAGGGATCCAAACACCACCACCCCCCCACCCCCTCCTAAAATTATGGATATGCCTAATTAAGAAGATGTGAAGTCCCCATCAAACTCTTCACAAGATCATGGCTTGAAGCTTGTTCCTTCCATCAATAATCCCATGGAGCTCAATCGAGAGAGTGCCATGGAATCCTGGGATCAGGAGACATTAGACCAAGTTGCATCAAAACCAGCAGAGACTTCATCATTTTATTCAAATTTTGTTGAGAATGCCACAGAGGGCATAGTTAAACAAAAAGATTAGAAATCATTGCCTGAATTTATGCTAAAACCACCAAGAGGTTCTCTCAGTGTGCCATTTATTGCTAAAAAATATTTTGCTGAGAATTTAATGGAATATGTACCAATGTTTGTTAGAACCACCCAGGATTTGTACTATAAGAGCACCTCAAGGAGTCGTGAACACCCTACTGTTGATGGTCTCTCTCTCAGAGAGCCTCAGCCTTTGGAGAATAATCAATCTTCTCAGATGATAGGTTTAGGAAATAATGTTAGAAAACAAGAAATTAGGGAAGCAGATGTATCATTTCGAGCATATGTTAACCAAGAGTGCAGTGGCCTTCTTCCTATTAGAAGACTAGAGTAATTTGTAGTTTTCAAATGGAATGTTATGAATGTTGTGTAAGTGTTTGAGTGTTAAAAAGGGTCCATGTACTTTGTATAAGTATGTGTTTTGTATGACTTTCTTTTGACTAGGTTATCTTGTCCTTTTATTTATTTTGGTCTCATTGTCCAGTCTAGAACTCTCTAATAGCCTCTTTAGAGAAAGGGGTTGATGTACTAAAAAAGAAGAAGAGTTGTATGAAAAACTCTTGATCTTAATAAATAGATGCTCCTTTTTCTTCAGATTAATCAAGAATTGAAGAAGGATTTCTACAGAAGATGTAGCACTGCAAAACTCAAGCAACAGATCTGCAGTTTCAGGTATCTTTCTCTCAATCTAATTACTGTACCACCTTCTGCTTGTGCCAACAAATTGTGGTATCCGAGCATTTGAGGTATTCATGGCCTCTAGCAATATGTTCTTCTCCATTTCTATAAATCAAATACCTATCTTTGAAGGGGAACATTATTGACGTGACCCCTTGCGTGTGTCCTGCAAGTGCACGGGCTTGTCAAAGTAATAAAATTACCTTGGTGAGTGGGTAGTCGAATCCACAGGGAATAGGGATTTAAAACACAAGATTTCGCTATTTAGTTATGAGGTGTACGAAAAGTGATGATCGAATTGATGAGTGGATTATGGAATCAATTATAATAAAAGACAAGAAATTAAATAGAAAGACGGAATACAAGAAAGTGCAAGTAGAAGTGAAAATAGAAAGACTAGTAATGGGTGAAATAGGGTATCCGGACAAGCTACCATTAGGACTTATGCTTCTAGTGCAAGACTATGCTATTATACTTTCCTATTGATGTTAATTGAGTCGAGGATATCCTCAAACTCACGGTCCCAAACCTAAGGTTAACCGTGACTAACCCCAACACTATGACCCGGCATTAGGATTCACGTCAACCCTTCACTATGTCACTCTCGTAACTAAGCCCCAGGGGACTTTATCTACCCAAGCCTAACACTACGTGGGATTAGTTAAGCTCTACGTATTCCTAGTCATAAAACCTGTTCCTATGTGTAGTTTTAACCCTTTGGTCCAGGTGGAAGAACCCTAGTCTAGATTAAGCCCTAGTGCTTAAGATTCATGTCAATCCTTCACTCAGTTTCTTGCACAACTAAGCCTCAGGGGAGTTTATCTACATAGCACTTCACTCTATCTCGACCGCTAAGAAATCAAGGAGACGGAGATAGGGAGAAATCACATCGGAGTAGAAAGGGGACGCTTCGCTACCTCATGACTCACTCTCTCAACCCTCTTCAATCTTAAGTAGTCTAGTCCTATAGGAGTTGTCACACCTCCACAGGACAACCTAGATTGTTTTCAACCCTAGTGTCACGGCTAAGAGAAAATAATTGCAAAAGATAATTAAAATTGAAACTCGAATTTGTTCATCAATAATGGAAAAGCATAATAACAATGTCATAGAAACATAATAATCCTAGGGTTTACATGTCCGAATATCCACGAGGTGTTCAGCTCCTCATGGAGATATACATGTTCATCAAAATATGAAAGAAAGCACAAAGTAAAGGCATTGATGAAAACCCCCTTGCGTATGGTGTGGGCGTGGTCTTGTGCGGCCGCCGAACGTCGATGACGATGCTGATGACACGCTCCAAACCTCCACGAAGTTCTCTCCCAAACTCTAGCCGCACTCTCTAGAAGTTGGGGAGAAAGTTAGGTCCAAAGATCTTTAAAATGTCTCCAAATTGGGCTTTCATAATGTTGAGTGCGGCTTTAAATTCGAACTTATTGGGACTTCACATAGCCATGTGGAATTTCCACACGCTTGTGTGAAGTTTCTGGCTTACTGAAAAATTAATTCACACGCCCGTGTTTTGCTACAGTAACAAACTACATTGCTGCTACAGTACTCACAGAACCGCTCCCGAATCTGTTGTTCTTCATCGAGGCCATTGAGTTGGGCACACAATCAATAGTAGATTGTGCCGATTGCTTCAAGTCTCCTTCTTGGTAAAGTTCTCCTAAGCTATACGAGTTAGACTTGTTGTTTATGTGATTGCCTTTGTGTCCCTCCAAAGGAGGTTGGCACACACTTACAAGTCTGGGCTCGTGCCTTGTTCCTTGCTTGGTCCAAAAACTTCCCAGCAACAGCAAACATGATCTAACTTCGTTCTTTTTCTCTAAATTAGCTCCACAGACCTACAATGCATAAGAATACACAAATGCACACTATTTAGTGATAAAATCTGATAAAAGGTATGTTCATTGTAAGATAATAATGGTTCGCATTACTATAACACAAGCACTTATCAATTATGAATATTAGAGTTCCCAAATGGAGACCATTTTCATCTCATAGGACTTGTAGGATGTTGTGGAGAATGGATATCCAGAACCAACTCAGGAAGGAAGCTCAAGATCCTGGTCAGAGGCAGAAGAAAAGAAATTTAAGGATGATACAAAAAGGAATGCATCAGTTTTGAGAATCATTCAAGAAGATGTGAGCAAACCATTTTATCCTAGAGTTTTTTGGGATAAAGAAAGCTAAAGAGGCATGGGATGTTTTGAAGAAAGAGTTCCAAGGATCTGATAAAGTCATTGAAGTTAAGCTTTATACTCTATGGGGAGAATTTGATAATCTACAGATGAAGGAGACTGAGAAAGTAAGAGATTTCTTCTCAAAAGTTTCAGAAATTGTGAATCAAAGAAAAGAGGATAATACGGAAGATTTTGACAAGTCTACCATGAAAATATGACCATGTTGTTGCATCCATTGAAGAATCAAAGAATTTGTCTCAATATTCAATGTATGAGTTAATGGGATCATTGGAGTCACATGAGCAATGGATCCTCAAGTTTGGAAAACAACCATTGGAGCAAGCATTTCAATCCAAAATTAACTTGTTTACAAAGAATTACAACAAAAGAGATCAAAGAAAGCAATGGGGGTTATCTCCAAAGTAGGGTCAACATGGCAAAGGTAGTGGAAATCAGAAGGAAGGCAACTGAAATGATAAAAGTTCCAATGGGTGCATCATTTGCAAAATAAACCCAATCACCAATCAAAAGATTGTTACTTCAGATTTAAAATATGCAAGATACCAAATCACTCCAAGAGAGATTGTTGGTATCAAGATAAAAAGAAGACAAAGGAAAATGCTGATGAAGAAGCTAATTTCTCAAAGGAGAAAGAAGTCTTATTTTCTTGTATGAGTATTGCACAACAAAACCAACAACAAAAGCAACATGTTTGGTATGTTGATAGTTCTCGTAGCAAGCACATGACCGGAGATTGAGGTGTTTTTGAAGAACTTGATGAAGGTTATTCCTTTCAAGTGAAGATTGGTGATGGTAATATCATAAAAGTTGAGGGAAAAGGTGTGATTGCAGTCCAGACTGAAGATGGTGATAAAAGGCTCATACATAATGTCTTCTATGCTCCCAAGATTGCCAACAATCTATTAAGTGTTGGGCAAATGATGAGGAAGGGTTATAAACTGATTTTTTATGATGATTTGTGCACCATCATTGATAATGAAAATAAGAAGATTGTTATGAAGGTGAAGATCCGCTCCAACAATGTTTCCCAATCTTTTTGAATACAAATCAGAAGTTGGTTCTAAAAAGTGAAGAAGTTAATCAATCCCTTCTTTGGCATCTACGATATGGGCATCTTAACTATCAAGGACTACACCTTTTGAAGAAGAAAAACATGGTGATTGGTCTATCCAAGATCAATGAAGTTAACAAAGTTTGCGAAGGTTGTATTTATGGCAAAATGCATCATCTTCCAATTCTTAAATCCTCATTGAGAGCACATACTCCTTTGGAACTTGTTCACACTGATATTTGGGGACCATCAAGGGCCTCATCACTTGGTGGAAAAAGGTATTTTATTCTCTTTGTTGATGATTGCACAAGGATGTCATGGTTATATTTCTTGGAGAACAAATCAGATGCTTTCCCTATCTTTTTGCAATTCAAGGCTCTTGTAGAAAGACAAAGTGGACATCAATTGAAGGAATTAAGATCAGATCGTGGCAGTGAGTACATTTACAAGCCATTCATGGAGTTTTGGGCTCCTTATTTTCTCACCGTGCCTTTGATTATGATTAGACCGGTTAAAAAAAATAATGGATCACAAATCATATTTTAATTTTTTATGACTTTAAGAGATTATGGGTTCATGACTTCCATTAGGGGCAAGCCCTTAATTTTAATTACCGTGGACATTGTCGCAGGAACCTCCGATTAAGAAAATAAGTGTGAACAAGGAAACAAATTGTGAAAATCAATTTCTTTCAATTTTTTTTATATATATGAATTCATTGACTTCATTGAAAGTACAAGAAATTTGAAATTATCTTGACATATGAACTTGTGTTTGAACTTGTGTCTTGGACATTTTGCATTTTGGATTTGATTTGCATCTTGAGTATGATTTGAATTTCAAGTTATGAATTCTCTATGTTGATGAACCATAAGCTTGATTTTGACTTTCCATAAGCTTCGACTTTTATACTTGTGAAGCTCCCTTTCAGTCTTGACTTGTGAAACTTTCTGGGTCTTTGACTTCTGGTGTCTTAAGACAGCTAAGTTCAATTGTCAATTTATATGAATTTTCAAATCTTGACTCTTTTCATATTTTGAGTCTTGACTTGGCTATTTGGCTTTAACTACACATATATATTTTATCACATAATATATGTGTATATTTCAACATAGTTGCTACATATGCCTCATTACCTTGTCGCATACATCGTTGCCATCTCGAGGTATGTGTCTCATTACCACTTGAAATTTATATATTATCAAAACATGCCGCTACCTAGAGATGAACATCCTTGTCATTGTCTAGGGATGAACACACACACACACACACACACACACATATAAATCTAGACTTATAATATATCCAAGATTACAAGAATATAAATCTAGACTTATAAAATGACTCAACTTTCTCCTTTCTTTTTATTAATTTATAGAAAATAAAATTACAAGATAAGATTGAATTTAAACTAACTTACAAGATAAATCAGAACTTTAACAAACTAGATAATAAAATTAAACTAAAATAAAAACTAGATAACTAACTAATCTTATCTAATCACATGCAATCAGGATTAAGTTGCTCATATACTCTCCCCTAATCCTGATATGCATTCAAATCTCGAACACCAAGTAGTTGTCGCATGGAAGCTAACTATACTCCTGACAAAGCTTTTGTCAACGCATCAGCACGTTGTTCTCCAGAGTTTACAAAATCCACCACAATCTGCCCCCTCTCCACAGACTCTCTAATAAAATGAAATCTTGTGTCTATATGCTTGCTACGACCATGAAAACAAGATTTTTCATGAGAGCTATGGCAGATTTGTTATCAACAAAATTCCGATCTAGAGTATGCTCCTATTCACTGATTAAGGGAATGACTATAAAGAATGAATTAATCCTTTACAGGCTTTAATTTTAAACTTGTTAATTCACTAATAAGATTCCTCAACCAAAGCCCTTGACAAGATGCTACAGTAGCCGCCATAAACTCTGCCTCGCATGATGATAATGCCACTGTCTTTTGTTTTTGAGAATTCCATGATATTAAACATTCATTTAAATAGAAAACCATACCACTTGTGCTTCTTCTCCCATCTTGGTCTCCTGCCATATCACTATCTGAATACCCAACAATGCCTACTTCTTGATTTCCCTTCATATAAACAAGTCCATAATGAACTGTTCCTCTCAAGTACTTGAGAATTTGCTTAATCACCTTATGATGTGTGATAGTAGGTCTTTCCATATACCGGCTTGCTATCCTGACTGCATATGATAGGTCTGGTCGTGTATGTAGTAGATATCTTAGACAACCAATAATACACCTATACTCTCTGGAATCTGTTGGTGTTGCTTCAAAGTCCTTGTGCAATTTCATCTTGGGCTCCATAGGGTACTTTGTGGCATTACAATTCGCCATCCCAAATTGGGTCAAAACCTTCATGGCATAAGCTGACTGTTTGAGTTGTATTCGGTCCTTCTGTTGCTCAACTTCAATTCCCAAGTAGTAGGAAAGTAACCCCAAGTCACTCATCTCAAATTCCATCATCATTTGTTCCTTGAATCTCTTGATTTCTTCTGAGATACTTCCTATCACAATAAGGTCATCAACATAAACTCTGACAATCTCATTGGTTACTCCTTCCCTTCTAGTGTATACTGCCTGCTCTTGAGTGCATTTACTGAATCCAAGTCTCCTTCAACTTTTATCCAACAGAATATTCCATGCCCGTGGAGCCTGCCGCAAGCCATAAAGAGCCTTTGATAGCTTATACACCTTGTGCTTCTGGTTTTGTATCTCAAAACCCTCTGGTTGAGTAACATAAACTTCTTCTTCTAACTCCCCATTAAGAAATGCTGACTTCATTTCTAGATGGTGTACCTCCAATCCCCGATTTGCAGCGAGTGCAAGAATGACTCGAACTATGTCAAGTCTTACAACAGGCACAAATACTTCTTCGAAGTCGATGCCTTGCCTTTGTAGATAGCCTTTAGCTACCAGCCTCGCTTTATGTTTGACAACATGTCTATCTGAATCTTTCTTCAATTTGAACACCCATTTCAGGCCGATGGGTTTGTGGCCTGATGGGAGTTATGTCAGGGTCCAAGTGTGATTTCTTTCAAAGGACTCCAACTCCTTCTGCATTGCTTCAACCCAACAGGCCTCTCTCGCAGCTTCTTGCTAGCAGGTTGGCTCTTCAGACAACACCATCATAAATTCTTCTTCTTCTTCATCAAATGTAATCTCTTCTATGTTGGTATAGACGTCTGCAAGAGTTCTGAACCGTATTACCTTATCTTGGGAGTCTGGTGACGCGGGTGACGCGGGTGATGCGGAGGAGAACGTCGTGGGTGAACCTGGTGGGCTGTGCACGCTGGGATGCTTCTGCGGCTGTGGGCGGCCGCCGAAAAAGAGACTGCTGCATATGGGGCTGTCTCGGGTGCAACTCCGGAGTATTCTTCCTGCTGTTCCTCATTGCAAGCACCTGCATCCCATTTCCATTCAAGATTTGTTTGAAAAATAATGTATCTATTTACTTGGAGTTTGTTAAGACTTGGGGCGAACAACCTGTGTGCTTTGCAGCCTTCCTCAACACCCAAGTAAATCATGGGGGAGCTTCTGTCGTCAAGCTTCTTGATGTGAGGATTGTTGTTCTTCATATACGCCATGCAGCCAAATACTCTCAAGTGTGCAAGATTTGGCTTTCTCCCCATCAAGACTTCAAACGGAGTGTGCTCTCATAGCGCTTTGGTTGGGAGATGATTTAACAAATAGACCGCATGCCCAATGTTCAAAAAAACGCTAGGCGCTAGTCGGGCAATCGGCCACCTTCTAGCGCCCAAAGAGCCTAGGCGGGGCCTAGGCGGTTTTACCCTTTTAGAAAAAAAAAATATATTTATAATATAATTTTAATTCTATATAATACCCAAATAGACATTTATCAACAACCAAATTGATGCATCAACAATCAAATAATAAGCGAAGACAAGGTTCGTTATACATAACATATTATTTATTATTTATGTGCTTAGAAATTAGAATTTTATTAAAAAATTTAAATAATAATAAATAATAATAAATATTGGATGGATATAACTCTAAGAAAAAACATAATTAAGTACAAGTCCCACAAAACATTAATTTGGGGGGTTTAAATTAGTTAAAAACATTTAATTTCATATTTTTTTCCAAAAATCGCCCAGGCCGCCTAGTCGGCCGCCGAGCCTGCCTAGGCGGTTCCTGGGCGTCCGTTTTTTTAATGGAAAGCCTAGGCCGATTTTTTCACCGTTTTTTGTAAAAACAGGGCGGCCTATCACCTTCCAGCGCCTAGGCGCCGCCTAGGCCGATTTTTCGAACACTGCGCATGCCTAACCGTCTCTCCCCAAAACTTTATGGGCACGTGCATTCCCTTGAGCAAGGATCTCACCATGGCCATCACGAAACAATTTCGGTGCTCCACAACACCATTGTGTTGCGGTGTGTATGGAGCAGTGAGATGTCGCTTTATGCCTTCATCTTCACAGAAGCGAGTGAACTCCGTAGACAAGAACTCATCTCCATGGTCCGTCCGGAGTGTTCTGATCTTGTACTCAGTCTTGTTTTCCATCAACATCTTGAACTTCTTGAATGCATGGAATGCTTCACTCTTGGCTGGCAGTATATACACCCACATCCAACGCGTGAAATCATCAACAATCAATAAAAAATACTTGTTACCAGCAAGTGTACAAGGAGAGATATGTCCGCATATATCAGCATAAAGAAGATCAAGCGGCTTCTTTGCTCTAAAATTCGTCTGACGCGGGAATGGCAATCTCGTGTGCTTTGTGATTAGACATGCCTCAAATAGCTGGTTCGGCCGATTCAACAATGGCACGCCAATTACCATCTTCTTCTCCCCTAAAAGCTTCAAGTCTTGAAAGTTAACATGACCAAGCCTTGCATGCCACAACCATGCTGGATCTTCTATGCTTGCTAGTAAGCAAACTGGCTTAATTATCTTCAGGTTCACCTTGTATAACTTGTTTTGCATCTTCTCTACTGACATCAGGGGCTTCCCATTCCCGTTGAACACTTTTATGGTGTCTTCTTCCATGAGAACCTTGTTCCCATCTTCTGTCATCTGTCCAAGACTTATAATATTACTACAAAGTTTTGGAATGTAGTATACCTCTTGGAGAGCCTTGTGTTCGCCATTCTTGCAAGTGAACACAACTGTTCCCTTGCCCATGATCTGAACAGTCGATCCATCGCCGAATCTCACCCTCCCGGTGACAGCTTCATCCAATTCTTGAAACTTCTCGCGATGACCAGTCATGTGATTACTAGCATCATTGCCAAGGTACCAAATATCTTTATTATCTCCATTCTTGTCGTAGTGCATCTTTGGCAATGTTCCTTCTTCATTAAGCAAAACCACATCCCGACATTCTTGTACAATGTGCATATCTTCTTGGGACATAGCCATCAACAGTGCTGCTCTTCATCGACGACTTGTGTGAGATGAACTTCATTATTTCGCCGCTTGCTGTGATACTCTGACGCATAATGCCCCATCCTTTCACAATTGAAGCACTTTATGTGACTCTTATCGCGAGAGCCACCACTAGCATCACTAAAGCTTTCTCCTGCACTATCTTGATGAGGCGCACACTGGCCACCCTGGCCGTGACCGTGCCAACGCCCATGCCCTCTTCCACGATCGAGATTATTGGAGCCTCGGCCTCTTCCTTGTGAAGAACTGTTCCTGATGGCCCCTTTCTGCCTTGCCTTCCACTCGGCCTGAGTAAACAGAAATTGGCTGCCAGTGTTAAAGGTGTTGTCACGAAACCGTACTGCTCTTTCTTTGTATGCTTTTAATCGCCCTATTGCCTCCTCCAATGACATTGTCTCGAGATCATAAAACTGCTCGATCACAACAACAACGGGAAAGAATTTGTCGGGGACGGAATCGAGTAGCTTCTTAACAAGAGCAGAATCTTCAATTGTGTCACCAAGTGTAGAATACTTACTTGAGATGGCACTGAGTTTTCCGGCGAACTCATCAATAGTTTCATTCTCCTTAATAATATAATTTTAAAATTTTAAAATATTTATTAATTAATAATTATTTCTTTCCTAATTATTAATTAATTTTTAATAATCCCGTCCCAATAAAATGGCGAATGTTTTCACGTGGCCATCACCATCATCATCCTCATAATTTTATTATATCAAACTAAATTAATTATTCCAAAATTAAAAATGTAAAAAGGAAAAACAACATTACTGGAATTTGAGAAGAACAAAGACATCAACAAATAAACTAATTTTATATTATTATTTCTATTTATTTTATAAACGGGGAAGTACCAGAAAGTCCCCTCAAAGTTTTCTTTTTACCTCAAAGTCCCTTCAAGTTTGCAACTTCCCCATAGGTCCTTTTTTGAAATAATTATTTCAAAGTCCAAAACGGGTTGACGGGGTTAACGGAGGTGAAAGTTTGGACTTGAAATAATGAGAATGCCCTCCTGAAA
The DNA here is from genome assembly GCA_020875875.1 of Dioscorea alata. Classification (NCBI taxonomy): domain Eukaryota; kingdom Viridiplantae; phylum Streptophyta; class Magnoliopsida; order Dioscoreales; family Dioscoreaceae; genus Dioscorea; species Dioscorea alata. The sequence goes on along the minus strand of CM037020.1, from coordinate 11,437,935 downwards.
TCTAGCATCATTAACGCCTTTAAAATGACCGAACTGCCCCTCCTTTTTCCTTGGCAACCGACGACGGCGGTTGGCGCACCGAAGAGTTGGGATGCGCGAAGAAAACCCTACCAGCGAACGGTCGCAACCTTTGGCTTGCTTCATATTGCCCTGAAGGCCGTTGCCGTTCTTCTTTTCCGCTTTCTTCTTCCTTGCAAAACACTTTATTGGAGTTCTCTAGCGAGTTCCATCAAGGACTTCTGCTCTCCGGCGAGTTTCACTTGCAAAAGGAAAGAAATTGTTGTGTGGCAAAAGGAAGAAGTTCATGTGTATGATTGTGTGGTTTGCTGTGTATAATTTTTTCTTTGTTGCGTATAATGTTATGTTTCTCTCAATGATTGACTGTGTATTTGCATTGTTGACATAGAATAGAAGATGGTGACTACACTTGTAAACGCGCGTTGTTATCTTGGCCCTGTTGTTGTGACGATTTCGGAGTTGAAAAAGCATATGAACAAGTGGCATTGGGATATCCTCCGCGGGATGCCGTTCGGGCATTTCATGGGCGTAGCTCCCGTGCTATAAGAACGAGGGGTTCTCGACGCTGTACTGCAATTATACGATGAGAAGAAGCAAGGCTTTCAGATAGGGCAAAGCCTTCTCGCGTTCAAAGCCCAAAATGTCGCTCTAATCCTAGGTCTCCATTGCAATGGAGACATTATATCCTTCAAGCACAAGAAGGATGAATTAGACTTTGAGAAGAAATATCTGCACAAGATGCACAACTGCCACCGCGATGCCATTAAAGACAACTTACTCACAATTGTCCGGAGCAAGAAATACGAGGACGAGCAGACCTTCGTGAAGCTCCTGGTGGTCTACTTTATGATGACGATCATGTTCCCTAATAGTGTTCTGCATGCGCCGACATTTGTAGCAAGGTACGCCGACGACCTAGTGTCACTCGACGATTATGCCTGGGCCCATGCTATTCACATGTGGTTAATGGACGATATCCCGACAACAACCGCTCTTGTCCACCTCTGTTGTAAAGCGAAGTCCACAACTGCAAGTTACATGAAAGGTTGTTCCGTTGCTCTCATCATCTGGTTCTACGAGGTGATGAGCAATGTCAAAAAACAAATAGTAGGAAAGACACCACGTATAATGTGTTACGGGGAGTCCAGTTTCATCAAGGCGGCATCCATCGAACCGCTATTGAAATCAATCAAAGGAAAACAAGTAAGTTATTAATATATTGATGTGTCAAATGTGGATGAAAATGGTTTTCTGTGTGTACTATGATGTTCATGTGTATAATATGATGTTTATGTGTATGTAATCATGTTCTTGTGTATAGTATTAGTTTCCTGTGTATAAAATTTAGTTCCTGTGTATCATTTTATGTTCATATGTATAATATTGTGTTCTTGTGTATAACATTTCGTTCCTGTGTACAGTTCCATGTTTCCTATGTATAATATTGTGTTTATATGTTAATGTTGCAAAGTTTGGTTTTTGCTTTTTTAGTTTTCCGAGCTTCTGCCAACCAACGATGAAGAGCGTTTCTTGGTTGATAGTGTTAAGAGAACCCATATACAAGGCCCCGCCAGTTCCTCGGAACTTGGCGGGTCCAAGAGGAAGTCCCTCCCAACAACAAGGGTCCCTCCTGCTAGGGAAAAGGCAAAAAATGACCCCGCAAAGAAGTGAAGTCGGGATCAATCCTCTCCCAACCCGCAAGAGATGCCGGAGGAGGTTCCTCGAGGGGATGATGACATACGCAATTTACTGCAACAGGTTTTAATGGACCAGAAGAAGTTTGACTGAAGAAGTTTGACTCACATTCAGCGGCCCAATCCCCCCTACGCCGGCAAAAGACATCAGCCGTTCACATTCGTCGGCCTCAACCCCTACTCCTGGCCTTAGATTCAAAAGGTCAGCACGAAGATCTCCATGTCATCTTAGTAAGATAGAGGTGTTGTCAACCCCGATGAGAAAATTCCCGCACAAGCCTGATGATGCTGGTTGAACGGATATTAATCTTCCATTGACAGGCAGTGAAGGAACTCAGCCATCAGCTGCAACAAAGCTTCCCGAAGCTTATCAGAGCTCGGTAAATGTTGAAATACCTATCCCTGCCAAAGAAGTTGATGAAATTCCTTCTCCTTGTGATGTCTCGCCTACTGACACCGCGAAGAATGAAATTCCATCAAAAGCAACAACTCATGATGCCCCGGTGGACGCCCCGCGTCCGGAAACATCACAACATACTTCCCCCAGCCGTGTTACGCATCGTATTGCTTTGCAAGAAACACAACAAACTAGTCTCCCCCAAAAAAAAATTCCCCAAAATGAGCCCCACTGAAGAAGACACCAGCAAAGCGGGCTCCGCCCAAAAAAGCCCCACCAAGAAAGCCTCCAACGAAGAGAGCTCCTATGAAGAGGGCTCTGCCAGCAAAGAAGGACAAGCCTATCGATATGGCTACCAACTCTAGTGACTCATCTTGCGCGGATGATGAAGCATTACAAGCTGTAAATGCACTGGTTAAATCCCTGTCCAAGATGCGTAAGGATAAACTGGCAGAGGAACCGCTTGCGGTGGTTCGGGATCAGACTAATCCAAACGGGAAAGCCTACTACGAGGATAAAAAAAAACCTGACTCAGGCTTCCTTCCACAGAAGAAGACCTACCCGAGTTTTGTAAAGCTTAACCAACAGGAACGTACAACCCTCGACCTCTTCCTCAACACACGTGTGGACAGGTATTGTTTTTTTATTTCATATAACATATGTTTCATGTCTTCAACATGCTGAGTTCTGTGTTTATTTATGAAATCATGTGTATTATGTATGTTGAATGTGCATCATTTTCATTTCCTGTGTAAAAAATTCATTACCTGTGTATAGTTTGTAGTTTCATATGTATAGAACGTATTTCCTGTATATTGAACTTATTTGTTGTATATTGTACTTATTTTCCTGTGTATAGTTTTATACGTCCTGTGTATATTAATTGGTTTCCCGTGTATAGTTTTATATTTCCTGTAAACTTCTCTATGTAGTTTTGTCATTTGGAAGGACGCTGGCGATAATGGCTACACGACCCGTGACCACCTCTACGTCCTCCTAGACGGTAGAGAAAATACACTGGACGATGTGTTGGATGCCCTCGTGCTAATACTCCATGTTGAATTGCTTACAAACCCATTGGAGTTCAAAAAACGTGCAGTTGTGGCGTGGCCCTTAGCGCTTGTAATGCAGAAATTGCAATTTGCAGCTGAACAACCGCTGTACATTATGGAAGACGTAATATACGGGCACAAGACGGTGGAGCTAATACTTATGCCGATTGTCCTCCATGGGCATTACCATTTGCTTGTTCTGGACACTCAAAAGCAGCACTACCTGCTTTACTCCTCACTCCAATTAGCCACTTATGATGGGGACGCTGTTGACATGGTAAGCAACATAAATTAAATAGGGCACTACACTGCGAACATATTATCTCGTACGTAGCGACTAACAATTTCTGTTTAACTGCACAGCGTGATCTGTTCGAGTTATGTATCGAAGTTAACACAGGGCGGAACCCGTTTATTGGCCTTCCCCTGGAGCGTGAGAGGAACTTTCCCTAGCAAGGACCCGATTCCGTCGATTGTCCGGTGTTTTGCATGCATTACATAGAATAGCTACTGAACGGCGAATAATAGTCCATACAACAATTGGACGTCCCAATCCTCCGACTATGTTATGTGACCCGGATACTTGTCAACGCGATACGCAGAAAAGTTGAACCCGCCATAAGTGCGATGAAGGCTACCGAGGAGGACAAGGACGACGACGCCGTGGAAACGATCCCTGGAGGTGAGACGGGTAACGTTGTGGAGAAAAATACCGTCATCGACAAGGATGCCGGAGGTGATAAGGTAGCGGTAGACGAGACCGTGACTGGGGATGAGAAAAAATCTGCTGGGGATGAAAAAGAAACCTCTAGGGATGAGGATGTGGCCCGGGAGAAGGAGCCCACCCAGGTGAAGATGGCCACTATGAATGACATTGGCAGTGTTGGTGAAGATCATGTTGAGTCACGGCAGGAGGTCGAAGGCAATAACGATAACAATTAGTTTGTCATAGCCTGAGTATCATTTAGAAGTGAAATACAGTACATTATTCGAACATACATGAACAATTAATTTCTCGCCTCTTGCAATTATATGTCATATCTTTCTTTCTGACTAAAAACCTGCTTATGTAATTACTTATAATATCCATATTGATACGGATATCCACACAAACATGCTTAATAGACACGAATATATACACAGAAACACCAAATAGTACACAGAAAAGAGGATATATACACATAAACACGTATATATACACAAGAACGTGTATATATACACAGAAAAGCCAGATATATACACATAAATGCAAAATAACACACGAAACGAGGACAGATAATTATCATAGGAAAATAGAACAAAGTTCATGGCAAACAACATGTGTGACAAAACATAAATATCGTACGCTACCGGTAGGTGTGGCATTGTTAGTTTGCTATGATAGCGTTACATGATCGACAATTATGTCCAGCTTGATGGCACCGGCTACAATGTAGTTCGCGTACGTCAAAGGCTTGTGATTCTATTCTTTTCCTTCTTGACGACCTGGCCGTTTCTTTGATATTGGCGGCCTAATTCGTAGGGCACGGTTTTCATCAGATGGTTTGTCACCGTCAGGAACAGGGAATATCGAATTCCCATACGCCCAACGATACTATTCGACTTTCAAGTAAGAATCAACGTAGGAGTGGACATTCGTTTCTGTTTGCATGATAGCTGCACAAGCATGCTTGCACGGTAAGCCATGTACTTCCCATCTCTTGCAGGAACATCAGCGAAATTGAATACTGACTGCATTGTTGTTATCATCGATGACTTCGTAAGTTTCTTCACTCGACCGACCCACTCTCAGGTAACAACTGTCGTCAATGAACTGTTCAACCTTTTTCCGACTTTCAGGGTACAGATGTGTGTCCCACTTGTTGGATTGCTTGCATCTGTCGGTGAACATATTCATAAGTTTGAACCTGGAAATCAAAGGATAAAAAGGCAAAACATAGTCTAGTAAGAAAACAAAATATAGACGGACATTCCATACACATGAAGTGACATTCTATACACAGGATCTGACATTCCATACACTTGACGTGACATTATATACACAGGAACTGATAATCCATAAACAGTACGTGACATTGTATACACATAAACTGACATTCCATACACAGGAAGTAACATTGTATACATAGGAAGTGATATTATATACACAGGAACTGAAATTTGATACACAAGAACACATTATCAATCAAGGAACTTTACCTGATCAAGTCAACCATGCTTGTTACTGGTAGATGGCGTGCCTCTTTAATACAGGTATTGAAGGATTCTGTCACGTTGGAGTACATCTCACACCATCGCATTCCTTTAAATAAAAAATTTGACCAATGATTAATGTCCAACTTATGTAGCACCCAAGCGTGTGCGTCGGCCGACAAACATGCAAGTTCTTGAACTGCATCATCTAACTCTTTTGATGTGTATATGTATGCAATTTTGACGATTACTGCCCAGCATTGCATTCGCATAGCTTTAACGAGGTTAGAGTTGGTCTTCATGAAGTTTTCCTCCAAATGTCGAAGGCAATAACCATGTGGTGATGAGGGAAAGACTTGGGCGACGGCATTCACAAGACCCTTGGAGCGATCTGATATGAATGTTATGACTTTGTCGTAATCATCCAGACCATACAAGGCCTCGCCAAGAATAGCAAGAAACCAAGTCCAGTTGTCATCAGTTTCGTTGTTGACGATAGCAAATGCTACGTGGAATAGACCTTCATTGTCATATTTCGTAGTTGCACCTAGAAGAACCCCACCATATTTGGCTAGCAAATGAGTTCCATCAATAAAAAGTAATGGCCTGCACCGCTGCTTGAACCCTAACAAACAACCCCTAAATGAAAAGAAAGCACGCTTAAACCGCTCGCCGTCATTCTCAATGCTGACAACGCTACCAGGATTTGTCTCGGATACTTTATCAGCGTTCCATAGAAGCAAATCGTAGCTACTATCCTCGCTACTATGAATAATTGAACTGGCAAGCTCCTTCCCCATCCAAGAATGTTTGTATGGTAGGCGAACACCATGGTCACGCAATATGTCTTTTTTTATGTCAAAAGCTTTGTACAATGGGCTTGTTTTTAATTTGTGTATGACATGTTCGGAAACCCACTTCTTGCTTGCTTTTGGATGCGCTGTCGTACCAATGCCTCCACCACAAATGTGAGTTTCTTGCATTGTATTCAGCCGGAACGTGTCATGAATTCCCTCTTTAGAAGCATGCACTCTCCATTGGCATTTCACGGCAGCACACCTTACAGTCACCCTCATTTTGTCATTTTTTTATAAACATAAAGTCAAAATTTTTCTTAATAGATATGCTTTCAAAAAACCAGAAATACAAGGGAAACAAAATATTATATACACATAAAACCAATATTATACACAGTAAATGTAATATTATACACAGGAAACCATAATATACTACACGAAATAAAATTCACATTCAAAAGTGTAGAAATCTATTCAAACAACAACACGCATAACACAATTAACAACTAGTAGAGTTCATTGTTTTATTACGATGGGATCAACGGGCCCGAGTTTCCATCTACAGATACACACACTTCCTCGGCAATGATGTCAACGACGAACTTGTTAAAGCTATGGTATATATGACACATGCGTTGAAAATTCACTTCGGACTCAATGGGGCAAAGTGTCTTATATGAGTCAGGCGTTACGAACTTCACTTTCACTTCAAAAGCATTTAGGGACCAACGGGCACATATCTCACCCATGACTGACTCCCATGAACTTAATACGGTAAATTGTAGCACACGGCCTTCTCCTTTGAATCTCGCCATGGCGGAGTAAGTTTCCATTGTACAACTACAACAACAATTACAATAACAACAACAACAACAACAACAACAACAACAAAAAGAAGAAGTTCAAGAACGAAAAGAAGAAGAACAATAACAATAGCAACAAGAAAAACAAAAACAACAAGAACAACTAACTTACGCGTGCAGGAGTTCACTTCAAGCTTTGGCAACGGACCAAGATGAAGAACGGCAAACCCAACCCAAGATGAGAAGAAGAAGAAGAAGAAGAAGAAGGAATGAAATATACTCTTTTTCTGACAAAATATATTGCATAGCCTTACTCACAATAAATGGGATTTGACATGGACGTGAAAGTTACTTTTTGCTTTTATTGTACATGGGCATTTGTGTAATTTCCTTCCTCACTAACTGACGGAAGTAACACCAGGGACTAAATAGAATTTTCATTTAAAAAAGAGGGATCTAAAGGGAAACGAAAATGTCAGAGGGACTGCAGTGGAGTTTGAAACTTCTCAAGGACTTTTAAGTAATTTTCCATTTTATAAATATTTTGACCATGTTCTGGATTCTTCTATCCAACTCAGTTAGAAATAATTCAAAATAATTCAAATATTTAAATATTATTATAAGTTTAAAATAATAGTGAGATTTTATTGAATTTTTTAATTTGAAAGATGATTATATCTCAAGCTTCTTATGTGTGATATATTATGCGTGCATATATCATTTTTTTTACTTTTATAAAAAAAATCCTTCTAATTATGGATAAATTCACATATTTGTTGAGTAGATAATTAGATTTTATGAATCTTTAAATTCAAAAAATTGTTATAAGCTATATATATTGTTTTAGTGATCTTGATCATCCTCATTATCAAAATTCATCTTGGAGAGAGATTCCAAAATTCACCTTATAATATATCATTTCTGTTTTATGTGTTATATATATATATATATATATATATATATATATATATTTGTTTCAATTCTCTTGATCACCTCCTTACCAAACTTGATCATATTATCATCAAAGGTTCCAAAAGTCGACACCACCCATTCTTTCACCCTCTCTATCTCTTTGCCCCATCTTCCCAACGTTTAGGATCAATTGCTCTGTGTTTTTGTATGTTGTATTGATCTAAGTTATGCAACACACTTTGAAAAAACATGCTATTAGATGAATAACTTTGCATGTGGTATAGATCGAAAGAACATAGATGAATTAATCATAACCCTTGGGAGTAATAGTTTTTATCATAGTTATGTTTTCAATGTTGATATTTAATTCTCCCGGATGCAAATGTCTCATTTCCTCTAACAACGGCTTTCTATTTAATTTGACTTAAAATTTTTATTAATTAATCATAAACAAATATTTGTTATTTTAGCTTATGAATAAATAGTTTTTAAAATTATTTATGAAAATTCAATTTTTTACCTTAAAAAAATTTTTTTATAATAAATTATTAACAATATATTTTGAAAATTTAAAAAATATTAATTAGCTATTGATTAAATATTTCTTTTGAAAAATTATTATTATTATTATTATTGACCAAAGTGTATCCGATTGAGAATCAAATATATAATTAAAATATAAATAAATTGATTGATCTAAAATAAAAAAAATAACCAAATATGAAAAACAACATTGGTAAAAGTGTAAAAGTAAACTTATTTTAACTTTTTTTTTTAATTTTTTTTATGAATTACAGGATTTTGACTATCTTAAGCCAGCTCAGACACAAAAATTTAAATATTTAAAGATTATTTGCGACCATAACATTCTGCGATAGCTTTTGCCTCATGTTTATGTATGTGTCTTGTTTTTCTAACGAAATCGTGATAGGAATATGTGTTCCATCAATACCACCAACACAATCTTAAATAATAAACAAACGTATAAAATTTATAATGACAAAAAAAAAAAATTCACAATATATAGCTTTACCTACCTTAAAGTATGGAAAAAACTTTCTGTTATTCTGGATAACCACTGATGTTATTGTCGATGGAGGTTGTATGTATTCACGAGCAAGTCGATTTACAGCTTTAAGTACTTTACTAAAATAACGACTAATCGTTTCTACAGAATGTTGAAATCGCTTTTGCACATCATGGTTACTAGCATTATGAGCAAGAGTTTACATAAACAGTGCTAGTTGCTCCTTGACTGTTGTTCGTCTTGAGTTGCAGAGGAGAGATTTTTCTCTTAAACAAACAACCAGTGCTTGAAATATATAAGGCTCCATACGAAATTCTCTTTTGCAACGTTCTTCATGACCTTCAAGAATTTCTTGCACATATGCAGCACCTATAAGAATGGATGTGTGATGTTCTACACTTCTTGAAGTCGCTGGACATTGACTGGACCAATAGCTGAGCATTACTAGATCATCTTCTTCATTTTTTTTTCTTCCAAAGATTCAAGGAATCCATGGTGAAACAATGGCTATGAAGTTTTTCAACTAAAAGTGTGTGTATCATGCTTAGAAATCATAGTGTATAAATAGGAAAAAATGACAATGGCTATAATTATAACAGTTATATTTACAACGACTCTTTTCCAAATTTTAATTTCTAGCGGTTATAATCCAACTGTTATTTTTATTATGTAATAATTATTTTTTATTCAAAACAAACACTCATTCTGTAAGAAAAAATATGTAATTATTTCTGTAATAATTTTTTATTTTGTTACCCAAACACCCACTCTATAGGAATAAAATATGCCATAATTTCTGTAATAATCAGTTGCACTTCCTACATATTAAAATTATACCATATTGTTTTATTTTGCATCCAAACAAGCCCTTAGTTTCGTTGTATACACACTGTTTTGATATTTTTAAATATTTAATTTTCACATGGTTTTAATATTTTAAAAGAATCTTAGTATTAGTTAGAGCTCTACACTGAATTAAGTTCAACAGCTTTTGTTTCAAGTTTAAATTTGATTAGCTATATCTTAATATTTATATTACTAGAATAATATTGAGTAAAAATAAAATATTGAAGAAATTTGAAAAATGTACATAAAATAAAATACTAATTACTAAATCTGTTTCTAATCCCTTTTTATTACAAAGGGATTAGAAACAGATATTTTCTAATATTTAATAATATATAAATAAAATATTATTTTTTCAATCCGTTTCTAATCCTTTTCTATTAGAAATGGATTAGAAACATATATTTTCTAATATTTAATAATTTTTAAATAAAATATTAATTCTTAAATATGTTTTGGAATGGATTAGAAACGGATATTTTCAAATATTCAATACTATTTCTAGTCCTTTCTATTAGCAACGGAACGGATATTTTCTAATATTTAATAAGATTTAAATAAGATATTAATATTTAAATCCGTTTCGAGTCCCTTTCTATTTCAAAAGGATATTTTCTAATATTTAAAAATATTTAATATTTAAATAAAATATTATTTTTTCAATCCGTTTCTAGTCCCTTCCTATTAGAAACGGATTAGAAACAGATATTTTCTAATATTTAATAATATTTAAATAAAATATTGATTCTTAAATCCGTTTTTAGTTTCTTTCTATTAGAAATGGATTAGGAATGAATATTTTCTTATATTTAATAATATTTAAATAAAATATTATTTTTTTAATCCATTTCTAGTCCCTTTCTGTTAGAAACGGATTAGAAACGGATATTTTCTAATATTTAATAATATATAAATAAAATATTAATTCTTAAATCCGTTTTTAGTCCCTTTATATTAGAAACAGATTTGGAACCGATATTTTTTAATATTTTAATAAATCAAATTTTTAGATGACTGTTTGTAAGCTGTTGTTATTAAGATCATATTTAAAATGATTAACATTTCATTGCTAATCCGTTCATATTACAAACAAAATAAATTCCATTTCTAACATTCCGCTTTTAAACAATAACTTTCTTGTAGTGTATATTGATACACACACGTATATACAAACATATAGAAATATTTTGGGGATGGTTTGCCAAACTCAGTAGAAGTCAAACTGAATTTGTTTGGTTTAGCTTTGTCGTTGTTGTTATGTCAAACATGGTACATTATGTGATTTGACATTTGCCATAGAGATCAAGACAAATACATCAGTTAGCTTTAAAGGTCAAAATAAACATGCTCTCATTAGCTTAAGATGCCAAAATGATGCGTAACCTTAACTGGAAAAGTGCTAGTTGATTTACATCTACTTCTTAGGATTAAAAACACTAGGCACCAGTGGTGGAATCATAAATTTGTTTAGTATATTTAGTATAAATCAGTCAATCGTATCAACAAAAATCAAGAAATTTCATTAAAAAATTACTTTAAACGATTGAAAGTTAAAATTGATTTTAGTGTTTAATTAGATTCTTTGATTGGTTTGAAAGGTGGAGAGAAAAAAACCATGCCTTTTTGGGATTCTAATATTTAAATAAAAAGAGTGTGAGTTTCCATAATAGTCCTCTTCGTTTATTTCGGCGAAAACTTGGGAAAATAGCTAGAAAATATTGAAAGTGAAGAAGACCAAAAGTAGTTAGTTTAAGTTTTTTAAAGATGTTACAGAAAATAAAAATACAAAATAAAACTTAATATTTATATAATGACTCACATACTTGCCATAAAAATGTTTAAATATTGTACTTTCACCCTCATTTTCCCAATTTAGTGTGGTCATTTTAATTATATTTCTAAACAAATATACATAATATAATTACTATTAATACTTTTTAAAATTTTCAGGGGACATCTGTGTTGGATAATATGGAACATATTTAATGTGGTAAGATAGAAGAGACATTAAGTCGTAATCAAACCATTGAGAGAGAAAGAGACTTATATTAGCACACAGTTTTATGTAGAATCAGACAAAAGAACCAAACTCTCACTTGTTATATGATGTACTCAATATAAGATAGAATTCATTCAAATTTATATCCAATCACCAACTACTAATAGAACACTAATTTTATTTCTAGTTTGCTTCACTAACATAACAACAAATGATTTAGTCATTTGACTGGGTTATTTGTTGGAAACGATGATGGGCCAAAATATGCTAAAAAAAGATAGTAGAAAGAGGAAGATAACATAACACAACTTGATATAAACTTTATTTTCTAATCTTCATTCTTACCAAACACTACATAGATAGCCTCTAATATAGGCTTTACATAAACCCTTGATATTCTATAACTCTTATTCATAACTCTCCTTCATACACCACATTTATTCCACGTAACTTCTATAACTCATGACCATTGATCTTCATATTCCTCAACTCCTAACCTTTCATATTCTCTTACTTATGTTTCATAATAACCCTCACATTATCAACTCATATTATGTTTAAGTTTATTTCCAACATCCCCCTTAAACTTAAACATTTTGACCAAGTAAATGACAAGCACAACCTTTTGGATAAACACAAACGCCTTTTGATGACATTGAATCAAATTCTTCCTCTGGATCTAAATCCATCATTCTTTCTTTTAACTCCTTCAACTCTTTACTAGTTTCAATGAGGCTTTTCCATAGCTCTTCATAAGCTTCCTTTAGGTCTTCAAACTCATACTTGAGTTCAGCGAGCTCTTCTTCATTTATATCTTTTATGACAATGTTGTAGTATTGTCCTAGATGCTTTATCACTCGCATTGAGGCATCATTCTCCTCATCTTTCTTTGTATATGCACGGGGTCCACATATTTCATGACTTCCTTACTTATCCTCAAACCTTATTATCACAACAAAATTAGGTAAGTGGTCAGGACCATTTCGTTCACATTCATACCTTGGGGGTGGAAGGTTTAGTTTTTCTAATATCTCCTTGAGCATCGTCTTGAATTGCGCTGACACAACAACTGGTCTTCCGTTCTCTATTTCTCTTCTCTTGACTGTTGATGAGTGTCCGCAAGCACACGGGCCGTCAAGTAATACCCCTCGCGCAAGCACGAGGGGATCGTATTACCTGGGGTCCCAAGAGCTACTATTACTTCCCCCTAGACGGCACTGTCTAGTCTAACAAATATAAGTTTAAAACAAAATAAGAAAACTAGAAAGTGAGATAACTATAGACAAGTTGGACTAAGGAAAACCACATGAATAGATTAAAAAAGAAAATAACAATGAAAGTGCGAGGCCCTGGAAAGGATCTCCTCAGGACTACTAAAGCTAGACAAATATTGGAATTAAACAGGCAATGATGGTTTGGGCCAAGAGATATCCTAAGGTTGGTTACCCTGATGGTTACGGAGATAACCCCTAATCCTACAAAAGTATTGGCTCAGAATCTCTTCTGGCCAAATCCTCCTACTATTGCAATGCACACAGGGAAATCTCTAATTAGGGCAGATACTCAACCTAGGTCCAGCCCTAATGGCCGGAGGGGTATGAAGTATCCGATGGTCACGACATGTTCATACATGAATCCCCATTAAGCTAGGTGTATCTAATACAAGGGCGATGGTCATGCACCAAGTACAACCTAAAAGTTAAAATACATAGTTCTCATGCAAATCAACACATCAAAGTTCACCAAGCTTAAACCACAACAACACCAAATACCATAAATGTGAATCACAACATTTATACAAGCAAGTTTGTAACAAGGTTCATCGGATGCCCGGTGACCTTGGGAGTCTAGTTCAACATGATAAGCAAGGAAATCTCAAGATACATATGAAGCAATGAATAAAACCAAAGAAAGAACCTTGAATGTTGATTAGAAGGTGGTGATGGGAGCTTGTCGAATCTTCGCCAGCAAGCTCCTTGATGTTCTCCTTGATAGCACTCCTCTTCTCCCCTTGGATTTGCACCTTAGATCTGCTTCTCCAACCCCTTGAATCCGTTGAGAATGATGGTGGAGAAATGATGGCCAAAAGACATCCTTTTTTATGCGCTAACTATGCTTTTAAAGCCATCCACCCCAAGCTATGCCGACAGTGCACGAGCGTGCAGTAGCCTGCGTAGTTCATTACCCTTTTGTTCACAGAAAGCGGGGTCGGGGCTACAGTGCACTGCTGCAGTACCAGTTACATTACTTTGCTATAGTAATTCATCTACAGTACAATACTGGTTGGTTCACAGCTTTCCACATGTAAGACCCGACTTCCTTGCAATAGTACCGCCACAGTGTTTTTGCTTCAAAAACTTGATTTTTGGTGCCAATTTCACTCAAATTGCATTCTCGAGCTCATTCTAGCTTCTTTGGGTCCTGCAATAAGGAAATAACCAATTTGGACAAAAAACGGGCATTGATTCATCTAAAATAGCATGCAAACATATACAAAACTAACGTATAAATACATACATTTGGGCTCTTATCAACTGTCTTCTTCAGTCTTCTTTCTTTGTTGAGCTTTGTTCACAGCTCTCACTCCTTTCTCCTTCGACTTTGCCTTCAAGTCGGTTGACTTAAACTTCAAGCTTCTTGCCCAACTTGGCTTCACTTCTACAAGCTTGAGTCTCAGAGGACTTTTATGGAGAATCACCTATCGATACTGCCACAATTATTGGGAACGACAAATTTTCACCAACTCTTCAACCTCTCTCTGATACCACTGTTAGAAATGATGATGGGCCAAAATATACTCAAAAGAGATAGCAAGAATAGGAAGATAACATAACACAACTTTATATAAACTTTATTTTCTAATCTTCACTCTTACCAAACACTACATAGATAGCCTCTTTATAGGCTTTACATAAATCCTTGATATTTTATAACTCTTATTCTTAACTCTCCTTAATACACCACATTTATTCCACGTAACTCATGACCCTTGATCTTCATATTCCTTAACTCCTAACCTTTCATATTCTCTAACTTATGTTTCATAATAACCCGCACATCATTAACCCATATTATGTTTAAGTTTATTTCTAACATTATTGACCATATGGTCTTTTCACGCTGGCATCTAGATAACTCCACATCAACTTTAACTATTCAACACCATCCTTTAGTTCAAAGCTGTATAATCCCAATAACATGCTGGAATATATATGCTTATGAACAGATAAACTTTTGGTGAGTATATCGGTTACTTGATCCTCTATATTGGAAAACTTTAGAACAATGGAGGCATCTACTATTAGATCTCTAATTAAATGATAGCGAATGTCAATATGTTTCGTTCATCCTTGTTGAATAGGGTTTCTAATAAGACCTATTACAGATTTATTGTAATAGGAGATCTCAGTTGTTTCCTTTTGCTGCTTGACATGTTGAGGCTATGATTAAGTTATATTTGGCCTCAGCTATTGAAAGAGCCATTATTTCTTGCTTCTTGGAATTCCAGGTGATTGGAGCTGAGCCCATAGAGAACATACTCGTGGAGATGCTTTTTCTATCTTTAATGGATCTTGCCCAGTCGCTATCCGTGAATCCTCTCAATTTGAAGTTTACAATCGGTGTGTAATACAACCCATAGTTCAAGGTTCTAGTTATATGTCTTTGGATATGCCTTCCTGCACCAAAATGCAGCTTTGTAGGACTTTTCTTGAACCTTGAAACCATTCCAACTAAGGATATATCTGGTAAGTATGGGTTAGAAATAAGTCCACCAACTAGGCTCTTATACATTTATGCATTAGCTTCATCAAGGTTATCACAAAGTTGTAGTTTTTCACCATTGTTCATGGAAGTGTTGTAGGTTTACATTGGATCGTATTGAACTTCTTAAGGAGTTTTTTTGCATAACACTTCTGAAGAAGAAATATTCCTATCTCCTTCTACATTACTTCTAATCCGAGAAAGTGTTGCAACACTCTTAGATCGGTCATTTGAAAGCTCTCCATCATCCTCAGCTTGAAATTGTCAACTAGTGATTGAGGGGTCCCCATGTAGGTTATATCATCTACATAGAGATAGACCAATAGCAATTCATCTTCTCCCTCTGCCTTCTTGTAAAGAGTAGGTTCACTAATAACACCCTTTCGAGTGTGCCCCGAAAGTGCACGGGTTGTCGAAGTAATAATATCCCGGTGAGTGGGTAATCGAATCCACAGGGAGTAGTGATTCAAGACAAGAGGAATTGCTACTTAGCTAGTCTGGAAATAATGGTAGTGAGAGAAAGCAATGTGTGTGTGCAATATAAGAAAGAGAAATATGAAAGAAAAAATAGTACAAGCAAAAAGTAAGGAGGAAACAATCAATGCGAATATAGGGTACCCGGACAAAGTTCCCCCTAGGACTAATGCTTCTAGTGCAAGACTAGTATTATACCTTCTAATTGATGTCTAATGAGTCGTGGAAATCCTTAAGCACATGGTCCCAAAAATAAGGTCAACCGTGACTCGCTCCAACACTATGCCTCGGCACTAGGATTCACTACAACACTTCACACTGTTGATCACTTAACTAAGCCCCAGGGGAGTCCATCTCCTAAGCCTCACACTATGTGAAACTGCTTGGGGTTCTAGGGATTCCAAGTGATAGACCTTGTTCCTAAGTGTAGTTCTAACCCTTTGGTTCAAGTAAAAGAACCCTCATTGATAAACGCCTAAACATACGTATTTTCCATGTATTCGGGTGTATGTATTACGTATTTTTCTATGAGTTGGCACCCGTTTTTGGTCTGAATTGGTTTCTTTCGTGTTACAGGTACTGATGTGACCCCTTTGAGCTCATTGATAGAATTTGAGAAGAAATCGGCAAAGAAAACACTATTTCATAGGGGGTACTGTAGCAGATCCTGTAGCACGAACCATTTGGCGAAATGGCTAAGTCTGGAGGTTCATGCGGGCTGTCATGCGGGCACTGCCGAGGCCGCATACGGCACTGTAGCAGTTCTACTGTAGCGGCACTGTAGCAACTTACGCGATTTCGGGATTTTCTCGGGAATTTTCTCTCCCCGCATGCGGGGCCGCATAGGGGGCCGCATAACCCACTGGAAAAAGTTTTCTTTTAAGGGTTTTGAGTTCATTTGGAAGAGGGAGGAGCCCTAGGTCTTGAGCCAACTTGCCACCATCTTCAAATCGGAGCTAGGAGCTGCCGTCGGAGGCCATTTCCGGGGAGAGAACGACGAGGAGAGCGACATACGACGAGATCCACCCTCTTGATCCTTAGTTTGGAGGAGAATCGACAAGGGAAGCCACCCCTTTGGTGGCGTCTTTGGAACGTCATTCGGCTTCTATCTTTTGAGGGGGTGTTCTCATCTATGTATTTGGTTGTTTTGATGTGTTTTCTTGTGTATTTTGTATTCATGGGCAACTAAACCCCAAGGTCACCGGATGTAGGTGAACCTTGGGGGTGAACTTGTGTAGGATGCTTGCTTGACTTGATTTATGCATTTGAGACTTGTTTGTGAACCTTGTTTGGTGTATTTGATTGCTTGGTATGCATGAGAACTCTGTGTATCATTGTTTAGATAATGCTAGGAAGCATGACCATTGCCCTAGTATTAGGCTCACCAAGCTTGGTAGGGATACATGTATGAATACGCCGTGACCATCGGATATTTGTACCCCTCCAATTGTTAGGGTTGACCTAGTTTGTGTCTTCTCCCTAACTTGAGAAACCTTTTGCTCCCTTTGCAATCGTGTGAGGATTCGAGCGGAAGGAATTCCGTATTCGATACTTGTACCGGATTAGGGACCAATTTCCGTGACCATCGGGTTGGTCTAACTTCGGGTTTCTCGGTCCAAACTACCCATTTGCATGCTAGTTAAGGCAAGCCCCGCACTTTAGTAGCCCCCTTGGTAATCCTCATCCGTGACCCTCTCTTTATATTGTTTTATCCCTCGTTCATTGCCTCCACCTTAGAACACTTTATTTGCATGTTAATCATCTTTTTACTTTCTTTTGCACAACACTTGACTTGATCGGCCAAACAATCATACGAAGAGGAAGTAAGGGTAGATTCTCGGGCCCTTGGGAATACGACCCCCTCGCGCGCGCGTGAGGGGTATTACTTGACGACCCGTGCACTTGCGGTCGACCCATCACTCATCTCAGTTAAGCCCCAGTACTAGGATTCACTACAACCCTTCACTCTGTTTCTCGTGCAACTAAACCCTAGGGGAGTTCATCTCCTAGCATTTCACTCTAGTTCGATCGCAAAGAACTCTTGGAAAACGGAGGTAGGAAAAATCACGCCGAAGGGGACAAGGGGACGTTTCATTACCTCTCGACTCACTCTCTTGTCCCTCTCTAATCTCGTGTAGTTTAATCCTATAGAAGTTGTCACACCTTCCAAGGATAACCTAGATGACTCTCAACCCTAGTGTCACAACTAAGGGAAAATCAATACAATTATAATGGAAGATTGGAACTCAATTAAAAGCATCAATTAAGAAAGCATAATAAAAGTCATAGAAATAATATCATCCTAGGGTTTACAAGTCTGAATACCCACTGGGGGTTTCGCTCTCCAAGGAGCTATACAAAATCATTGAAGTGTATGTATAAATAAGTATAGCAAACATGAATAAAACCCCATTGGGATGCATGGTGATGGTCTTAAGAAGCCGCTCCGTCTTCTCCACCAAATCCCTTGTCAAGGCTAGGGCACGCCTCACCGAATCGATGCCGATAAAAACTCCCCCAATAGCTATCTTCCAAAGAATGTCAATGTCGATGCCGTAGAATGCTCCAAAAGCCCTCAAAATCCTCTCCAAACCCTAGTCGCGAGCTCTCCAGAAGTTGGGCTAAAGATAGGTCGAAAATTCCCCAAATAAATCTGAGTCACGGGATTTTAAAGGTTGAAATCAGGCATCCATACGGCTGTGTAAATTTTCTGAAAATCAATTTCTGGCGCGCAGTGAACAGTAAACTGATACATTGATTTGCTACATTACTCACACCCGAGTTATTCCCAACTTCATGTTCTTCATCGAGGCCATTGCATTGGGCACACAACTAATGGTAGATCATGTTGTTTCTTCTTTTCTCCTTATTGACGAAGTTCTTCAATGTTACACGTACTAGACTTTATGAGTGTGACTGCCTTTGTGTCCCTCCAAATCATAGAACAATTCAAGTACATTGGAGGTTGGCACACACCCACAAGTCTAGAACCCTTGCCTTGATCCAAGAAACTCCCCAACAAACATGGACATGACCTAATTTTGCTCATTTTCCTCTAACTCTTCTCCACAAACCTACATGCACAAAAGAACACAAATGCACACTATTCAATAATAAAATCTGAGAAAAGTAATGCTCAATGTAAGAATATAATACTTCATATTACTTAAACACGAGCACTTATCATTCACTATCACATCTTTTAAATCTTTGCTGAAGAAAATTCTAATCTATTTTGTTGTACTTAGTCATGGGTGCCTATTTTAATCCATATAAAGCCTTCCTAAGCCAATACACCTTGTTCTCCCTTCCTTCAAGCTCAAACCCTTCAAGTTGCTTGACATAAACCTCCTCTAATAACTCACCAGTTAAAAAAGCAAATTTCACCTCCAGTTGATACATTAGCCACTTCATTTAAGCAGGTAAGGCAAGGAGAAGTCTCACTATTTCAAACCTCACAACTGTAGAGAAGTTTTCATTAAAGTCTTCCATACTTCTGAGAATACCTTTTTGCTACAAGATGGGTTAAGTTTTGTACCTTTGTACAGCTCCATCTACACTCACCTTTGTGTTGAAAACCCATTTCAGACCAACAAGTTGCTTCCCTTATGGTAAATCAACGAGATACAGGGTCTTGTTCCTTTGAATCACAGAAAGATCTTCCATTGTTAGTAGCTTTGACTGTTCAACAATCGGATCCCCATAGTTGACCATGTAGCTTCATCCTTACCAGGAACCTCTAAAATTTTCATTATACTTCCTATCTATAGAAAATTTTTGAAAGAATGTAGATTGAAGGTGAAGAAAATGAAATATGTTTGATGCTAGAGTGGAGATTGAAAATGGAGAAAATGATGCATATTTTCAATGTATATCTCATTGTACATGAGAAGTTCTATATAGAGAACTTGTAAAGAGCTATACAATAGAGGTCAATTATATAAGGGTATAGCTATATATGAGATATGTCATACATAACATAACGCAAAAACATCATAAAAAGTAATCAAAGGAATAATGATAGTTACTTTTCCATTATCTCTAGCATCTAAAAGCCTTCCTTCTATTCAAAATGATGATTGAAAATTCACAAAGAATGCGAGAATGAAATTTTTAGAAATAGAGTTTCAAACGTAGAGTTCCAAAACTAGAGGTCAAAGCTTTTATCACTCAGTTTTTGGTAAAAATGTTTCACCTTTATTTCAACTTATACATTGGCCTTTTATTCATGACTTACCACATATTCTAAGGAAACTTAATTAGCATCTAAACTAAATTATAGTTCAAAGCATAACATTTTATAGCTATGTAAAATACTAAAGTTTCAACTACTCTAAGAGCTTGTTGGGATGCATAATAAATTTTTCCATAGGAATTTTATTCCATAAGATTCGAAGATAATTTATGTGGAAATTATTACAGGAAAAATTCCTACGGAATGGTGTTTGGGTATACACAGGATAATTTTTCTATGAAAATAATTTTGTACTAGAAACAACAAACTAAGAATGATTCTACCTTTAGCCTCGGGTAAAACTCCACCAAGCAATCTACATTTGTACTAGAAACATAAGAATTGATTCTCAAACACAAATTGTCTTGCAATAGTTTGTATAGCTAATGCACAAGAGTTCTACTATCCATTATAAAAATAACAAACTGAAAGACACCAACTTAAATAACATTAAGAATGTTATCAATGCATATTTGAGAATAAAGAATACAACTTTCACTAGATTCCTAGTACAAACAAATTCTAACAAAGAATTTTATCAAAGACAATAACAATAGCTGATTATTGACTTCAGAAAACCAAAAGCAAAAGTTGAGATGAGAACATTACTCCTTTTTGTTCTCCTTCTACTCAGAGTTAGAAGTAAGGCCAGAATCATTATCAACATCCACTGAGGCAATGACACTTGCAACAGCATACCCATAAACAAGCTCTGTAACCCTGGTTTCAGCTCCTTGTTATAGAACTCCTCATACTCTGCCCTGTCTCCTGTTTTCTTCTTCACCTCCACCACCAACAGTGAACTTGAAAGCTCAAATATCTCCACTGCTATTGTAAGTGGCCCCTTTTCCCTTTCCCTTGTACCCTCCAAAATAACTTTACACTCATTCTTCCTTACTATAAAGCTCACGATTTTAGCAATTTTCTTCCAATTTTGCGATAATCTTCGATACTGGTTCAAATGAAACAAAGCCCTTGTTTCCTCATCCCTCTCCTGAAATAACCCTAAAAGATCAAAACCCCATGAGAATGATATGATATCAAAGGCATTCAAGCTAGCAGGCCTTGGCAATCCTAATCCATGCCTCTCTACATCAGACAATGTAGGGCGGCATGAAGTCACTAATGAATCAAAGTTAGACTCTGACTTATACATCTCCTCCCACGAAGGCAACGACACAGAGTCAATGCCATCCTCAATGGGATAGAACTTATTATCTTCCATCTAATACCTGAAATGCTTGAATCCTTTTTTGAACAATTCGCTTTGAATTATCTCCTAGATGGTGATCCTAGTCTTTGGATTGATATCAAAAAGGCGAGAGAGGAGCTTTACTAGGTTATATGAGAACCATCATGGGTGGCAGAATGTCGACCTTAGCAGTGTCGTAGCCACAACAATCGAGCACCTCGGCGCGATAGGTGCGAAGGTACCACAAAAGGTGTGAAAGAGCCCATCTTGCCTGATTTGGTCTGATACCGCTCTGAGACCGAAGTTGGAGACCTTGAGATCACCATTAGTATCATCTTCTAGAAGATTCTTAGGTTTGACGTTACTGTGGAAGATGTCAAGTCCGTGGCAGAAGGAGATGACAGAGATCAGCTGCTAGAAGTACCGGCGAGCAGTGTCCTCATAAAGATGACGTTTAGCTATAAAGGAGAAGGAAGCAATGGTTGCACAGTTTGCTGTTGAAGCTACACTCAAAAGACTGCTTGCTTCTCAAAAAGAAGTCCGCCCGAAAAGTAGAGGAAAACATTTTGGATACCATCTCTTTTTCAAATTAATATGAAATCATATGATTCCATAGTAATTTTACACTGTAAAAATAATACCTAAATAGCCTTTATTATAATTTCCTTTATAATACTAAATTCCATAGGAACCACCACCATTCCTATGGAACTTAGTGGTACCCAAACAGCTCCTAATTCTTATATAAACATGTTAGGAATGTGCATTGGCAACTAACACTTCGTTTAATGCACTTCCTTTACAACCCCAATCATTTCTCCAAGATAAGAGTACTAGCCTTTCTTTCAACAATGCCTTATTAAGTATATTAGGTAAATGATCGCGTGGTTTGCAATATTTCAATTCAATTTCTCATTTCCTAATAGCTTTCTTTATGAAGTGATATTTAAAGGCAATGTGTTTAGTTTGGTCACAACTTATTAGATTCCTTTCCTACAACAATAGCTAATTTATTATCACAATGCAATATAATACCTCCATCTTACTCGCACCCAATGTCTTCAAGAATTCTTCTTAACCAAATGGCTTGTAATGTAGCTTAGCTGTTATCGCATACATTTTTTAGATGTGGACTATGCTTTAATATTTTGTTTTATAAATCCAGGTGTATACAATGGAACCAAGAGTGAAAACACATTCTAAGTACATTTTATATAATCTAAGAATGTAGCCCAATAATTATCTATATAGCCAATTAGACTACATTCTTATAATGATTTATAAAGATTCCAAAGTCAATTATGCCTTATAGATATCTTCACACCTTTTAGGAGCTCCAATATGATTCTGACTTATCTCTTGCATAAATTTGAAAAGAAAACTTGTAGTAAACATAATATCTAGTTTGGTGGAAGTAAGATATAGTAGACATCTAATAAGACTTCTATAAACAGCTGCTGTATTTGCTTTTTTTCCCCCAATCCATTGTCTTTCTTCTTGACATTCACAACTAAGGATGCGGATACAGTTTACATCCATTCCTTCTAAATCTTTTGAGAATAACTTTAGTGTAGCTTCTTTGAGAAATAAATGTTCCTTCTTTCTTTTTAATTACCTTGATACTCAAGAAGTAATGTAGCAACCCCTATATCTATCATTCTATAAGTCTGCAATAATGTATTCATTTTTTTAAGTTGATTAAAATTTTATGCATTCTTTTACGACTTGAAATGGATTCACCACAAGTCTTCATTTGATTTGTTATTTCCATAAATCTAATGAAATAGTCATTCAAGTTTTAAGACTCGTTCATCTTCAAATTTTCAAATTCTCTACATAAGGAGTGCATTTTGATTATGATAGGGACTAATGTCACCTATGACAGCTAAGTGCAGTTGTCGATCAAGTAATATAATGTGCTAAAAACAGGGTTGTAGATCCATGAGGAACTAGAGAGTATAAGTACTAATTCACAGCTTGTCAATTAGCCTAAATAAAATTGTATGTATTAAATCTAAAATAGAAGCTAAGAACCTAAACATAAGTAAAATCATGGAAAATTAAGCATGTAAGAAGAGTGTTTGGGCATAGATTTCCCCTAGGGTTTGATTAGGTTCAAGACAAGGGTGCACTAGATTTTGCAATATACTTGAGCCGAGAGAGTTCCAAAATCATATTATTTCCTTTCGCAAGATGAACAATAACTAGTTACATACATTGTTGATACAGCTACGTACTCTATGACTGCGTTGCACTCAGTGAACTTTATCTAAAGAAGACATGGATTTAGTAAATAGCCAATCCCTCTCTCAAGTCACTACTACTCTGATGCCGCCAGAGTGATAGTTGGTAGTCTATTGAAGGTGTAATTTCCAGTCTAGATGAGTAAGATTTATTAAATGAGAGAAAGAGGACAGTGCAGCCTGCATAAACTAATGGCATGATGGTGTTTGCCTGGCATACATTCATATGTGTTAGGCAAGTATTGTTTGGTGGATCTATGTCTGTGTTCCCAAATTAAACACCGAATGTTAAGGCTAAAATAAAGGCGTACAAGCTTCCAGGGATTTCTCAAGATAGGGATTCTAAAATGATTGACTTTTTTACCCGGTGAAAAGTGTTGTTTTAATTGAGTCAGTGGAGATAGTAACTGAACCGTGGTTTCTACTGAGGTGGAGATTGGTTCCATTAGGTCAAAGCCCATTTCAAGACTCCCTAATGTTTTTAGCTTGACCATGGTCTACCCAATGGGTGATCCAATCCAAAAACTTAACACCATGAAACCAAAGGCAAAGGGATGCTTGAGGACTCAGCCTTGTCTGTTAGGAGAAGTTTAGAATTCCTGGGACCCTGAGTTGGTGAAGCAAATGATCCAAATAATGTGTTATCCACCGTTAATGCAAGCTAATATTTACTAATCTTGAGCTTCACCCAGGGTGTTATTATTTCTTAATTAATCTTTCATAATAATCTCTAATATCTACCTTTACATCTCATTTAAGTTGTACCTATCTTTTAATATGTTGTTTCATAACCACTTAGACATTTTGATAGTTGACCTGACAATTCTTCTAAAAAACTTATTTTTAAATAAAAATATAATTAAATATGAAAAAATAAATATTTTATAATTTATGAAAATGTAAAAAAATATTTTATAAGATGATGACGATCATAATAAATATATTGTTTACTTATTATTAAAGAATTTAATGTTAATATACTCTCCAACCCCCACACCACATTATTGTCAAACCCGCCATAAATAGGTTATATATAGATCAACTTGATTATGACATGATTAATAAATGGATTTGGCGGACTGGCATGATTACAACATAAACATCATTATGTTATAAATGGGTCTACATAATTATAACACAAAAATGATTAGTTTAACCTCAAACCCAACTTAACTCACATATTACACCAAATGGGCTATATATAAGCACCCTTTATTTGGTGGCCGACAGAATTAGTGGATATTCTAAAGTCAAATAAATGATGCTGTCAGTGCTAATCTTATAAGAAAAAGAATTAGATAGCTTTTGAAATTTATTTATTTATTTGTTATTTATAATTATTATTTTGTGGCAAATAGGTGGCAAGCGCACCCTATTTAAGAAAAGTCAATAATGTGCACAGACATGAAGCACACTCAACAAGCACATATTCTTTAATTTGAATGGATTTTGGAGTTTAATTTTGACCCATCTAAAAATAAATACATTAAGCAAAGGACTCGGTGCCACTAGGTGAAGAGGCTATTGAGTTTTGACATTTTTTACTAAAAATATTATGAAGGCAATATTGATTAGAAAGTAACTTTTCCGAGTAAAGAAAAGTGTACGTTGATCAAATCCATGAAAAATTATTTTCTAGTGTTGGGTAAGTTAATACGTTCTTGAGAATGTTACTAATTTATTAATTTATATTTAAATTAGTTAATTAATTAATTCATATAAAAGTTAATATTTAAACATACCAAATGGAATGATATCAAAACATGAACACGTTATTATTTTTTTGTTAATATTTATTTATATTTTGAAATTGACAAACAAATTATAAAAGAATAAAAATAAAGAGGAGAACAGAAATGAGAAACGGAGAGAAAGGAGAAGAAAATAAATTGAAGATATAAACAATACAAAAAATATAAAAAGAGAGAAGCGCAATTTTGGTTTGATTGAAGATGAGGATATTTTAAATAAAATACATTTTGTAACTTTTTTTATCAATTGGAAAATTAATTTGTAATGGAATTTTTTTTAAAATCAAAGAAAATAGTTCTATGGGCTCACTAACTTTTCTAACAAATAAAAAAATATTAAATTATCGAAAGTGATTCTACAAAATTTCTTTCGGTAAAAAAGTGAGATCTTTCCATCGTGTTTAGTGAGCATTTTAGTTATTTGCATATGTTTATAACTTGACATAACCTGTATCGGGATATGTATGGTTTGCTTGCGGAAACCAAGAATGGAGGGATTTGTTTTTTTCTCCTAGAAAAGATTCAAATATTTATTAAGAAAATATTTGGAGTATTTGCTAAATAAAATAAAGGCAACAAAAATTAAGAGTCAAAGAACCAGTATATACTATGAAAGCAGTTTTTCAAGGAGACTCAACATAAGGGAGATATGCATTGTTCAACCCCAATATAATTTTATTTAAAAATATTTTATTATTATTAAATAAAAATAAATAATAATAATAATAATAATAATAATAATAATAATAATAATAATGCACAAGAATTTAAACATGTTTGACACACATGGCTCCACAAGTTTTATAAGTTTCATAGACTTTCATCACTACATATATAGGATAACTGATCAATAATAAAACAAGAGTATGAGTCATTTATTTATAAGATAAAATCTAAATTTAATGATCAAATATGAAAATTTTAGAATCAGAAAATTATTTCATAAGATTTTCGAGTTTGCATCAAAATTAAGGTAGAGTTGAGCATAATATGCAACTATAGAAAAATTTCGTAATGTTACACGAAGACACATAGACATTTGATACTAATTAAAAGTACCTTAGTTGGTGGTAATATTTTTTGAGAATGAATGCCCTCATAAATACTAAAATTGAAAACAATAAAATAAATACGAAGAAAAAAATAAGAACTCTTCAAAGATTATAAAGACGACATTATTAATTCATGATTCCAACAGTTTTACATATGTGATAGCTAATTAGTTATAAAATAACATATGCTATATATCCAAAAGCTAATTGATTATAAAATAAAATATACATCAACTTATCAACAAGGTGTAAGATCCTAATTTAAAAATCAAATCTTAATGTGTCCCATGCTCTCAAAATACTTTTTGCCGCCAAAAACTCATGATCTTCATGTGGAAGTATTAATTTCTGGAAGTATTTTTTGAAAAATTAAGATTGTCATATATTATAGTATTTCTAGAATTATTGCCTCATATACATCTATAAACTCAAAATAACTAGTTTTAGATGATTAAGTGGAAGGTATGATGTGCAATACAAATTTTTCAACAGCATCCTTGATAGTCGCCATCATTCTTTAAACCTCAATATTTATCCTTACAATCATAAAATAACAATTTTTTGAATTTGCATATCCATGAAATCTCAATATTTATTCAATAAATCTATGAATTTATCCAATTTAAATTATAAAAATCCATAATATCTCATTGGGCATTGGTTTATCTATTTTTACAAAAGATAATAATATCTCATTATTATTTTAAATTTATAATAACATTTAATTATTTGAGTTATTTCTAATAATATATATATATATATATATATATATATATATATATATATATATATATATATATATATATTCTCATTGAGTTGGATATAGGAATCAATAATATGGTCAAAATTTATTATAAAATAAACTAAAAAAAAATAAAAATAGTTTGTTTGTCTATGATTAAGAAAAAATAGAAATTATCTTAGATTTCAAAATAACTGTTCTTCAAAATGAAAGATTCCATGATAGCTCATTAATATTTTGAATTTATAATATTTTTTAAATAATGAAACTATTTTGACTGAGTTGGGTCAAAAACCTGTTATTCATAAAATAAATTTAAAAAGGAATCTAAAATTAGTTTACTTTTTAAAATTACGGTTTGGTCAATTTTTTATTCAAGTAATTACCTATAAGTCCTTCTATACTTTGCACATGCTCTAAAAAACCCTTGAAATTTGCTTATCCCTCAAAGCTCCCTCCTTTACAATATAATCCCCATCAAGTCCATATGTAAGTGGCCATGGAAATGACCTCTTTGCCCCTTGTTCATCTTCATCCTCCGTCTCTCTTTCTCCTTCTCCCCACCTCACTCCATTGATGTCGAAACCTTTTGCTGGAAGTTGTCCCATCACTATGGCATCGCTTGTCTCTCCTACCTTTCTTAGATCCTCATCGTCCACTAGCTATCTCAGTCTCATTCTGTTTCTGAAGCTATTCGGGAGCTTACTTATGCTTTTCCTATTTGCAATGTGAGTTTCTCTGCGTCTTCTTCTTTCTTGGTTCATGAATTTAATGGAGAAGTGAACAAATTGGTTGATGTTATTTGGGGGGATTAGGAAAGGTTGTGGATGAAGAGGAGGTGGAAATTTCATCTTCGATCGCGATTGAATGTGGGTTGAGGTGTGCTATGGTACATTCCAGAAAGAAAACATATGACTTGATTGAAAATTAGCACACATTCCAATAAAAAATATAGGATTAGGATTTTTATTGAAAAGTAGTAGACATTATGATAAGAAAACATAGGATGAGGGTTTTGATTAAAAAATAAAAGACATTCTCAACAGAAAACATGGGATTAGGTTTTCGATTGAAAAATATGAAGCGTTCCAAAATGAAATGTAGGAGACATTCCGAAAAGAAAATATAAGATTAGGGTTTTTATTCAAAAATATGAGACATTAGCAAAAGAAAACATAGAATTAGGGTTTTGATTCAAATATAGAAGACATTACCAAATGAAAACATAGGATTAGAGTTTTGGTTCAAAATAGGAGGCATTCAGAAAAGAAAATATATGATTAGGTCTTTGATTCAAAACCGAAAAATGGGAGACATTCCTAAAGAAAAACATAGGATTAGGATTTTGGTTAAAAAATAGGAGACCTTCCGAAAAGAAAACAAAATATTAGAGTTTTGTTTCAAAACCAAAAAATAGGAGAAATTATGAAAGAAAGCATCGGATTAGGATTTTTGATTAAAAAATGGGAAACATTCTGAAAAGAGAAAACATATGATTCTTGTTTTGATTCAGAACTAATAAATAGGAGGCATTCTGAAAAGAAAAACATAAGATTATAGTTTTGATTGAAAAATAGGAAACTTTCCAAAAACAAAACATAGGATTAGTGTTTTCATTAAAATAATAGTAGATATTAAAAAAAACATAGGATTAATTTTTTGATTCAAAACCAAAAAATAGGAGACATTACAAAAGAAAAATAAGATTAGGGTTTTGATAAAAAAATAGGTAAAATTCAGAAAAGAAAACATAAGACTAGGGTTTTGATTTAAAACATAAAAATAGTAGACATTCCAAAAAGCAGACATAGGATTAGGGTTTTGATAAAAACATAGGTGACATTACTAAAAGAAAACATATTATTATAGTTTTGATAAAAAAAAATAGGAGACACTACGAAAAGAAAATATAGGATTAGGGTTTTGATTTAAAACTGAAAAATAAGAGACATTCTAACAAGAAAAACATAGGATTAGAGTTTCGATTTAAAATAAAAAAATAGAAAATATTACGAGAAGAAACATAGGATTAGGGTTTTGATTGAAAAATAGGAGAGATCTCGAAAAGAAAACATAGCATTATCGTTTTAATTCGAACAAAAAAATAGGAGACATTTCAAAAAGTAAAACGTAGGATTAGGATTTTGTTTCAAATTGATAAATTGAGACATGAAGAAATAAAAACATAGGATTAGGGTTTTAATTGAAAAATAGGAGACGTTAGAAAAAAAAAAACTTGTGCATAGTATTAGCGGTTTGATTCAAAAACAGGAGACATTCCGAAAAAAAAAACATGGGATTAGGGTTTTGTTGAAAAGTAGGAGACATTCTTAAAAAGAGAATTAGGGTTTTTCATTCAAAACCAAAAAATAGGAGACATTTAGAAAAGAAAACATGTTGTTAGGGTTTTCATTCGAAAAAGAAAAATAGGAGATAATTCAAAAAGAAAAACATAGGATTAGGGTTTCGATTAAGAAATTGGTGGCATTCCGAAAAGAAAACATACGACTAGGGTTTTGATAAAAAAAATAGAAGACATTTCATAAAGAAAATATAGGATTAGGGTTTTGATTCAAAACAGATAAATAGGAGACATTCTGAAAAAAAGAACATAGGCATAGGGTTTTGACCAAAAAATAGGAGACATTCAGAAAACAAAACACAAGAATAAGGTTTTGATTCAAAACCAAAAAATAAGATGGATATGATTTAAAAATAGGAGACATTCAGTAAAGGAAACATAGGAGTAAGGTTTTCATTTAAAAATTGGAGACAATTCGTAAAGAAAACATATGAATAGGGTTTTGAATAAAAACGAAAAAATAGGAGGCATTACGAAAAGAAACATAGGATTATGATCTCGATTGAAAAATAGCTGGCATTCCGAAAAGTAAATATAGGATTCAAGTTTTTATTCAAACCCTAATAATAGGAGACATTCCGAAAAGAATATGAAGGATTAGGCTTTTGATTCAAAAATGATGAATAGGAGGCATTCCAAAAAGAAAACACGACATTAGGGTTTTGATTAAAATCTGAAAAAATAGAAGACATTCCAAAAGGAAAACATCGGTATAGGGTTTCGATTAAAAATAGGAGACATTTTGAAATGAAAATATAAGACTAAGGGTTTCATACAAAATAGAAAAATAGAAAATATTCCGAAAATAAAATATATGATTAGGGTTTTGATTCAGAACAGATAAATAGGAGACATTTCGAAAAAGAAAACATAGAAATAGGGTTTTGACTAAAAAATACTAGACATTCTGAAAACAAAACACAAGATTAGGGTTTTGATTAAAAACCAAAAAATATTAGGGTTTTGATTTAAAAATAGGAGACATTCAGTAAAAAAAATGTAGGGTTAGGGTTTTGATTTAAAAATTGGAAACATTGCATAAAGAAAACATAGGATTAGTGTTTCAATTGAAAAATAGGTGACATTCCAAAAAGTAAATATAGGATTAAAGTTTTCATTCAAAATAGAATAATAGGAGATATTCCGAAAAGAATATGAAAGATAAGGCTTTTGATTCAAAAATGATAAATAGGAGTTGACAATGTTTGTTAAACCACCACACTTGAAAGGATGGTGAGAGTTTTCTATTTATAATCATTTATATAATAAAGGTAACTATTACAAATCAAATCATATCAAACAAGAGAGGAAGGAAAATCAAATCAAATCAAACAAGAAAGGAAGAAAAGAATAAATGGATACAAAAGATTAGCCTATAATCAAGAGTCATATATGGTAAGGCTCAATTAAAGGCTATGTATCTTCAATAGGCCCCCCCCCCCCCCCCCCCCCCCCCCCCCCCCTCCCCCCGCGCAAGCTAAGCATCGGATTGGAACAAACGTGAGGCTTGGATCGGAAAAATTCAAAAAGATGTCGAGAAACACTTTTGGTGAAGATGTCAGCCACCTGGAGATGGGAAGGGACATGCTGGGTGCAAAGTTTGCCGGCAATAACGAGTTCCTGAAGGAAATTGTAATCTAATTCAACATGCTTGGCCCACTTGTGCGAAACGGGATTGGAGCTTAAAAAGATAGCACTTTTGTTGTCACATAAGAGTAGAGGCTGTTGTGGAATAGGGATCTTGAGGTCATGTAGAAGATGCATAAGCCAAAGAAGTTCAGCAGCAGTTATGGCAAGAGCACGATACTCAGATTCACAGCTGGAGCGTGAGACAGTAGGTTGCTTCTTTGCACTCCAAGAAACTAAATTGTTGCCAAGATAAATACAGTAGCCAGATGTGGAACGACGAGTATCAGGACATCCAGCCCAGTCAGCATCTGAGTAAGCTATCAGCGCACCAGGAATAGTGGATGGACAAAAGGTAAGGCCAAAGTGGAGTGTGCCCTTAACATAGCGAAGAATACGCTTGACAGGGAATGGAGAAATCTCCAACACAGTAACCTTGGCGTCGTAGTCATTGTCTTTGTCACAATAGGAGACCTCAGTCTCATTGGTGGAGCAAAGAAGCAAGCCATCAAGACAAGAGCAGAGACGAGGAGGAAGCGCGCATCGATCGCCATGGCCACGAACTCCTTCGAACGCTCAGTGGTTGACAATGTTTGTTGAACCACCACACTTGAAAGGGTGGTGAGAGTTTTCTATTTATAATCATTTACATAATAAAGGTAACTATTACAAATCAAATCATATCAAACAAGAGAGGAAGGAAAATCAAATCAAATCAAACAAGAAAGGAAGGAAAGAATAAATGGATACAAAAGATTAGCCTATAATCAAGAGTCATATATGGTAAGGCTTAATTAAAGGCTACGTATCCTCAACAGGAGTCATACCAAAGAGAAAACATGGCATTAGAGTTTTGATTAAAATCCGAAAAGATAGGAGACATTCCAGAAAGAAAACATAGAATTAGGCTTTCGATTCAAAAATAGGAGACATTCTAAAATGAAAACGTAAGACTAAGGTTTTCATTCAAAACCAAAAAATAGGAGACTTTTCAAAAAGAAATAATAAGATTAGGATTTTGATTGAAAAATAGGAGACATTCCTAAAAGAAAACATAGGATTAGATTTTTGAATCAAAACCAAACAATAGGACACATTCGGAAAAGAAAACATTGGGTTATGGTTTTGATTCAAAACTATGAGCCATTCCAAAATAAAAACATAGGACTAGGGTTTTGATTCAAAATTGAAAATGGCAAACATTACGAAAAGAAAATATAGGATTAGTGTTTTGATTGAAAATAAGAGATGTTAAAAACGAAAATATAGTATTATGGATTTGAATGAAAAATAGAAGACTTTCAGAAAAGAAAATATATGATTTGGGTTTTGATTCTAAAATATAATATATTCTAAAAAGAAACCATAGGATTAGGTTTATGATTGAAAGCCGAAATATAGGAGATATTCCAAAAAATAGGAGACATTCTGAAAAGAAATATAGGATTATGATTTCAATTGAAAAATAGGAGACCTTGATAAAAGTAAACATAGGATTATAGTTTTGATTCAAAACCAGAAAATAGGAGACATTCCGAAAAAAATACATTGGATTATTGATGTACTCTTCACAAGTACACGGATCGTTACATGTAATAGAATGGTACCCCCTACGCGGTAGGGTTGTCTAACCACACGGCCTGGACTTCTAGTACTAATTAATCCTCTAATGTCTAGCGAGTCAAAGGGGTTAGCTGAAAGGGTTAAAAGGTAACAAGAATAACAAGATAAGGATGAAATTAACAGGTAGACTTGTATCAAGTTTTTAATAACAAGAAAATAATGCCCCGGCACGATTCCTCTGTGCTCAAGATACTGACTTGAATCTAATACCTAGCATGATACATTCTAAGATCCTTGTGGGTGCTCAAAAGCTTTGTTGCAGCTATGGCTCTCAAATATGTCAAGGGCTGCAAGTGTAACTGCGGGCTTCATACACGTCGAGTTTTGCAACTACGCTAGTCAATCGCAAATACGACAATCCACATACGTTCAGTTTTACACAAGCATCTACACAAATCAAGCACATCAAGTTATGCAAACACATGAAAAACACAAGAATGCTAAAAAACTCTATAGGCAAAAGAAAACAAGTATTCAAAGTATCAAGAACAACATAGTTCAACATCCCGGGGAACTGTAAAACGGTTACCTAGTTATGAATTGATACAACTGAGAAGAAAGAATGAGAGAACTAGGGTAAGAATTCATGATCCTCCTCTTTACAAATCTCATATTAATTATGCTTCAAAAGCTTCATGGATGAGCTAGCTCTACTTCCTTTGAGCCTCCAACTCGACCTTGATCCCCTTAAATGGTGCGGTGAAACTTGATCTTCACCCTCATTAATGCTCTCCCGGTGAAGAAAATCCCCAAATAAAAGATGAGGAGAAACCCTAGAATCTGGAGTTAAAAAGGGTGTTTTCAGGCTTGACATGGTCTAAGCACGGTTATGCTTAAACCGTGCTCTTCTGTGAGACTCTGAGTGAATTCACTAAGTATCAGCTAGTGATATTCACTGGGAGAAGCACGGTCATGCTTCACCCATGCTTCGCCTGAGTAGGACCATGCAAGGAGCATTTTGGGCGTGCTTCCCTTTTGAGCATTTGGTGCTTCAATTCTAGAGATATTCACGGGGACAAACACGATCGTGCCTTGACCGTGCTAGGCCTGGAAGCATCCTCCTACTTGCTTAGCTACTCAAAAAACTTCAAATAGAACAAATCACGGGGACAAGGCATGATCATGCTCTGCCCGTACTTGCCTTGGACACTTAGAAAAATCTACATTCTTGGCTTGTTTTGTCCTCGAATTCCCTCCTAAATGGTTTGCGTCCTAATTTCCTGTACCATGAAAAAAACAACACCCAGAGTAGCGTCAAATACTGACACAACCCCTTGCATGTATACCCCACAAGTGCACGAGTTGTCGAAGTAATAAAATACCCTGGTGAGTAGGTAGTCATATCCATAGGGAATAGTGTTCAGAAATAAGCGTTATCACTATTTTAGCTATAAATGGAATCGATGGTAAGAGAAATCAATATGTGTGTGTGTGTGTGTGTGTGTCTATATATATATATATATATATATATATATATATATATATATATATATATATATATATATATATATATATATAAGAAAGTAAAAGAGTGCAAAAAGGGCAATAAAAGTAGGAGACGTAAGAGAGGTAATCGATATAAAGATGGGGTACTCTAATAAAGCTCCCTGACACGACCCCTTGCGTGTCTCCCGCAAGTGCACAGGCTTGTCGAAGTAATAAAATTACCCTGGTGAGTGGGCAGTCGAATCCACAGGGAATAGGGATTTAAAACACAAGATTTCGCTATTTAGTTATGAGGTGTACGAAAAGTGATGATCGAATTGATGAGTGGATTATGGAATCAATTATAATAAAAGACAAGAAATTAAATAGAAAGACAGAAGACAAGAAAGTGCAAGTAGAAGTGAAAAGAAAAAGACTAGTAATGGGTGAAATAGGATATCCGGACAAGCTACCTCTAGGACTTATGCTTCTAGTGCAAGACTATGCTATTATACTTTCCTATTGATGTTAATTGAGTCAAGGATATCCTTAAACACACGGTCCCAAACCTAAGGTCAACCGTGACTAACCCGAACACTATGCCCCGGTATTAGGATTCACTACGACCCTTGACTCTCGTTGACCTGCCAACTAAGCCCCAGGGGAGTCAATCTTCCTAAACCTCACACTACGTGGGATTGCTTTAAGCTCTAGGGATTCCTAGTGATAAAACCTTTTCCTATGTATAGTTCTAACCTTTTGGTCCAAGTGGAAGAACCCTAGTCTAGATTAAGCCCTAGTGCTTAGGATTCACGTCAACCATTCACTCAGTTGCTTGTGCAACTAAGCCTTAAGGGAGTTTATCTACCTAGCACTTCACTCTATCTCGACCGCTAAGAAATCAAGGAAACGGAGGTAGGGAGAAATCACACCGGAGGGGAAAGGGGACGCTTCGCTACCTCACGACTCACCCTCTCAACCCTCTTCAATCTTAAGTAGTCTAGTCCTATAGGAGTTGTCACACCTCCACAAGACAACCTAGATTGTTTTCAACCCTAGTGTCACGGCTAAGAGAAAATAATTGCAAAAGATAATTAAAATTGAAACTTGAATTTATTCATCAATAATGGAAAAGCATAATAACAATGTTATAGAAACATAAAAATCCTAAGGTTTACAAGTCCGAATACCCACGGGGGGTTTAGCTCCTCATGGAGCTATACATGTTTATCAAAATACGAAAGAAAGCACAAAGTAAAGCCATTGATGAAAACCCCCTTCCGTATGGTGTGGCCGTGGTCTTGTGCGGCCGCTGAACGTCGATGACGATGCCGATGACGCACTCCAAACCTCCGCGAAGTCCTCTCTGAAACCCTAGCCGCACTCTCCAGAAGTTGGGGAGAAAGTTAGGTCCAAAGATGTTTAAAAAGTCTCCAAATCGGGCTTTTATAATGTTGAGTGCGACTTTAAATTCGAACTTATCAGGACTTCACACGGCCGTGTGGAATTTCCACACGCCCGTGTGAACTCTCTGGAATCCTGATTTTCGGCAGAAAGTGAACAATAGCTTGCTATAGTGTTTTGCTACAGTGCATCTATGGTACTCGCCGAACAGCTCCCTAATCCGTTGTTCTTCATCGAGGCTATTGAGTATTGAGTTGGGCACACAATCAATGGTAGATCGTGCTGATTGCTTCAAGTCTCCTTCTTGGTAAAGTTCTCCTAAACAACACGAGTAAGACTTGTTGTGAATGTGGCTTCCTTTGTGCCTCTCCAAAGGAGGTTGGCACACACTCACAAGTCTGGGCTAGTGCCTTGTTCCTTGCTTGGTCCGAAAACTTCTCAACAACGGCGAATACGATCTAACTTCGTTCTTCTTCTCTAAATTAGCTCCACAGACCTACAATGCATAAGAATACACAAATGCACACTATTTAGTGATAAAATCTGATAAAAGGTATGTTCATTGTAAGATAATAACGCTTCACATTACTATAACACAAGCACTTATCACTCCCCCTAGGACTAATGCTTCTAGTAAAAGACTAGTATTATACCCTCTAATAGATGTCTAATGAGTCGTGGAAATCCTTAAGCACATGGTCCCAAACCTAAGGTCAACCATGACTAATCCCACACTATACCCGGCTCTAGACTTCTCTATAACTCTTGACTCTCGATGACCTGTCACCTAAGCCCCAGGGGAGTACATCATACTAATGCCTAGCACCGTGTAAAATTGCATGGAGTTCTAGGGATTCCAAGTGAAAGACCATATCCCTAATTATAGTTCTAATCCTTTGGTCCAGGTGGAAGAACCCTAATCTAAGTTAAACCCCAGTCCTAGGATTCACTCAACCCTTCGCAAGGGAGTTCATCTCCTAGTACTTTACTCTACTTTGATC
Organism: Dioscorea alata; assembly: GCA_020875875.1. Taxonomy (NCBI): domain Eukaryota; kingdom Viridiplantae; phylum Streptophyta; class Magnoliopsida; order Dioscoreales; family Dioscoreaceae; genus Dioscorea; species Dioscorea alata. The sequence goes on along the minus strand of CM037020.1, from coordinate 11,401,306 downwards.
TCGATTAACTCTTGGGATACAGAGGTAGGGAAATTCACACCGGAGGGGAAAGAAGAAGTTCCGCTACCTCTCGACTCACCCTCTCAACCCTCTCCAACCTTGTGTAGTCTAATCCTATAAAGGTTGTCACACCCTCAAAACATAACCTAATAGATTCTTAACCCTAGTGTCACGCCTAAGGGAAAATCCCATACAATCGGCATGCAAGATTAGAACTCAATTAAATTCATCAAATTAATAAAGCATAATAAAAGTAATAGAAACACAAACATCCTACGGTTTACAAGTCCGTATACCCACTAGGGTTTAGCACTCCATGGAGCAATACAAAATCAATAAAGAGATTAAGAACATATGCATAAAAACCATAAAGAAAACCCCCTTGTAGATCGTATCCATGGTCTTGTGAAGCCGCCTAGTCTCCTCCATGAATCCCTTGTCAAGCCTAGGGCACACCTCACCGAATCGATGCCGACGAAATCTCCCCACAATAGCTTTCTTCCAAAGGATGTCGATGTCAATGCCGTATAATCACCTCCAAAGACCTCCAAGAACCTCTCAAAACCCTAGCCGAAAGCCCCCCAAAAATAGGCAAGAGATAGAAGGGGGGTCCCCAAATAGATCTGAAAACGGGCTATTTATAGGCTGAAATCGGGATGAAATCGAAGTTCCACATGCCCCTGTGGATTTTCCACACGGGCCTGCAGAATTTCCACACGAAGTGTGGATTCTCTGTTTTTCTGATTTCGACTGACAGTGAACAGTAACTTGCTACATTGTTTTGGCTGCAGTAATCAGCTACAGTACTTCACCAAAATGCTCCCGAATTCATCGTTCTTCATCGAGGCCGTTGAATTGGGCACACAATCAACGTTAGATTATGTCAATTACTTCATTTCTCTTCATTGGCAAAGTTCTCCAATGCTACATGAGTTAGACTTTTGTGAATGTGACTGCCCTTGTGCCCCTCCAATGGAGGTTGGCACACATCCACAAGTCTAGACTCGTGCCTTGTTTCTTGCTTGGTCCGAGAACTCCTCAACAATGGCGAACATAACCTATTCTTGCTTCTTTTTCTCCAAATTGGCTCCACAGCCCTACAATGCACAAAAGCACACAAATGCACACACATTAATGATAAAATCTGATTAAAGTAATGCTTAATGTAAGATAATAATACTTCGTATTACTATAATATGAGCACTTATCAAATACATACAAAAGTCGTTAAAAAACAAGCAAAAGTATGAATTGAGATTAAGAGAAACATGATATGAATTGCACTCATCAAATACCCCCACACATGAGTTATTGCTTATCCTTAAGCAATCACATATCGCTCAATAAAAGAAAAGATGAGTGCATTACTTCTGATATCAAGAGAATAGAAAATTCCTCAGCATAGTGGGAATAACGGAGGTTAAAAGAAAACAAGAATGCTCAATAAAAGGCTACAATCTTACTTCAAAGACCTCATGTGTGTGCAAATCCTAAATTAAGTGCCCCATGATCTCAAGGAATCAACCTAGCAAAACTGGACCTTATTTCAACTAAACAAAGTGGGTAGTAGCTTCATACACCCTAGAGGTAGCCTTTTCTCTCCGTAGGTCATCAGATGTACACATGTGATGCCCAAAATTTGACTACTCAATAGTGGCTTTCACTCTTCGAAGATGACAGCTCTTTCTACCATTGTTTGACATAACAACTTTAAAATGACCGGTAGAGCATTCTAGAAGGAATCCAACTTGCCAATCTGTCTTCTTCTTTTTTTTTTTTTTTTTTTTGAAATACTTCATCCTAAGGTAAAGGTTGTCATCCTAACACAAGTGGCTCCACAATTAGGGCAAAATGATGAAACTTTAGGTTTTCAAAGTAAGAGTGAGTCTACAATTTAGTTCTAGAGAAGCAACTAACACACATGTGTCCCTCTAGTTTTAAGAATTTCTATCAAAATAATTAGAGATCATCCTTAGTTAAGCACTCATCATAAAAAGCATACATGAAAAACCCTCCTCCACACTTAAACAGTGTATTGTCCTCAATGTACAATTACAACCGGAAAACAAGAAGTTGGATAAATAGAAATAAATGGGGGTTCAATATCTTTCCAGAACATGGAGAGTGATGTGCCCGCTCTCCACAAGTGCTCTATCCATCCATTCAAGCCCACAATTGCTAACATGGAGAGTGATGTTGCCGCTCTCAACATACTTTTAAACTCCAAGCAACCACACAACCCCTGAGATCAAAGTGGAAGCACATAAGTGAAGCTCAATATTCCAAACAACAAAATGAAAATAAAGAACTGAAAGTGCATAAGAAAAACACTAAAAATAAACAAACCAAAATGTCAGTTAAATAAGGAACTCCCCTTACTAACTGAACTAAAGCAAATCCAACAAGACAGAAAAGAAAATACAAGTCTAAATAATGAAACATGAAAAGATAAGCGGTTAAACAAAAGATCAGAATGAGGCACTCTTAGTAAGAGGAGAGGACCCAGTATCACCAGAAGAATGAGAGCCTGAGTCCTCGACCCTGTCAGTGGAAGCTCTCTCATGTAATAGTGATCAGATAGGGAAGGATATCTCTGGAGAGAGATGGACTCTCAGATGGGCTACGATCCAGACCACACTCTTCTAAAGCCACCTGAACTATGAAGAAAAATAGGCGACCGAATCAGTACAGTGAGAGGTGGTGTGTGGTGACAATGGTGATCTATGTTAGGAAGTAGTGGCAGGGGGAGGTGATGCAGGTACAGCAGTAGTAGTGGCAAGTGGGGTCAAGGTAGCCGCAATAGGAGAATTAATAGGGTTGCTGACTCTGTACTCAGTCCCTCTAGCAGTGTGTACGCGCACCAACATCCCCATCGACATCAGGGTCTCAAGGGACATGGAGGTGACTCCACCCACTACCCTTATCTGATCGGTCCCCTGAATAATTCCCATACCTCTAGACAGGCGAGTGATGTAGGGACCGATAAATAGAGCTCCAATACTGGAATCAGTCCCCTAGTGAGCCACATATATAGTAAACTCCTATCCCATATGCAAATGAAATCTGTCTAACATGCTCAGCAGAAAATCAAAGTCACATCGATTGACGACGCATTACTGTCACGACGGCTTATCAGAGTGTGACTGAGTATAAAGTAAGCATATCAGAGTGCTAAGGATCGAAGTGCCGTGGGTTTAGACTGAAGAGGGCCATATGCAGGATCAGTACTAAGTCTCCTCTATGTGTCCTCATAAGACTCTCCAGTCAGGTGAGAAATCAATAAATCATCATATGCAAGAGTTCCACTAAACTTTGCATTATAAAGTCCCAGCCAATTGGAGAACTCAGTCAAACTCATCCTGTACATCGCGTCGAATGACTGAAACTGGATGAAATCTGCCTGATGAAATGCTATAGTACCTTGAGAGAGCTAGAATGTAGCCAACTACTCATAGGTGTTGTCAATGATCATAAAAAGCAATCTCCAAGCTCCACTATTAAGCAATTGTTGTACCTCCTCATCCAGTCAGTCCAACCTGTCTGAGTATATCCCAATCAATCTTTCTCAATTCACCAAAGCAATGATGGGAGAGATGTGTATAATGCTCCTGGTGTACCTAAGTGTGAAATACGGGTGCAAAGTTTGTGTCAGAAGTGGATTCCGCAACTATGGGCCTCTTGGAAGAGAATAAGGAAGTGATATGTTTCCTCGGCATTATCTGTCAAAAGAAACAAGGTAATTAAGTCCATGACATGACCCCTTGCGTGTATCCTGCAAGTGCATGGGCTCGTCGAAGTAATAAATTTACCCTGGTGAGTGGGTAGTCAAATCCACATGGAGTAGGGACTTAAGACACGAGATTTCACTATTTAGCTATGTGGTGTACGAAAAGTGATAATAGAATCGATGAGTGAATATGGAAGCAAATATAATAAAAGTCAAGAAATTAAATAGAGAGATGGAAGGCAAGAAAGTGCAAGTAGAAGTGAATAGAGAAAGACTAGCAATGGATGAAATAGGGTATCCGGACAAGCTACCTCTAGGACTTATGCTTCTAGTGCAAGACTTTGCTATTATACTTTCCTATTGATGTTAATTGAGTCGAGGATATCCTTAAACAGACAGTCCCAAACCTAAGATCAATCGTGACTAACCCGAACACTATGCCCCGGCATTAGGATTCACTCTGACCCTTGATGAAAACCCCTTGCATATGATTTGGCCGTGGTCTTGTGCGGCCGCCGGATGTCGGTGACGATGCCGATGGCGCGCTCCGAACCTCCACAAAGTCCTCTCCGAAACCCTAGCAGCACTCTCCAAAAGTTGGGGAGAAAGTTAGGTCAAAACATCTGTAAAAAGTCTCCAAATCGGGCTTTTATAATGTTGAGTCGCTGACACGACCCCTTGCGTGTATCCCGCAAGTGCACGGGTTTGTCGAAGTAATAATTTTACCCTGGTGAGTGGGTAGTCGAATCCACAGGGAATAGGGAATTAGAATACAAGATTTCACTAATAAAGCTATGCGGAGTGCGAAAAAGCAATAGTGGGATCAATGAGTGAATATAAAATCAAACAGAATGAAAAGCAAGAAATTAAATAGAAAGATGGAAGATGAGAGAGTGCAAGTAAAAGAGAATAAAGAGGATTACTAATGAATGAAATAGGGCATCCGGATAAGCTACTTCTAGGGTCTATGTTTCTAGTGCAGGACTATACTATTATACTCTCCTATTGAAGTTTAATTAAGTCGAGGATATCCTAAGACTCACGGTCCCAAACCTAAGGACAACCGTGACTAACCCCTACACAATGCCCTGGTATTAGGATTCACATCACCCTTCACTCTGCCTCTCGCACAACTAAGCCCCAGGGGAGTATATCTACCTAACCCTAACACTACGTGGGATTGCTTTAAGCTCTAGGGATTCCTAGTGGTAAAACCTGTTCCTATGTGTAGTTCTAACCCTTTGGTCCAAGTGTAAGAACCCTAGTCTATATTAAGCCCTAATGCGTAGGATTCACTTCAACCCTTCACTCAATTACTTGCGTAACTAAGCCCCAGGGGAGTTTATCTGCCTAGCACTTGACTCTATTTCGACCGCTGTGAAATCAAGGAAACGGAGGTAGGGAGAAACCACGTCGGAGGGGAAAGGGGTACATCGCTACCTCACAACTCCCCCTATCAACCCTCTTCAATCTTAAGTAGTCTAACCCTAAGGAGTTGTCACACCTCCAAAAGGCAACCTAAACTGTTCTCAATCCTAGTGTCACATTTAAGAGAAAACAATAGCAATATGAAATTAAGATTGAAACTCAATTTTATTCATCAATAATGGAAAAGCATAATAACAATGTCAAAGAAACATAATAACCCTAGAGTTTACATGTCCAAATACCCTTAAGGGGTTTAGCTCCTCATGGAACTATACATGTTCATCAATGTAGAAAAGAAAGCACAAAGTAAAGACATCAATGAAAACCCCCTTGCGTATGGTGTGGCCGTGGTCTTGTGCGGCCGTCGAACGTCGGTGATGATGCCGATGACGCGCGCTAAACCTCCACAAAATCCTCTCCGAAACCCTAGCCGCACTCCCCCAAGTTGGAGAGAAAGATAGGTCAAAAGATATCCCAAACGGTCTCCAAAATCGCCTTTTATAATGTTGAGTCGCGGCTTTAAAATTTGACTTATCGGGGGCTTCACACGGCCGTGTGGAATTAACACACGGCGGTGTGAAATTTCTGTCTGCTGAAAAAATTAATTCACACGGCCGTGTGTTAATTCCACACGGCCGTGTGAACTCTCTGGAATTTTGAATTTCGGCCGAAAGTAAACAGTAACTTGCTACAGTATTTTGCTACGGTAACAAAGCTACAATACTCGAACTCGAATGAGGCCAAGAACTCAAACTCAAGTGTCACTCCTCGAACGAGGCCGAGAAGTCTCTCTATGATCTGTCAAACTCGAACGAGGCCAAGAACTCAAGTGTCACTCCTCGAATGGCTCGATCTCTGATCCTCAGCAGTTTCTTCCAACCACCCACCGAGAGTAGCTCCTCAACCTTGTCGGCAATGCTGTCACCCCCCTGAATCCCTCTAACAATGCTCAGGTCGGGGTACCTTGACTGGCCAAACGGTAATGTAGATAACCGCTCCAACTTGACCCGGTACTCAGGTATACTGAACTCGGTCTCCTCTAGGAAGGGGTGTAGGCTCACGAGGACGCTTACCGGCCGCTTTCTTAGACCTAGAAGCCATATCTGCAAAGTTGCAAAAGAAAATTTTTCAAAAATAAGTTCATAAACTCATTCTGCAGAAATCCACACGGCCGTGTGTTAATTCCACACGGCCTTGTGAAGCTTCTGGCGGACAGAACATCACAGCCGTGGGCTAAAAATCCAAAATTTACACCTCAATTCATTCTAATTCTAATCTAAACATGTTCGCATAAGTATAACGCATTCAAAACAAGTGAAATAAACAAAAAGAATTATTCAAATCAAGGATTGACGAAGAAAAAAGGTTTGGAGTTCATACCGACGGAGTGGATGAAGAAATACTTAGAATCGGCCGGAAAACTCCAACAAAAGCATCAAAAATCCTCTTAGATGGTCGGGAAAGTAGTGGAGAGGGTAGGAGAAAAGTTTAGAATGAAAATGTCAAGAGGCACGAGTGAAAACCAAAAGAAATCGCGCGGCTTTTGAAGTTCTGGGAATTCACACGGCCGTGTGACAATGCCACATGGCCGTGTGCCTCTAAAATTAGGGTTCACAGGGGTCAACACACGCCCCTGTGTGCATTCTGTTCACTCTCTGGGCTACCCCACACGGCCGTGTGGAAATTCCACACGGCCGTGTGCCTTCACAGGAAGATCCACAGGGGCCGACACACAGCCCTGTGGATTCACAGGAAAAATACAGGTCTCTGAGAATTTTCACACGGCCGTGTGTTAATTCCACACGGCCGTGTGCCCAACCTGGCCAAGACACAAGGCCAGTCACAGGGGCACATCACACGCCCCTGTGGTCTCTCTGACTTGCCCGAGAAACACTAAGTGTTTAACACGGCCGTGTGAATAATCCACACGGCCGTGTGCCTTTTACAAGCTTATCCACAGGGGCACTCACACGGCCCTATGTATTCTCGGGAAGAAGGGGCTTTTCTCTGCAGAGTTTCACACGGCCATGTGGAATATCCACATGGCCGTGTACCGTAGCACAGTGGCACTCACAGGGGCACTCACACGGCCCTGTGGACTCTCTGGAAAAGAGTTTAAGTTCTGCGAATTTCCACACGGTCGTGTGTTAATTCCACACGGCCGTGTGCCCCTTCTGAAGTTTTTCACAGGGGCAAGGTCATGCCCCTGTGTCTTCTCTGGCTGAGCTCTATTTGGAAACACACGGCACTGTGTTAATTCCACACGGCCTTGTGTTTTCTCTGGTCACTTAGAAAAAATTTACAGACTCTCAGAAAAATTCAGAAACTCTTTTAAAACACTTAGTGCCTGTACAAATCATGAAAACATGACCAGAGACCACAGAAAACACACTCAACCGACTTAAACTTCGTCAATTAACATTAAGGCACACGAAAACGTCAATACTCCACCAGAAAAATCACAGCATAAGCACATGAAAATCAGGACACCAAATCTAAGGCTTTTATTCAGACTAAAACGAAACTAAATCCTAGAAAAACTGTAAAACCTTGGGTTGCCTCCTAATAAGCGCTTGTTTAACGTCACTAAGCTTGACGTACCTGGTCTTACCTTACAGAGGTTCATGAGTGCAGGTTGCCCTCTTTCCTACAATCTGAAAGCATGCATTACATAATCTTTGTAGAGTAGAGGGAGAGTTGTCGAATTTGTTACCACAAAAGGGTGTTACACCCTTACTCCGTGAATGCTCATCCCCTTTCTTGTTGGGGTTCTTCTTATGGCGTCTTTTCGACCTCTTCATCCTCCGAAGCATCTTCTTCATGCGCTTCTTCTCCATCTTGATGTCATCCATCTTGACTGGACCAAGTGCGAGTACATCTTCTTCTTGTATCTCCATGTCTTGGTCCGGCCACCCTTCATATGGATCCAGGTTTAACATTTCCTGCACATATTCATCAATGCACTCATCAGTAACATCAAGATAATAAAGAGTGTCATCAAAGTCAAGAGAATGTCTCATGGCTTCGGTGAGGCGATAAGTGAGCTTGTCATCTCCGACTCTGAGTGTGAGCTCTCCACCGTCCATGTCTATCAAAGCCTTGCAAGTGCGCAAGAACGGCCTTCCAAGAATCAGCGGCACCTCGACATCCTCATCCACATCGAGCACAACAAAGTCCACAGGGAAGATGTACTTGTCTACCTTCACCAACACATCTTCCACAATACCCCTCGGATGCCTCACCGATCGATCCGCAAGTTGAACTGTCATCCGAGTCGGCCTAGGCTCACCCAAGCCTAGCTTTTGGAATAATGTGTAGGGCATGACGTTGATACTTGCCCCGGAATCGGCCAATGCCATCTCTTCACCCAAGTTTCCTATGTTGCATGGTATTATGAAACTCCCGGGGTCTTTCTTCTTGCTTGGCATATTCTTTTGCAACACGGCCGAGCAATTGGCATCGAGAATCACCGATGCACTCTCCTCCAATTTCCTCTTGTTGGTCAAGAGGTCCTTCAAGAACTTCGCGTATTTAGGCATTTAGGCTAACGCCTCCGCGAATGGGATATTGATGTGCAATTGTTTGAAGATACCCAGAAATTTCTTGTATTGCTCGTTATCTTGGTCACTCTTCAATCGTGATGGATAGGGAATTCTTGGCTTGTAAGGTGGGGGTGCCACCTCTTTTTCCTTTGGTGCTTCATCCTCTACCTCCACAACCTCGGGTGATTCTTTCGTCTTCTCTAGAGGGAGATTCCTCTCAACCTCTTTCCCACTCCTCAAGGTGATCGCCTTTAGTTGCTCTCTTGGATTGGTCTCCGTATTACTAGGTAAGCTACCTTGAGGTCTTTCCGCCAATGTCTTCGCAATTTGCCCTACTTGATTTTCCAAATTGTTTAGGGAGGCAGTGTGATTGCGAAGAGTAGCCTCCACCGACTGAAATCTAGCATCCGATGAAGACACAAACCGTGTAAGGGCTCTCTCGAGATCGGTCATCTTCCCTTCCAACCCGGTCGCTCGGCTTTCTAAGTTCAGAGCTTGTTGGCCTTGAAATCCCGGTGGTGCATTATTTTTCTGTTGTGACTGCCCTTGATTGCTCCAAGAGAAATTTGGGTGGTTCTTCCACCCCAGATTGTATGTTCCACTGTACGGGTTGCCTTGGCCTTGTCCTCTAAAACCATTGCCAACAAAATCAGCCTGCTCCACCGCACTAGTATCTCCAATAGCAATCGGACAATCACTCGAAGCGTGACCTTCCCCACAACCGTTACATGTAGTGATGGCCGCAACTCTTGCTGAAACTAAAGTATCAAGCTTCCTACTTAGTGACTCTACTTGTGCCGCCAATGATGTAACCGCGTCAACTTCATGAATTCCGGCAACCTACTTTCTATCCCTTGAGATCCATTGATAGCTATTCATAGCCATCTTCTCTACAAGGTGCCGGGCTTCACCGGGAGTCTTGCTTCCTAGAGTCCCTCCGGCCGCCGCATCTAAGAGTTGCTTGGTACTCAGATTTAACCCGTTGTAGAAGGTTTGAATGATCATCCACTCGGGAAATCCATGTTGCGGGCACTTGCGAAGGAGCTCCTTGAACCTATCCCATGTCTCAAATAGAGACTCCAATTCCATTTGCGCGAAGGATGATATTTCATTCCGGAGCCTTGCAGACTTCCCCGGCGGAAAGTATCTAGCCAAGAATGCCTCAGCCATCTCCTCCAACGTAGTGATAGATGCTCTCGGTAATGAATGAAGCCAGTGTCTTGCTTTTCCCTTCAATGAAAATGGGAAGGCTGTCAAACGAATTGCGTCATCCGTTACTCCATTCATCTTCAACATGTCGCACACTTCAAGGAAATTCTCTATATGACTGTTGGGATCTTCATCGGCCAATCCATTGAATTGTGCAGATTGTTGCAACATCTGTATGAACGACGGCTTCATCTCAAAGTTCATTGCCGTGATTGGGGGCCTCACAATGGTCGATTGGGTCCCCATGACTGCGGGTTTAGCAAAATCGGACAATGTCCGTTGTTGTTCATTCTATTCTGCCATTATTTCTGACCCTTCTGTCTCAATCTCGGCTTGATTTGAAGCTTCTTGCATAGGTTCTTTACCCTTACGATGTGTTCTTCGTCCAATGTCCGGGTCGCCTTCAACAAGAATCGAAGGGTTCCCACGAGTCATAACCTGTAACCAAAAACTAAGAAAAGAAAAATAAGAACTATGGTAGATAAAGAAAATATGAAATAGAACGCGAAGTGAATAGCTAAAATAGTGAAAAACAAATATCTAAAACGCCTATTCCCCGGCAACGGCGCCAAAAACTTGACACGACCCCTTGCGTGTATCTCGCAAGTGCATGGGTTTGTCGAAGTAATAATTTTACCCTGGTGAGTGGGTAGTCGAATCCACAGGGAATAGGGAATTAGAATACGAGATTTCACTAATAAAGCTATGCGGAGTGCGAAAAAGCAATAGTGGGATCAATGAGTGAATATAAAATCAAACAGAATGAAAAGCAAGAAATTAAATAGAAAGATGGAAGATGAGAGAGTGCAAGTAAAAGATAATAGAGAGGATTACTAATGAATGAAATAGGGCATCCGGACAAGCTACCTCTAGGGTCTATGTTTCTAGTGCAGGACTATACTATTATACTCTCCTATTGATGTTTAATTAAGTCGAGGATATCCTAAGACTCACGGTCCCAAACCTAAGGACAACCATGACTAACCCCTACACAATGCCCTCGGTATTAGGATTCACATCACCCTTCACTCTGTCGCTCGCACGACTAAGCCCCAGGGGAGTATATCTACCTAACCCTCACACTACGTGGGATTGCTTTAAGCTCTAGGGATTCCTAGTGGTAAAACCTGTTCCTATGTGTAGTTCTAACCCTTTGGTCCAAGTGTAAGAACCCTAGTCTATATTAAGCCCTAATGCGTAGGATTCACTTCAACCCTTCACTCAATTACTTGCGTAACTAAGCCCCAGGGGAGTTTATCTGCCTAGCACTTGACTCTATTTCGACCGCTGTGAAATCAAGGAAACGGAGGTAGGGAGAAACCACGTCGGAGGGGAAAGGGGTACATCGCTACCTCACAACTCTCCCTCTCAACCCTCTTCATTCTTAAGTAGTCTAACCCTAAGGAGTTGTCACACCTCCAAAGGGCAACCTAAATTGTTCTCAATCCTAGTGTCACATCTAAGAGAAAACAATAGCAATATTAAATTAAGATTGAAACTCAATTTTATTCATCAATAATGGAAAAGCATAATAACAATGTAAAAGAAACATAATAACCCTAGAGTTTACAAGTCCGAATACCCTTAAGGGGTTTAGCTCCTCATGGAGCTATACATGTTCATCAATGTAGAAAAGAAAGCACAAAGTAAGACATCAATGAAAACCCCCTTGCGTATGCTGTGGCCGTGGTCTTGTGCGGCCGTCGAACGTCGGTGACGATGCCGATGACGCGCGCTAAACCTCCACGAAATCCTCTCCGAAACCCTAGCCGCACTTCCTCAACTTGGAGAGAAAGATAGGTCAAAAGATATCCCAAACGGTCTCCAAAATCGCATTTTATAATGTTGAGTCGCGGCTTTAAAATCTGACTTATCGGGGGCTTCACACGGCCGTGTGGAATTAACACACGGGGGTGTGAAATTTCTGTCTGCTGAAAAAATTAATTCACACGACCGTGTGAACTCTCTGGAATTCTGAATTTCGGCCGAAAGTAAACAGTAACTTGCTACAGTGTTTTACTACAGTAACAAGCTGCAGTACTCGCCCGTAACGCTCCCGAATCCATCGTTCTTCATCGAGGCCATTGAATTGGGCACACAATTAATGGTAGATCGTGCCGATTACTTCAAGTCTCCTTCTTGGGGAAGTTCTCCTAAGCTACACAAGTTAGACTTGTTGTGAATGTGAATGCCTTTGTGCCCCTCTAAAGGAGGTTGGCACACACTCACAAGTCTAATCTCATGCCTTGTTGCTTGCTTGGTCCAAAAACCTCCCAACATCGGCGAACACGACCTAATTTCGTTCTTCTTCTCCAATTTAGCTCCACAAACCTTCAATGCACAAGAGTACACAAATGCACGTCATTTAGTGATAAAAACTGATAAAAGATATGCTCTGATAAACGCCTAACTGTACGTATTATTTGTGTATGTTCGTGTATTCTTTGAGTATTTTTATATGAGTGGATGCCCGTTTTCGGTCTAAATTGGTTTATTTCGTGTTACAGGTATAAAAGATACCGTGGGGAGCTCGACAACGAAATTTTAAAAGAAATCGGCAAAGAAAACACCATTTTTGAGTCCCTGGTAGTGTAGCGACTGTAGCAACACCGTAGCATGAGGTTTTGGCGAAAACGCCTAAGTTTGGAACTTCATACGGGCACTGGATTGCCCGTATACGGCTACTGTAGTGGTACTATAGCATTTTACTATAGCACTCACTGCAGTAACTTACACGAAACTCTGGGTGCTACAGTGCCCGTATGTCGGCCCGTATGCCCGCCCGCATGAGTTGCTGGAATTGGGTTTTTAAAGGGAAAGTAGTTCATTTTTGAGAGAGAGAAGCCCTAGGTCTTGAGCCAACTTGCTACCATCTTCAAATCGGAGCTAGGAGCTACCGTCGGAGGCCATTTCCGGGGAGAGAACGACAGGGAGAGCGAGATACGACGAGATCCACCTTCTTGATCCTTAGTTGAGAGGAGAATCGACAAGGGAAGCCGCCTCTTTGGTGGCGTCTTTGGAACGTCATTCGGCCTCTATCTTTTGAGGGGGTGTTCTTATCTATGTATTTGGTTGTTTTGATGCATTCTCTTGTGTATTTTGTATTCATGGGCAACTAAACCCCAAGGTCACCAGATGTAGGTGAACCTTGGGGGTGAACTTGTGTAGGATGCTTGCTTGACTTGATTTATGCATTTTGGGACTTGTTTGTGAACCTTGTTTGGTGTATTTGATTTCTTGGTATGCATGAGAACTCTGTGTATCATTGTTTAGATAATGCTAGGATGCATGACCATTGCCCTAGTATTAGGCTCACCAAACTTGGTAGGGATACATGTATGAATACGCCGTGACCATCGGGTATTTGTACCCCTTCAATAGTTAGGGTTGACCTAGATTGTGTCTTCGCCCTAACTTGAGAAACCTTTTGCTCCCTTTGCAATCGAGTGAGGATTCGAGCGGAAGGAATTCCGTATTCGATACTTGTACCGGATTAGGGACCAATTTCCGTGACCATCGGGTTGGTCTAACTTCGGGTTTCTCGGTCCAAACTACCCATTTGCATGCTAGTAAGGCAACTCCCGCACTTTAGTAGCCCCCTTGGTAATCCTCATCCGTGACCCTCTCGTTGTATTGTTTTACCCCGCGATTATTGCCTCCACCTTAGAGCACTTTATTTGCATGCTAATCATCTTTTTACTCTCTTTTGCACAACACTTGACTTGATCGGCCAAACAATCATACGAAGAGGAAGTAAGGGTAGATTCTCGGGCCCTTGGGAATACGATCCCCTCGCGCGTGTGTGAGGGGTATTACTTGACGATCCCGTGCACTTGTGGGTGAGCCACCATGCTCAATGTAAGATAATAACGCTTCACGGTACTACAACACAAGCACTTATCAAATCCCCCCACACTTAAGCTTTTGCTTGTCCTCAAGCAAAATAGAACGTGAAAGTACTTGGGAAGAATAATCGAAAGTGCTCGGCCTTAGGTTCACCAAGAGTATGCAAAAGAAGCATTCTACAAGTAAGGGAAAATCAAAACATTGCATAAAGTTACCAATTTTCTAGCTAAAAACTCGAATCAAAAAGGACAATAACTCGAAAACGTGAAGTGTGTGCGAATTCACTCAAGAGAACCAATGAGTACTCCTCAAACTCTTGTTACAAGGACTTATTTATATACACAAAGTAAGGAAGTAGTAGCTTCACTCAACCTCTAAGGTAGCCCTTTCCTAGGCGGCCGCCAAAGGTGGCTTTCACACTTTCGAGGAGGTAGCTCTTTCTACCGGGGTAGTAGCTTTCACGCTTCCCATGAGATAGCTCTTTCTCTCACTAGGGCATAACTTGTATCCGACTTATGAGAGTAGCTACATACTTCATAGGAGGTAGCTCTTTCCACCCCAAATGCAAAGATAAAAGCTAGATTAATATTCACAAGCTCATACATTTTTTTTTTAACAACTACATAGAACTTCACAACTTACTAAAGTAATACTAAACTAGTCCTTTAAACTTCCCAACATCGGCCTTGTTCCGTGCTTGGTCCGAAAACTTCCCAACATCTGCGAACACGACCTAATTTCGTTCTTCTTCTCCAATTTAGCTCCACAAACCTTCAATGCACAAGAATACACAAATGCACGCCATTTAGTGATAAAACTGATAAAAGATATACTCAATGTAAGATAATAACGCTTCGCGGTACTACATCACAAGCACTTATCAGTCGCGGCTTTAAAATTGGACTTATCGGGATTTTACACGGCCATGTGGAATTTCCACATGCCCGTGTGAACTCTCTGGTTTTCTGAATTTCTGCTAAAAAAGAACAGTAGCTTGATACATTGTTTTACTACAGTAACTTGCTACATTGCTGCTACAGTGACTCGCCGAACCGCACCCGAATTCGTTGTTCTTCATCGAGGCTATTGAATTGGGCACACAATCAATTGAAGATCATGCTGATTGCTTCAAATCGCCTTCTTGTTGAAGCTCTCCTAAGCTACACGAGTTAGACTTATTGCGAATGAGACTGCCTTTGTGCCCCTCCATAGGAGGTTGGCACACACTCACAAGTCTAGGCTCGTGCCTTGTTCCTTGTTTGATCCAAAAACTCCCCAACAACGGTGAACATGATCTAACTTCATTCCTTTTCTCCAAATTAGCTCCACAAACCTACAATGCACAAGAGCACACAAATGCACATAATTTAGTGATAAAATCTGATAAAAGATATGCTCATTGTAAGATAATAACGCTTCGCGGTACTATAACACAAGCACTTATCAGTCCAAGACTGAAAAATTCGGGGCAAGCATGGTCGTGCAAAGATCAAAGCACGATTGTGCTTGGCAAGGGAAGCAGGAGCATGCTGCCTAGTTATAGAGCTCCACGGAAACAAAGGAGCACGATTATGCTTCAAGGGAAGCACGACCGTGCTTCAAAGAGGACCATCTTCCGAGAGAGCCAACAATTGAAGCTCTACTAGATGCAACAAGAGAAGCAAGAAAATACCCAATTGCAAGAATAGGAGACAAACAAGCATTCAAAAACAAAGGAAACATGAATTGCACAAGATAATCAAGGCAATGACAATCACAAACTGAAGTTTAAGAGGATGGTGGGGCAAAGAGGAACCACTAGTGAGAACTGCGATAGAGATGGCAAAATAATCAAGAAGGAGGGAAGATGAGGGGAAAGGAGAAGACTGGAAGGAAAACCTGTGATGAAAAACCAACCGATGGTGCAATTTTGAGAATGAAAGAGGAACTACCCAGGGTAAGCACCGTCGTTCTCTCCCTGTGCTTCCTCCCCCTGATTATCTTGGGAAAACTCCCCAAAAATCAGGAAATGGAGCACGAACATGCAAGGAGCGCAAAAACTGTGCTAAATGGAGAGCACAGTCATGGTTGGCCCATGCTTATCCTGTAATGATTCAGAATACTGAGACAGAAATAATCACGACCTGAACATGGGTGTTCCCTGCTTTATAATTTTAAAACATAGAAACTCAAATGTTTGCCACAATAAAGCACATGTTGAAGATAAATCACTCGCTTATGAGATCAAAAGAAAAGAAGAATTGAATAGCTATGAATCAAAATGACAACAAAATAGACAAAAACACAAAACTAAAAGAGATGAAGACTTGAATTGCCTCCCAAGAATTGCTTGTTTAACTTCACTAGCTTGTCATACCTATGTGCATCAAGGAGGTTCATGAAATTGTGACCTCTCCTGGCTACCTAAAATGTAGTATCGTGAATATAGAATCAATGAATTAATCAAACTAATCTCACCAAAATTCTTTGAATTGGAATAATTGGAAATGGGCGGTGAGATGGATGGCTTCTCCTTCTTGGTGGACATCCTTCTCCACTATTTCTTGGCATGGGAAATTTTTTTTTTAGTAGAGTCTGTATCAAAGGTTCCCCCGCGACAACAAGTTCATAGTAGTACACTTCCTCCACCAACTCATCTGGTTTACCAGCTCAAGAGGTTCATCCTCAAATAATTCTGATAATTCATCTTTCATGAATGTGTCCTGCATATACTCAAACATGAACTCATCAACCATGTTAATATAATAACACGTGTCATCAAAATCCATAGTGTGTCTCATCGAGTTGCGGAGTTTAAAAATGACTTCTTCCTCTCCCACTAAGAGTGCCATTCGACCATCTTTCATATCGATGTGGGCCTTTGTGGTTGCCAAAAATGGTCTTCCCAAAATGAGTAGCACATCTACCTTCTCATCCACATCCAGAATTACAAAGTCCATTGGAAATATAATCTTGTCCACCATCACCAAAACATCTTCAATAATGCCTCTTGGTTGATGGGTGGATCAGTCGGCAAATTACAATGTCATTGTGGTGGCCTTTGGTTCACCCAAACCCAATTTCTGAAAGATACGATAAGGCGTAATGTTGCTGCTTGCCCCGAGATCGGCTAAGGCTTTTTCATCCACAATCCCTCCAATCGTGCATAGAATTATAAATCCCCCATAATCTTTCTCTTTCTTGGGAAGCTTATTGGTGATCAAGGTTGAGAATTCTTCACTAAGTGTTACTGAAGAGACTTCTTCAAGCTTCCATTTGTTTGTGAGCAATTCTTTGAGGAATTTTGCATATTTAGGCATTTGTGTAAGAGCTTCAACAAATGCAACATTTATGTGTAAAGTCTGGAACACAACCAAAAACTTTTTGTACTACTCCTCATGTTGATCTTTCTTTAATTTCACAAGGTAGGAAAGTTTGGGTCGGTACTATGGTAGATCGGCTTTCCGCTTGCTCTGCTCCTCCTCCTTTTCCTCACTATCAACTGGAGTTTTAGTATAACATTCAATTGTCTAACTTGCTCTCGATTGAGACTCAATAATCTCAAGCTCTAATTCTTTCTCGGTAGGGCCTTGAAGCTGCTTACCACTTCTTAAAGTCATGGCCTTGAGAGATTCCTTGGTATTGACTTCCGTGTTGCTAGGGAGAGAACCCGAGAGTCTTTCCTCAATTAGCTTGGACATCTGAGCCATGTGATGTTCTAGGTTTCTAATGGTGGCATTTGTGTTCCTCATCATTTCTTCATTCCCTTGAAGAGAAACCTCATTATCCTTAATGTACCGGGTCAATAAAATTGTAAACTCATTAGAAGGTCCCGGTGGAGGGGATGGTTGCACATTCTGTTGTGGGAGCCTAGGTTGTTGTTATGTCACTTGCCCCTGTCCTGGTTGACTCCAAGAAAAATTCATGAGATTCCTCCAACCTTTATTGAATGTGTTACTGTATAAATATTCTGATATCTTCTATTCTGCCCAACAAAATCTACTTGTTTAGTCTGCCCAACAACATCAAAGGAACAAGAACCACTAGGATCACTTTGGGATCCCCAACTGTCACAAGGAGGTGTAGAAGCTTGAGAGATAAACTACATAGTATCCAACCTCTTTGTAATTGCCTCAACTTATGATGCTAGAGTAGTAATGGCATCCACTTGATAAATCCCGGCGGTCTTAACTAGTTTGTTCCTTTCAGAACTCCACTAATAGCCATTACTTGCCATTTCCTCAATCAAATTATAAGTGGCACTTAGTTGTTTACTACATAAGGACCCTCCTGAAGTTGCATTAAACATCTGTTTGGTGGCACAGTTTAGCCCATTGTAAAAAATTTGGATTTGCATCCATGCTACTATTCGGTGTTACAGGCATTTCCTTAACATCTCCTTCTGTCTCTCCTAAGTGTTATACAAGGATTCGGACTTACCAAAGCAACAAATCATAGCTGCACACCTTACTTCCATTGAAGCTAACCCAGGCATACTCTTTACCCAACCAAGCTTGCTGGTATGGAATGTTGACACCATGTTCCCGTAACATGTCCTTCTAAATATCAATGACTTTGTACAAGGGCTAGTCCTTAAGCTTCTAAATCACATGTGTGCTTACCAATTTTTTTGACGCTTTCGGATGTGACACCGAGCCAATACCACCACCACAAGTGTGTGACGGGTGCATTGTCTTGATTTTGAAGGTATTTTTTATTGTATTCCTTTGATGCATGAAGGAGCCATTGATAACCAATGACAACGCATTGGACAGTCACCCTGTATTTCTCATTCTTTATGAATTTGAAGTCAAAATTTCTCTTGATTGCAAAATTTTGGAGTGCGTCTCTGAAATGGTCAGCACCTACAAAATGTTTTCCCATATCCAATGACAAAACTTCATATTGATCTGACGAGGCAGGAAGGCCTACCACACCATCAGGACCACCCTATGGTGGAACGGATATGCTCGCAGAATCCGAATACTTGGTAAAATCAAAGATTAAACACAAACATAACATTTTAAGCAGAAACTGGTCAGGTTAATTAAGTGAAAACAAGAAATCCTAAACGCTTAATATATACTTTAAGCGCAAATCATACAAATTAAGCATAAAGAGAATTTAGAAAGTGATAAAACTGTTACCGTTTAGTCAATCACTAATTAACTTGTACAAACTATGTAGACATAAAGGAGAAGAACTTTATAATGAGAAGAAATCATTGTCAACGGGAAAGGACAATGGCAAATCATTTGTCTCAACCATGAGATCGATTGTAGCACATTTGAACATGGCATACACATGACACATGCGCTGGAAGTCAACCTCGTCTTCTTTTGGACAAACAATTTAATGTGCATCAAGTATGACAAACTTGACCCTGACACGGGAAACATTAAGACCCCATCACTCACATATCTCCATTAAGATAGATTCCCAAGAAGTCAAGGCCATGAACACTAGCACTCGTCCCTCCCCCTTGGTATTTGGCAATAGCATAAAAACTCTCCATAGTAAACCTATACAAAAATAAATTGTTACTCTCTCTCTCTCTCTCTCTCTCTCTCTCTCTCTCTCTCACGCGGTGATATTAAAATGAGTTTTATATGAAAAATAAATTGTTACTTTCTCTCACAGAGCTTCTCTTGTGAACCAAGGTGAGGGTAAGGAAAAGATGGTCACCTTTCTCAGGTAACCGGTAGAACTCCAACACACCAAATAAGGAGGAATTGAAAAACTCCAAGACTCCAAGATGATAAAAGTCATCCAAAGTTTGTTTAAGAAGAGGCAAAAAAAGTAGACAAAAAGGTTGGACATGTGATGTCTCAAAGTATAATTTTTTTAAACATTATGTGATTGGGGTTTTTTCTCCCACCATTGTCAAAAATAACGATGGAATTTCACAATATGGAGCCATTCGGAGTGAGCTACAAGGGGTAAAAAGGAGGTCATACAAAAACGGAGAGGTTGTCCGAGGTATTCATAACTTACAGGGGCTTTTTGAAAAGTTTTAAAAATTCTGAGGGTAAAAAGTAATTTTCCCTTTATTTTTTTATTTATACTTGATAACCCAGTAAAATAATATATTGTCATCTCTAATTTTAGTAATAATATTGAATTTTAAAAAAAATCAAATTTTTAGCTTGAGCTAAAGAAGTGGAAGCAAAATAAGAGATAGAATTTGCCAATTATTTTTTACGAGATAATGATATTAAAAAACAAAAAATAAGAATTAATGATTAAGTAATTCGAAATGAGTAATGCTATATAGAGCAAAGAAACTACACGAACCAGCCACACAACTGATGTGGCTGGTGACGTGGCCATTTTTTATTTTAAAAAAATTTAAAAAAATAAAAAGAGCAATGTTTTAAATTCTCTCTCTATCACTCTCTCTCTCTCTACCTCTTTTAATCTCGCTCTCTCTCGTTTTTGTGCACTAGTGGCGGCCGGAACTGGGGCCGGGAACGAGGGAGGAAATCATTGGCAGGGAACGAGGAAGGGAAGCAGTGGCCGGGATCGGCTGCCGGAACGGGGGCCTAGAGCGGGGAGGGAAACGATGACTGGGATTGGTGGCCGGGAGCGGGGGAGGGAAACGGTGGCTAGGACCGAGGGACCGGAACGAATACCGGGAGCGGGGAGGAAAGAGACGGCCGGAACGAGAGTCCGGAGTGAGAGAGGGAAATGGTAGTCGAGATCATCGGCCGAGAACAGGGAAGAAAAACGACAATCGGGATCGGCAGCCTGGGATTGGTGGCCGGGAGCGGGGGAGGGAAACAGTGGCTAGGACCGAGGGACCTGAACGAATACCGGGAGCGGGGGAGGGAAGTGACGGCCGGAACGAGAGTCGGGAGTGAGAGAAGGAAATGGTAGACGAGATCAGCGGCCGAGAACAAGGAAGGAAAGCGACAATCGGGATCGGCATCCTGGAGCGAGGAAGGAAGAGGCGGCGGCCAAGACCGGGGAGGGAAGCGGCGGACAAGACGGGGGAGTGAAGCGGCGCCACGACCAAGGGAGGGAAGCGTAGACATGATAGAGAATGATAGAGAGAGAGAATGAAAAAAATATATCCTCTTTTTATTTTTTTTATTTTTTTAAATAAAAAAAAAAATTATCACGTCACCAGCCACATCGGTTGTGTGGCTGGTTCGTGTAGTTTCTTCGCTCTATATAACATTACTCATGGAAATAAAAATACCTTTAAAAATTTTCCCCTCTAGTCGCCCAAACTCAATAAAATATCACAAAACCCCACCAACTCTTTCAATAGTTTTTACAATCAACCCCTTTCACTACCTCAAAATTACATTCACCCAAAAAAAAAAAAAAACAACCATCAAACATCAATGCGCATATAAACGAAACGAAACAACTAAGTCTTGTTCGTTACAATGCATGCCTAATGCTAGTGATGTCAAACGGGCCGTGCCGGCCTGGGACCGGCACAAGTTGGGCCGGGCTTGGCCCAAGCACGGTGCTATAGTACCGTACCCGGGCCGTGCTGGGCTAGAGATTTGCAACATGCCGGCCGGTACGGCCCGCGGCCCGCTTCAGGCCAATATGGCCCGGCACGTCAAATGCAAGTTTTTTATTTTGTTTTTTTTTTTTGTATATGTTTTGTTTTTTTGCTCAATAAGGCTTTTAGTTCTATGTTTTTGAATTTTAGGGTATTTTTTTTATATTTTTAGCAATTTTTTTTTTATATTTTTAGGGTTTAAAATAAAAAATATAAATATAATATAACCAGGCCGGGCAACGTGCTGGGCCAACCTTGGTGGTTGGCGGGCTGTGCCGGCCTGTCACGATTGCTAGATGGGCTGTGTCGACCCGAGCACGCATAGTGCCCGGCCCGTAATGAGCCCGTGTCGTGCCGGGCCGGGCCGGCCCATTTGACACCACTACCTAATGCTAATGCTAGTAACAAACAAAGCTAAGAAAGATAACAATTATTATTATTATTAATTAATTAATCACCAAGAAAACCATTAATCCTATCCACCAAATGGAACATAATTTTTCTCAAAAATATTTTGCTTTTTTCTAACATAGCCAGACATTAGAGTTCCATATATTACGATGAAGTGAATTGAATCCGAATAAAATTGTATCTATTAAATGACTTGTGGAATGATGTTGCCAGCTAAAACTAATATAGTAGGTAATCTATATTTATTGATTTGATGATATATATATATACAGAGAGTAACATAACAACCTTTTGCACCTAAAACCAACAAAATTGAATAAAATAACCGAAGCTATGAAAAATGAAAATAATTATACTGTAGGTTATTTAAAGCCTTAACAAAACAATAAAAAGACAAAACTATCCCTGCAATTACAACTGAATATTAAAGTTTTAAAATAATTAATGAAAATATTAATTTAGTTCCTCTGTGTAATAATATAAAAGTTTTAGAGAGTCAAAACTATTATATATATATATGTTATAGAGATAATTTCATTTGCTAAAATTTAAATACGGTTTTTTTTGTAAAACTCATTTCCATTTTTTGTAAAAAAATAATAAAATAAATAAAATAAAAAATACTCTCAAACTATGCAAATTCATATGGTATGAAGTTCTTGAGAATGGATGGGAGTTGTGTGGTTGAGAATTCATTTGTTTGCTTGAGCTTTGATGCTTGTGAGGAGGGGAAGCATGTGTATGCTATTAATGTGGTGAGTCTGAATTTCAATCCTTTGATTTGGTTATTTTTTTATGTTATTAATTTTGAAAACTTGCTGGTATTTGATTGTCTGAGTGAATCGAATTTTGTGTATGTTTCTCTTAGTTTTGTTTGCACATGCTTGTGTATGCATGGCCTCCTGAGCGACGCTGTAATTTATAGCGCTAAGCCAAAGATAATGTCTTGAGATATTTGACATTATGCAGAATCACAATAGATCAAAGTGTCTAGTTCATTTAGATGCTGGGTTCTTATAGCTTGCTGATGCTTGGGTAGTGTAATCAAATATTTATCGCTGATGACTTTCTTTGAGAGACGTTGCCAACCGGAGTTCTCTTCGCACTCTCAGCTTTCGATCAAAGTTCCCACAAACCCGTGAGCCTTCCTGTAAGCCAAAAACTAAACGAAAAGATAGGGAGAACTCGTTCGACTTTTTGTAGATTGTTATTGTATGTTTTTCGTGTGTTTTTTTTGTATTTCCTGTGTAGAATGATAATAGATTTCAGTCTTTCCTGTGTATTATTTGGGGGTCTTGGGTTTTTCTGTTTAATATACGTTTCTTCCTGTGTAAAATATCCTCTTTCTATGTATTATTTGTGTATTATCTGAAGTTCCCACAAACTCGTGAGCTTACCAAAAAGTCTCTAGGTGGGAGGAAAAGAGGCGCATTTCTGCCATTACAAAGAAAACCGAGTAACGGATGCCACGGCAAGGATTGAAAAGGACACTGTGTAAAAAGGAAGGACTATATGCATATGGGAAGTGAAAATGTTAGAGGGACTACAGAGAAAAAATGAAACTTTGTAGGGACTTAAGAGTAATTTTCTTTTTTAATTTTAGATCAATTCAATTAAATTTTTTTATAATTATATATTTGATGCTTAATCGGATACACTTTGGCTACAAAATAACGATAATAATAATTCAACAAAAATATTTAATCATACATAATTAATATTTTTAAAATTTTCAAAATATATTGTTAATAATTAATTATAAAAACTATTTTTGGTAAAAAATGAAATTTTCATAAATAATTTGCCAAAATAATTTATTCATAACTTTAAAAAAAATATTTGTTTATGATTAATTAATAAAAAGTTTTAGTCGGATCACATAGAAAATCCTTTTTAGAGGAAATTAGAGGCAGATTAGCATTCATAAGTTTCTTATAAAACCAAAAATACATTCATTGATTTTTACGAAAACCAAAGATAGTTTAATTTGTTTTTTCAGCTTAGTTTGTATTTTAGCAAAATTTTATATTGTAGGTTTTTTAGGGCAAAACAGTTATAAAATTGTGTTGTACTCTATTATTTTCTTTATTGTGCTCCAACATTATCTACAAAATAAACTAGGGTTGACAAAATTAGCTATACTCTCTCATATATTATAGTATTTCTTGAAGTATTGACTGATATATACCAAAAAAACCAATTATAGATGATTAAATGGAAGGGATAATGTGCAATGCAAATTTTTGCAGTAGCATCCTTGACAATCTCACCAACCACAATTAAAATGTGGTGAGGCTATCAAGGATGATGTTGAAAAAACTTGTAAATCAAAGTCAGCATTGGAACCTCTCTTCTACCAAAGGTGAATTTGATAATGAGCATGGTCAAGAATAATGAAACAATATATGTAGCAACCGGCTATCCTTACAATCTTAAAATAGGAATTTTTTTTATTTATAGATCACATAAAATCTCATTATCAATAAATCTGTTAATTTATCGATTTTAAATTCAAAACATCCATAATATCTCATCAGGGGTAGTTTCATTGGTGCCCACAAATGTTTTATCATTATAACGTTGTGGCCACAAATGTTTTTCTTATAACGTTGTGGCCACAAAACTATTCTCAGGTCGCACTGATGGCCACAAATGTTTTTTTGTAACGTTGTGACCACAAAACTATTCTCCGGTCTCACTGATGGCCACAAATATTTCATCATTATAACGTTGTGGCTACAAAGACTTTCCACATGGATCATGTGTTTTGTAGCCACATCATTAACTTCACCGGAAATAGCCCCAAACATGCCATTGTGGCCATCAGTGCAACCGGAGAATAGTTTTGTGGCCACAACGTTACAAAAAAAACTTGTGTGGCCATAGCGTTATAATGATGAAACATTTGTGGCCACCAGTGAAATGAACCCTATCTCATCATATATTGGTTTATCTATTAAATTATAATAATATCTCATTATTATTTTAAAATTATAATAACATTTATATATATATATATATTTGACTGAGTTGGGTATAAGAATTGTGAATATGGTCAAAACCTATTATTTATAAAATAAATTAAAAATTAATTTAAAATTAATTTCTTTGTTTGGTGTTTTCGTTCTTTTTCTCCAATTCTAGTAATGATTTTTTTTTATTTGGTACTGTAGCAACGGGTTCTCTAGCAACCCAAAAATTTCTTTAAAAACTTCAGCCCTTCTCTTCCATTTTCTTTTTATGCCTAGCTGCAAACCCTAGCTCCCTCTTTGTTCATCCTCTTCCCCCTTGATGACTGTAGGTAATCAACATTGTGGTTAGTTAAATTTCAAGGTTTATTGATTGATCTTAACCTTAGTGAGCTTTGGATCTTTCATCTCCTTGTTTTCTTGTTTTCATTAGGTCAATAGAAATAAGGAGGATGAGAAGACAAGATTCAAAGGTGAGTGGGTCTAACCGAATCATTCTTGATTTATTTTGATTCTTGTATATTATATTTGCATGTTTTGGTGTTGATTTGGCATGATGTTGATTGGAAACTTGGCATTGTTTTGATGCAATATCATACTTGATGCTAATTTGGTTCATGAAAATCTAAGACCTTGGGAGTTAGATTTATTGTGAATTATGCAAGTGAAGAATAATGTGTAAAGAAATCATATTCATGAGTTATGTTAGAGTCCATGAAATGGAATTTGGGTTGATGCACACAAGATGTTTGATAAATTTCCTCTAAGTGTTGAATACAAGTATTCGGGGACATAATTGTGAGAATTGTTTGATTTAATTTCATTGTTAACGGCTTCAATGGTATTGATGGGCCTAGTTGTTAGTTTGTATAAGCACTCATACGTATGAAAGAATGACATGTGTGGATTCCTTGTTTATTACTAAATATGAGTTAAAATTTCTAAATGTGTTTATTTGATCTCATGTGTGGGTGGTAATATGCATAACTTGTGGAATTGGCTTGAAATCAAGAGATAAGGAAATGTATTTATATATATGTCTTGGATTGTGTTAAATTACTAGAATGTAAGAATTATGAGAAGACGATGTTTTACATTGTAGATGTTGTATGGGGGCATAGAAATGGTTATGCTAATCTACAGGTTTATTTGATGCCTGTAAAGTGCTCGATGAAATGTCATTGTGGTTTTAGTGCAAGTGTTTGATAGAACACTTGTAGAGATTGAAGTTAGTGATGCCGGAGATTTTCTTTTAAATGTCAATGATGATGCTAATCATCACATGTGAAGAGTGTGTGCATGTTTATTTATGGATGTAAATTACAAGTGTTTGAGCATGTTGGCAAATGATATTTAATCATGTGAGAGACTTATGCTTATATAATTATTTAGTTTGGATATGGGAGTGGATGTTTATGTTTTTATGATATGTTGGGATTATGTGAAGGAGATAAAGAGGGGGAGAGATGTATGCTCATTTAAAAAGTAAGGCATTGATGGGAACCTATGTAAAAATGTTCAAGAATGAAAATGGTAATATGAGTTGCATTTGAATCTAGAGGAATTGAGTCGTATGAATCTATAGTTGAAGAAATTTGAAGGGTTAGGTGACATGACAATTATGCCCGGTAAAGAATTGAAAAGGTGGTGATTTTGCCTTAGTGTTATTGCATCTTTGATATTGGAGGTAATCTTGATTTAATGTTAAATTAGAATTGTGTTAAATGTATTATATAGCATTTCAATGTTTAATGTTGCATGATGTTTCAAGGTTAGTTTAATAATGGAGGGGGAAAAAGTAGGTTTATGTATTTGAATTGATAACTTGTTTTAAATTGACAATTATGATAAGATGCACTATTGATAAAATTGAAATGATGGGAAAAACCATGGGTGTGGATTGGGTATGTAATTATAGTCATTGCCAATGTAATACTCTCAATATGGAATTGTTGAACATGCTAGTGTATGGAAATAAATGAGAGACATGATTGATGATATATGTATGTATGTGAGGAATTAAGGGCCAATGTTACTATAGCTATCATTGTAGCACACCCGGCCGATTTACTTGTGTGTTGGTGTTTATGGCCTTGGCATTGAGTTAATTATGAGCTACTTATTGTGATTGAAGTTTGATGGAAGGACTTTGATGTTCTAGCCTTTATAGGCTTATTTTGTTATGGAATGATAGAATCATTCCCATTGGTCATTTGTTTTGCTTAATGTGACTATCATGTTCCTTAAATCTACTTTCATATTATCATTGATCATATACTCAATATTTTTATTTTATTCCTTTCCAAATCATTGCTATTGTTAATTATTTGTTATCTTAAAAATTTGTCTGGTTTTCTTTACTAAATTGGATTATGAAATTCTGTATTTATGATCGTGTGAGTATTTGGGAAAAGAAATTGTGAATACTCTGTATTTTGACTATGAAATTTTGTTTGAATGATTTATTGAATCATTTGCTTTCTTTTTATATAATTTATCGTGTTTATCTATTTATTTGTTCCTAAAGTAAAATCTTGGAATCTATTAGTATTTCTGAGTGTATGTGAACTTGTAAAATTTAGAAATTTCTGAACTTGTACTCTGCAAATATTTTGTATCTGATTGTTTTGGTCTTCAAACGAGCGATGTGCAACCCTATCAGTGGAGGGTTAAACCCTGATCTTGTCGACAAGAATTTCTGGAAAATGAGATTGCAGTTTCGCATTGTGTCCGTTCGGTGGCATAATTAACGGCCTTTTGGCACCGTGTCCGTTCAGTGATATAATAAATGACCATCTGATATTTTGTCTCGGGTCATCGAGGATAAATAAATGACTTCTGTAAACAAATGACTTCTGGCATTTATAGTGAATTTGAAGACATACTGAAACCTGATATTTTCTGCTTTGCCCTTTTGATTTTGATTATATACAAAGATACAAACTTTTCAGGTATTGAACTCTAAGGTTGTTGTGCTTAAGACTATGATGTTCAGCCAGTGCTAGGATGGTCCACTAGGGTTGTCATTTTCTTGAAATTTTTGAAAACCTGTATTTGTACTTTGGATTCTTGTATCTGTAGGTCTTTATTGTATTTTTATACCATTTTTATATATATTTACTCCTCGTTGGTTTGTCATATTTTGTCTGCTTTGAATCAAGTTCTGAGGCCTTGCACTCAGTGGGGCCTAGTCCTATTGGATGCGGCCGGTCTATCAGCAGACCAAGCTATGGGGAGGCAAAAAGCGCGGATCAATTGGTGAGAGGCGCTCATTTTAAATAAGACAAAAGGCTTAGGTTGCGGGTTCAACTTCAGGGGAGTGCGAATTAATGTGCGACTAAGTATTTGGTTTGTGATGAGTTCTATTCTGGGTCTCACTAAGGTGGGCTGGTCTCTCACACTATTAGTAAAACTACATGGAAAATCATTTTTAGAGAAAATTATACGGTGTTATTGCTGGAGAATTTATATAAATGAAGGTGCTTTATAACAATTTTAGTGACGTTGCAGGAAAATTAAGTATCAAGATTGAGAACATAGCTATGATAAAATACTATTGCTCCCAAAGTTTAAGATCAATGTTATTCCTCTGCTTGTATGTTTTTTTAAGTGTGTTGCATGACTTGGATTAATACTGTAAAATTAAATTAATAATTGGAAGAATTTGTATTCAATGGCACCATATAAAGAACATTGACCAATTGATCCTAAACGTTGGGAAAATGGGCTATATAAAGATGAAGAGGGTAAAAATATGGTCGGTACCACTCTTTGGAATCTTTGATGATACTATGACCAAGTTTGGTAAGGAGATGATCAAGAAAATTGAAACAATACATATTGCGTTATTCTATCGATAAGACGAAAAAACTGAAATTATATATATTTCAAATTAAAATAACTATTTTTCAAATTGAAAGATTAGGATATCTTATTAATATTTTTAATTTATAATAATGTTTAAGTATTTAATTTATTTTGATTGTGTTGGCTGACTATTATAAAAAATCAGTTACTCATAAATAAATTTAAAAAAGATATTTAAAATTAGGTTACTTGTTAAGTTTACAAATGTTGCTTTTCATATTTGTTTATTTTAAAATTTTAGATCACTTAATTCAGTATTTTTTATAATTATATATTTGATTAATGCTCAATAGGATACTCTTCGGGTAAAAAAAAATAGTTAATTAATAGTTCAACAAAAAATATTTAATCAATTGATAATTAATATTATTAAATTTTGAAAATATTATTAATAAATAATTATCTAAAATATTTGAAACAAGTATTTGTTTATTGTTAATTAATAAAAATTTTAGTCAAATCATCTAAAAAATTGTTTTTAATGGAAATTAGATGCACATTAGCATTCATTTGTTTTTTTTAGAAACCCAAAGATACCTTAATTAGTTTTTTCTTGGGTTCAAAGTTTTTATATGATAGTTTTTTGGGTATAAAAAAATTATAAAATTTGTGTCGTGGAAAAGATGATGTGTAATATGAATTGTTCGGGCAGTGTCCTTCATAGTCTCACCAATCATAATTAAGAATATGGTGAGACTGTCAATGATGATATTAAAAAAAACTCATTTTGATAATGAGGATGATCAAGACCACTAAAACACTATATATAGCTCAAGTACTATTCTAACAAAAAGACAAAAACTATCTTACAATCTTAAAATAATAATTTTTGAATTTAAAGATCTATAAAATCTAATTATCTACTCAACAAATATGTGAATTTATAAGATTTTTTTTGTAAAAGTAATAAAACAATATATGCAGGGATAATATATACAACGGATAAGAAGAAGCTTGAGATAATCATCTTTCAAATTCAAAAATTTCATAAAATCTCTTTATTATTTTAAACTTATAATAATATTTAAATATTTAAAATATTTCTAATAATATGTACATATATATATTATACTGAGTTGGATATAAGAATCAAGCACATGGTAAAAATCTATTATCTATAAAATAAATTAAAACCTAGTTTACAATTAATTTATTTGTAGATGTCTTTGTTCATCTCAAATTCCACTAATGTTGTTTTTCCTCTTTGTTTAAATTTTTATTTTGGATCAATTAATTAAGTTTGATTTACTAAAATATATTTAATTAATAATTCAGAAAAAATTAATTATTAATTGATAAATATTTTTAAAATTTTTGAATTATTTTATTAATAATTCATTACCAAAAATAGTTAAAAGTATGAAATTAAATTTTCATAAATAATTTAAGTAAATTATTTATGCATGATTAATTAATAAAAAACTATTAGTCATGGAAAATTAGGGTGTATATTAACATTCATTTGTTTTGTAAAACTTAAATGAAGCATCTGACGATTCTTACCAAATCTCATGCAGCACCAACCCATAATTTAGCTTCAATTTAGTTGTGAAATTTTTATTATTATTATTTTATTATTTTTTATTTATACTCAATAACTTAGCGAAATAATAAATTTACATCTCTAATTGTAATAATAGTGAATTTAAACAAGAAATGAAACATCAAATTTTTACCTTGAGCTGAAGAAGTAGAAGCAAGAGATAGAATTTGCCGATTTGATTTAATTACAATGAGATTAATATTTTTTACAAGATAATGATATTAAAAAAATAATAATAAGAACTAATAATTAAGTAAATAGAAATAAAAATACTTTTTATTTCTAGAAAACTCCTTCACTTTGACTAGTAATAGCTGACATTTTCCAAGAAAAACAATTTATTAAATAAATAAATTTTTTTTAAAAATATCTATGAAATTAACCTTTAGAGTTCGACTAATACAAATTAGGCCCAAAAGCAGAATAGAAAACATCAAACTTGCTACATGACTGATACCGTTGTTTGATCAGAATTGAGACATTTTCCATATATAAAATGGAGTAAAATATTGTTTCATTAAAATTAGTATTTGAGAAAGAAATAACAAATAGTTCTTACTTAAATTTGGTTCATGGCTTTCTTGTCCATCACCCAACTCTAGAGATCAATTATAGTTCTTTACACAATTTCAAAATTGATGAAATATTTCAGAAACTATAACTGCTTGAGATTTGTGTTTAGAGAAGTATTTGACTAAAAAGAAAGACAAGTTAACCATTTCTATAACCAACCCTTTCTGGTGCAATTTGAGATGAATAACTCGGTTTTATAAATTTAATCATCAACAAAAATAATAATAAATTGTTTTACCTAAATAAAACAACCAAATTAAATTTTTTAAATTATAATCAAAGAAATCACCAAACTGAGAAAACAAAGGCAACGACTGCCCATGCCCAACCAGACCTTAAAATATTTTCCTTTCTAGCACCCCAAACTCAATAAAATATCACAAAACCCCACCAACTCGATCAATACTTTTATGAATCAACCCCTTTCAAAACCTCAACCAAGAGAATGATCAGAAACAATTTATATAGCACTATCCACCAAAAAAAGAAATTATATACTGAATTGACAAATGTGATTCTACAAAAGTACCTTTTGTCAAAAATGAGAACTTTCCATCTTATCAAAAGGGCATTTTAGTTATTTGCATATGTTTATAACTTAACATTAATCTGTACGAGGCTTTATTAATTTTTTTTTAAGTGATATCAAAAACTGTTTGATTTGCTTGGAGAACTGGAGAGTGGAGAGGTTTGTTTTATCTCCTGCAAACATTTTAAAGATTTATTAAATAAAATATTTGGAGTATTTGCTAAATAAAATAAATGCATCCAAAAATTAAGAGTTAATAACTAATATATAATATGAAAGTATTTTGTTAAGGAGGCTCAACTTAAGGGAGATATGCATTGTCTAAACCCATTGTAACTTTATTTTAAAATATTTAATAATTATTAAATAAAAATAAACAAAATTATAATAAACAAGAATTTAAACATGTTTGACACCCATAGCTTCCCAAGTTTTATAGACTTACATTGCTGCATATATAGGATATCTACTCAATAATAAAATAAGATTATGAGTTATTTGTAAGATAATATTTTTGTCACCGAAAAATTAATATCTTCATGTGGAAATATTTTTGGAAAAATCAAAATCTTCATGTGGAAATATGTGTGGAAAAATCAAGATCATCATATATTATAGTATTTCTAGAAGTATTGACTCATGTAAACTTATCAACTCGAAATAACTAATTTTAAATGATTAAGTGGAAGGGATGATATGCAATACAAATTTTTCGGCAGGATCCTTGACAGTCTCACCAACAATATTTAATAATGTGGTGAGACTGTTAAGGATGATGTTGAAAAAACTAGTATATTAGTGGCACCAAATTCGTTAACCTTGGAAGCTTCTCTACTAATGCGAATTTTGATAATAAAAATGATCAATAATAATGAACACAATATATATACCTAGGTTGTTATCTTTGTAATGTTAAAGTAAGGGTAAATTTTTTGATAGGGTACTAAACTATGGCCTGCTTTCATTTTGGGGTCTATACTTCAATTTGAATCAAAATGGTTATCCAATTTTAATTTTACTTCATTGAATGGTTACCTGAGAGATTTTGACCTATTTTTGATAATCTGATGTTATAAATTTCTATCAACATCTAAAATGAAATTGCTAATTGGGCGGACAGTGTGCCATGCATATGTTGATAGACAATTTTCGGCATTTATATCATTAAAAAATAGGTCGAAATTTCTCGGGTAACAACCCTGTAAAACAAAATTGAAGTTAGGTAACTATTTTGATTCAAATTGAAGTTCGGAACACATAATGGAAAATGATCATAGTTTCATACCCTGCTAAAAAATTAACCCGTTAAAGTAACAAATTTTTAATTTGTAGATCCCATAAAATCTCGTTAAATAATGTTAAAATAACAATTTTTGAACTTGTAGATCCCATACAATCTTGTTATATATTAAATATTTGAATTTATTCATTTTAAATTAAAAAAATCCGTAATATCTCATTAGGTATTGGTTTATCTATTTTTATTAAAGAAAATAATAATATCTCATTATTATTTTAAATTTATAATAACATTTAAATATTTGAATTATTTCTAACAATATATCTATATATATTCTCACCCAGTTGGATATAGGAATCAAGAATTTGGTCAAAACCTATTATTTATAAAACAAATTTAAGAAAATATTAAAATTAGGTTCCATTCCTGAAATTCTTTTAATAAAATAATATATAGTATTATTATATGGATTAAAAAAATTACCTTAGATTTTCTAAATAACCGTTTTTCAAATTGAAAGATTCCATGATATCTCATTAACATTTTTTAATTTATAATAATCTTTAAATATTTAAATAACTTAAAATAAGTTTACTTTACACTTTTACCAATGTTGTTTTTGATATTTGGTTAATTTTTTTATTTTAGATCAATCAATTTATTTATTTTTTAATTATATATTTGATTCTCAATCGGATACACTTTGGCCAATAATAATATTAATAATAATTATTCAAAAGAAATATTTAATCCATAGATAATTAATATTTTTTAAAATTTCAAAATATATTGTTAATAATTTATTATAAAAAATATTTTTAAGGTAAAAAATTTAATTTTCATAAATAATTTAAAAAACTATTTATTCATAAGCTAAAATAACAAATATTTGTTTATGATTAATTAATAAAAATTTTAAGTCAAATTAAATAGAAAGCCGTTGTTAGAGGAAATGAGACATTAGCATCCATAAGTTTCTTGGAAGAAGGTGCTTGACAACAACCCTAGTGATCTTCCGGGAGAATTAAATATCAATATTGAAAACATAACTTTGATAAAAACTATTACTCCCAAGGGTTATGATTAATTCATCCATGTTCTTTCGATCTATACCACATGCAAAGTTATTCATCTAATAGCATGTTTTTTCAAAGTGTGTTGCATAACTTAGATCAATACAACATACAAAAACACAGAGCAATTGATCCTAAACGTTGGGAAGATGGGGCAAAGAGATAGAGAGGGTGAAAGAATGGGTGGTGTCGATTTTTGGAACCTTTGATGATAATATGATCAAGTTTGGTAAGGAGGTGATCAAGAGAATTGAAACAATATATATATATATATATATATATATATATATATATATATATATATATATATATATAAGACATAAAACAAAAATGATATATTATAAGGTGAATTTTGGAATCTCTCTCCAAGATGAATTTTGATTATGAGGATGATCAAGATCACTAAAACAATATATATAGCCTATAACAATTTTTTGAATTTAAAAATTCATAAAATCTAATTATCTAATCAACAAATATGTGAATTTATCCATAATTATAAGGATTTTTTTTATAAAAGTAAAAAAAATGATATATGCACGCATAATATATCACACATAAGAAGCTTGAGATATAATCATCTTTCAAATTCAAAAATTCAATAAAATCTCACTATTATTTTAAACTTATAATAATATTTAAATATTTGAATTATTTTGATTTATTTCTAACTGAGTTGGATATAAGAATCCAGAACATGGTCAAAATATTTATAAAAGGGAAAATTACTTAAAAGTGCCTGAGAAGTTTCAAACTCCACTGCAGTCCCTCTGACATTTTCGTTTCCCTTTAGATCCCTCCTTTTTAAATGAAAATTCTATTTTGTCCCTGGTGTTACTTCCGTCAGTCAGTGAGGAAGGAAATTACACAAATGCCCATGTACAATAAAAGCAAAAAGTAACTTTCACGTCCATGTCAAATCCCATTTATTGTGAGTAAGGCTATGGAATATATTTTGTCAGAAAAAGAGTGTATTTCACTCCTTCTTCTTCTTCTTATTCTTCTTCTTCACATCTTGGGTTGGTTTTGCCGTTCTTCATCTTGGTTGGTTGCCAAAGCTTGAAGTGAACTCCTGCACGCGTAAGTTAGTTGTTCTTGTTCTTTTTGTTTTTCTTGTTGCTATTGTTATTGTTCTTCTTCTTTTCATTCTTGAACTTCTTCTTTTTGTTTTTGTTGTTGTTGTTGTTGTTATTGTTATTGTTGTTCTTCTTCTTCTTGTAATTGTTGTTGTTTTTTTATTATTGTTGTAGTTGTACAATGGAAACTTACTCCGCCATGGCGAGATTCAAAGAAGAAGGCCGTGTGCTACAATTTACCGTATTAAGTTCATGGGAGTCAGTCATGGGTGAGATATGTGCCCGTTGGTCCCTAAATGCTTCTGAAGTGAAAGTGAAGTTCGTAACGCTTGACTCATACAAGACACTTTGCCCCATTGAGTCCGAAGTGAATTTTCAACGCATGTGTCATATATACCATAGCTTTAACAAGTTCGTCGTTGACATCATTGTCGAGGAAATGTGTGTATCTGCAGATGGAAACTCGGGCCCGTTGATCCCATCGTAATAAAACAACGAACTCTACTAGTTGTTAATTGTGTTATGCGTGTTGTTGTTTGAGTAGATTTCTACCCTTTTGAATGTGAATTTTATTTCGTGTAGTATATTATGGTTTCCTGTGTATAATATTACATTTACTGTGTATAATATTGGTTTTCTGTGTATATAATATTTTGTTTCCCTTGTATTTCTGGTTTTTGGAAAGCAAGGGGTCCTTGCCGGACAACATAAACTCTAGTGGCGATAGTTTCCTCTCCCAACATAATTCTTCTGGGGCGCTTAGTTTTACCGGGTGTACCAATGCACATGATTGTTCAACCTTGCAAGTAGGTCAACGGTTTGAGAATGTAAGTCATTTTAAAGATTACCTGTGAAGCATAGCTATTAAGAAAAATTTTGACTTTATGTTTATAAAAAAATGACAAAATGAGGGTGATTGTAAGGTGTGCTGCCCCGAAATGCCAATGGAGAGTGCATGCTTCTAAAGAGGGAATTCATGACACGTTCCGGCTGAAGACAATGCAAGAAACTCACATTTGCGGTGGAGGCATTGGTACGACAGCGCATCCAAAAGCAAGCAAGAAGTGGGTTTCCGAACATGTCATACACAAATTAAAAGAAAGCCCATTGTACAAAGCTGTTGACATCAAAAAAGACATATTGCGTGACCATGGTGTTCGCCTACCATACAAACGTTCTTGGATGGGGAAGGAGGTTGCAGTTCTATTATTCATAGTAGCGAGGTTAGTAGTTACGATTTGCTTCTATGGTACGCTGATAAAGTATCCGAGACAAATCCTGGTAGCGTTGTCAGCATTGAGAATGAGGGCAAGCAGTTTAAGCGTGCTTTCTTTTCATTTAGGGGTTGTTTGTTAGGGTTCAAGCAGGGGTGCAGGCCGTTACTTTTTATTGATGGAACTCATTTGCTAGCCAAATATGGTGGGGTTCTTCTAGGTGCAATTGCGAAAGATGACAATGAAGGTCTATTCCACGTAGCATTTGCTATCTTCGACAACGAAACTGATGACAACTGGACTTGGTTTCTTGCTATTCTTGGCGAGGCCTTGTACGGTCAGGATGATTACGACAAAGTCATAACATTCATATCAGATCGCTCCAAGGGTCTGGTGAATGCCGTCACCCGAGTCTTTCCCTCATCACCACATGGTAATTGCCTCCAACATTTGGAGGAATGAAGACCAACTCTAACCTCGTTAAAGCTATGCGAATGCAATGTTGGGCAGTAATCATCAAAATTGCGTACACATACACATCAAAGAGTTTGATGATGCAGTTCAAGAACTTGCATGTTTATCGGCCGACCCACACGCTTGGGTGCTACATGTGTATGGAGATGTACTTCAATTCATGGAATCCTGCAATGCCTGGCTTAAAGAGGCATGCCATCTACCAGTAACAAGCATGGTTGACTCGATCAGGTAAAGTTCTTTGATTGATAATGTGTTCTTGTGTATCAAATTTCAGTTCCTGTGTATATAATATCACTTCCTATGTATACAATGTTACTTCATGTGTATGGAATGTCAGTTTATGTGTATACAATGTCACGTACTGTTTATGTGTTTATGGATTATCAGTTCCTATGTATACAATGTTACGTCAAGTGTATGGAATGTCAGATCCTGTGTATAGAATGTCACTTCATGTGTATCGAATGTCCGTCTATATTTTGTTTTCTTACTAGACTATGTTTTGCCTTTTTATCCTTTGATTTCCAGGTTCAAACTTATGAATATGTTCGCCGACAGATGCGAGTAATCCAACAAGTGGGACACACATCTGTAACCAGAAATTCAGAAAAAGGTTGAACAGTTCATTGACGACAGTTGTTACCTGAGAGTGGGTCGGTCGAGTGAAGAAACTTACGAAGTCATCGATGATAACAACAATGCAGCCAGTCTTCAATTTCGCCGATGTTCCTGCAAGAGATGTGAAGTACATGGCTTACCGTGCAAGCATGCTTGTGCGGCTATCATGCAAACATAAACGAATGTCCACACCTACGTTGATTCTTACTTGAAAGTCGAATAGTATCGGCGTATGGGAATCCGATATTCCCTGTTCCTGACGGTGACAAACCATCTGATGAAAACCGTGCCCTACGAATATCAAAGAAACGGCCAGGCCATCAAGATGGAAAAGAATAGAATCATAAGCCTTTGACGTACGCGAACTACATTGTAGCCGGTGCCATCAAGCTGGACATAATCGTCAATCATGTAACGCTGTCATAGCAGACTAACAATGCTACACCTAACGGTAGCGTACGATATTTATATTTTGTCACACATGTTGTTTGCCATGAACTTTGTTCTATTTTCCTTTGATAATTATCTGTCCTCGTTTCGTGTGTTATTTTGCATTTATGTGTATATATCTGGCTTTTCTATGTATATATACACGTTCTTGTGTATATATACTTGTTTATGTGTATATATCCTCTTTTCTGTGTACTATTTGGTGTTTCTGTGTATATATTCGTGTCTATTAAGCATGTTTGTGTGGATATCCGTATCAATATGGATATTATAAGTAATTACATAACCAAGTTTTCAGTCAGAAAGAAAGATATGACATATAATTGCAAGAGGTGAGAAATTAATTGTTCATGTCTGTTCGAATAATGTACTGTATTTCACTTCTAAATGATACTCAGGCTATGACAAACTAATTGTTATCGTTATTGCCTTCGACCTCCTGCCGTGACTCAACATGATCTTCACCAACGTTGCCAATGTCATTCATAGTGGGTGCCTTCACCTGGGTGGGCTCCTTCTCCCGGGCAACATCCTCATCCCAAGAGGTTTCTTTTTCATCCCCAGCGGATTTTTTCTCATCCCCAGTCATAGTCTCGTCTACCGCTACCTTATCACCTCTGGCGTCCTTGTCGACGACGGTATCCTTCTCCCCAACGTTGCCCGTCTCACCTCCAGGGATCGTTTCCACGGCGTCGTCGTCCTTGTCCTCCTCGGTAGCCTTCATCGCACTTATGGCGGGTTCAACTTTTCTGCGCATCGCGTCGACAAGTATCCGGGTCACATAACATAGTCGGAGGATTGTGACGTCCGATTGTTGTATGGACAATTATTCGCCGTTCAGTAGCTATTCTATGTAATGCATGCAAAACACCGGACAATCGACGGAATCGGGTCCTTGCTAGGGAAAGTTCCTCTCACCCTCCAGGGGGAGGCTAATAAACGGGTTCCGCCCTGTGTTAACTTCGATACATAACTCGAACAGATCACGCTTTGCAGTTAAACGGAAATTGTTAGTCGCTACGTACGAGATAATATGTTCACAGTGCAGTGCCCTATTTAATTTACGTTGCTTACCATGTCAACAGCGTCCCCATCATAAGTGGCTGATTGGAGTGAGGAGTAATACCGGTAGTGCTACTTTTGAGTGTCCAGAACAAGCAAATGGTAATGCCCATGGAGGACAATCGGCATAAGTATTAGCTCCACCGTCTTGTGCCCGTATATTACATCTTCCATCATGTACAGCGCTTGTTCAACTGGAAATTGCAATTTCTGCATTATAAGCGCTAAGGGCCGCATCACAACTGCACGTTTTTTGAACTCCAATAAGTTTGTAAGCAATTCAGCGCAGAGTATTAGCACGAGGGCATCCAACACATTGTCCAGTGTATTTTCTCTACCGTCTAGGAGGACGTAGAGGTGGTCACGGGTTGTGTAGCCATTATCGTCAGCATCCTTCCAAATGACAAAACTACATAGAGAAGTATACAGGAAATATAAAACTATACACAGGAAACCAATTAATATACACAGGACGTATAAAACTATACACAAGAAAATAAGTACAATATGCAACAAATAAGATCAATACACAGGAAACACGTTCTATACATAGGAAACTACAAACTATACACAGGTAATGAATTTTTTACACAGGAAATGAAAATGATGCACATTCAACATACATAATACACACGACTTCATAAATAAACACAGAACTCAGCATGTTGAAGACATGAAACATATGTTATATGAAACAAAAAAAAAAAAACAATACCTGTCGATACGTGTGTTGAGGAAGAGGTCGAGGGTTGTACGTTCCTGTTGGTTAATCTTTACAAAACCCGGGTAGGTCTTCTTCCGTGGAAGGAAGCCTGAGTCAGGTTTTTTTTTATCCTCGTAGTAGGCCTTCCCGTCTCGATTAGTCTGATGCCGAACCACCGCAAGCGGTTCCTCTGCCGGTTTATCCTTACGCATCTTGGACATGGATTCAACTAGTGCGTTTACAGCTTGTAATGCTTCATCATCCGCACAAGAAGAGTCACTGGAGTTGGTAGCCATATCAATAGGCTTGTCCTTCTTTGCTGGTGGAGCCCTCATCATAGGAGTTCTCTTCGTTGGAGGCTTTCTTGGTGGGGCTTTTTTGGGCAGAGCCCGCTTTGCTGGTGTCTTCTTCAGTGGGGCTCATTTTGGGGGAATTTTTGTCGGGGGAGACTAGTTTGTTGTGTTTCTTGCAAAGCAATACGAAGCGTAACACGGCTGGGGGAAGTATCTTGTGATGTTGCCGGACGCAGGGCGTCCACCGGGGCATCAGGAGCTGCTGCTTTTGATGAAATTTCATCCTTCGCGGTGTCAGGAGCCGAGACATCACAAGGAGAAGGAATTTCATCAACTTCTTTGGCAGGGATAGGTATTTCAACATTTGCCGAGCTCCGATCGGCTTCGGGGAGCTTTGTTGCAGCTGATGGCTGAGTTCCTTCACTGCCTGTCGATGGAAGATTAGTATTCGTGCAACCAGCGTCATCAGGCTTGTGCGGGAATTTTCTCATCGGTGGTTGACAACACCTCTATCGTACCAAGACGACATGGAGATCTTCGTGCTGACCTTTTGAATCTAAGGCCAGGAGTAGGGGTTGAGGCTACCGAATGTGAACGGCTGATGTCTGTTGCCGGCGTAGGGGGGACTGGGCCGCCGAATGTGAGTCAAACTTCTTCTGCTCTATATCTTGCCGGTCACGCTTGTCTATACGAGCTCGTAGTTGGCGGAACTCCATTAAAACCTGTTGCAGTAAATTGCACATGTCATTATCCCCTTGGGAACCTCCTCCGGCATCTCTTGCGGGTTGGGAGAGGATTGATCCCGACTTCGTTTCTTTGCGGGGTCATTTTTTGCCTTTTTCCCACCAGGAGAGACCCTTGTTGTTGGGAGGGACTTCCTCTTGGACTCGCCAAGTTACGAGGAACTGGCGGGGCATTGTATATGGGTTCTCTTAACACTATCAACCAAGAAACGCTCTTCATCGTTGGTTGGCAGAAGCTCAGAAAACTAAAAAAGCAAAAACCAAACTTTGCAACATTAACATATAAACACAATATTATACACAGGAAACATGGAAATGTACACAGGAACGTAATGTTATACACAAGAACACAATATTATACATATGAACATAAAATGATACACAGGAACTAAATTTTATACACAGGAAACTAATACTATACAGAAGAACATGATTACATACACATAAACATCATATTATACACATGAACATCATAGTACACACAGAAAACCATTTTCATCCACATTTGACACATCAATATATTAATAACTTACTTGTTTTCCTTGATTGATTTCAATAGCGGTTCGATGGATGCCGCCTTGATGAAACTGGACTCCCCGTAACACATTATACGGGGTGTCTTTCCTACTGTTTGTTTCTTGACGTTGCTCGTCACCTCGTAGAACCAGATGATGAGAGCAACGGAACAACCTTTCATGTAACTTGCAGTTGTGGACTTCGCTTTACAACGGAGTTGGACACGGGCGGTTGTTGCCGGGATATCGTCCATCAACCACATGTGCATAGCATGGGCCCAGGCATAACCGCCGAGTAACGCTAGGTCTTCGGCGTACCTTGCTACAAATGTCGGCGCATGCAGAACACTGTTGGGGAACATGATCATCCTCATAAAGTAGACCACCAGGAGCTTCACGAAGGTCTGCTCGTCCTCGTATTTCTTGCTCCGGACAATTGTGAGTAAGTTGTCTTTAATGGCATCGCGGTGGCAGTTGTGCATCTTGTGCAGATATTTCTTCTCAAAGTCTAATTCATCCTTCTTGTGCTTGAAGGATACAATGTCTCCATCGCAACGGAGACCTAGGATTAGAGCGACATTTTGGGCTTTGAACGCGAGAAGGCTTTGCCCTATCTGAAAGCCTTGCTTCTTCTCATCGTACAATTGCAGTACAGCGTCGAGAACCCCTCGTTCTTGTAGCACGGGAGCGACGTCCATGAAATGCCCGAACGGCATCCCGCATGGGATATCCCAATGCCGCTTGTTCATATGCTTTTTCAACTCCAAAATCATCACAACAACAGGGCCAAGATAACAACGCACGTTTACAAGTGTCGTCATCTTCTATTCTATGTCAACAATGCAAACACACAGTCAATCATTGAGAGAAACATAACGTTATACGCAACAAAGAACAAATTATACACAGCAACCACACAAAATCATACACATGAACTTCTTCCTTTTGCCACACAACAATTTCTTCTCCTTTTGCCACACAATAATTTCTTTCCTTTTGCCAGTGAACACTCGCCGGAGAACAGAAGTCCTTGATGGAACTCACTAGAGAACTCCAATAAAGTGTTTCGCGAGGAAGAAGAAAGCGGAAAAGAAGGACAGCACGGCCTTCAGGGCAATTGAAGCAAGCCAAAGGTTGCGACCGTTCGCTGGTAGGGTTTTCTTCGTGCATCCCAACGCTTCGCGCTGGCAACCGCCGTCGTCGTTGCCAAGGAAAAAGGAGGGGCAGTCGTCATTTTAAAGGGCGTTAATGATGCTAGATTTCCGGAGGGCATTCTCGTCATTTCAAGTCCAACTTTCACCTCCGTTAACCCCGTCAACCCGTTTTGGACTTTGAAATAATTATTTCAAAAAAGACCTATGGGGAAGTTGCAAACATGAAGGGACTTTGAGGGAAAAAGAAAACTTTGAGGGGACTTTCTGGTACTTCCCCGTTTATAAAATAAATAAAAATAATAATATAAAATTAGTTTATTTGTTGATGTCTTTGTTCTTCTCAAATTCCAGTAATTTTGTTTTTTCCTTTTTAAATTTTTTAATTTTGGAATAATTAATTTAGTTTGATATAATAAAATTATGAGGATGATGATGGTGATGGCCACGTGAAAACATTCGCCGTTTTATTGGGACGGGATTATTAAAAATTAATTAATAATTAGGAAAGAAATAATTATTAATTAATAAATATTTTAAAATTTAAAATTATATTATTAATAATTAATTACCAAAAATAGTTAAAAGTAAGAAATTAAATTTTCATAAATAATTTACTATTTATGTATGATTAATTAATATCAAACTAAATGGGAAAATAAATTTTAGAGAATATAGTATCTGACGATTCCGACCAAATCTCATGCAGCTCCTTTTCAAAAAACAAAAAAAAAATCTCATCGCACACAACCCATAATTTAGCTTCAATTTAATGTGGATTTATTATTGTTATTATTATTTATATTATTATTAGTTATTATTTATTTATTTATTTATTATGCTCAATAAGTTAGCTAAATAACAAATTGGCATCTCTAATTTTAGTAATAATAGTGTATTTAAAAAAAAAAAATCAAATTTTTGCCTTAGGCTGAAGAAGTAATTGATTTAATTATGGTGAGATTAATCTTTCTTACAAGATAATGATATAAAAAAAACAAATAATAGAATTAAATTAAGTAAATGAAAATAAAATTTTATTTCTAGAAAACTCCTTGACTTTGACTAATAATAGCTGGCACTTTCGGAGAAAAATAATTTTTTAAAAAAAATATCTACGAAATTTACGTTTGGAATTTGACAGATACAAATTTGGCCAAAAAGAGGAACAGAAAACATCAAACTAACTGCATGCTTTGATCAGAATTGAGACATTTCCATGTATAAA